>VZTN01025423.1:2582-36584 GCA_013400515.1 Erpornis zantholeuca | reverse complement strand
TTCTGATTATCTAAACTTAGACCGATTTTATTTTTTTTTCACAGGTCACTGAATTTGCACTGAATTTGTTGTTTATTTATTTTCTGAGCCCTTCCACCTTTTCTTTATCTTTCATTAAAGAGAAAATTAAAGCAGAGATAGTTCACAGACTAGAAATTGCTGTGATAAGCCCATGCTAGCAGGACCATTTTAATATTTACTTTTATTTTCTATCTTTATATATTCATATACATCTTATCAATAAATATGAAATTTTTATGTAGATTTGTATTATGGGCCACGTTTTTAGTCGCTGGCTTCTGGTGCATTGTTTTGGGAAGAAGGGACAAGGAAGGATAACTGAGAATTAGCAGGGCAGGTGCCTAAATGTTTTTAAGAATAAGAAAAAACTAGGGGACCAGGCAATCACTGTTTCATTTATTATTGGACCCAAATGCAAAGGTGGTCTTGGGGCCATCTCTGAGTGTGCTGTTTGGAAAAGGGATAGTATTTTTCCTAGGATTTATGGTTTAATCAAGGCCTTTGAGTCCTCCCAAGCCAATGAATATTGAGTTTATAGCAATTATTTTTGGCTTAAGCCCAGAATTGCAGCTCATTCTCAGAGCAGTGGAGAAGCAAAGCTTGTCCGACTGAAGCACCTGTGGCAGAAGAGGCACTGGGTTCAGATCCAAGCACCCTGTTCTCAGGCAGAGGCTGCTGCTGCCTGTGACTGAAGAAAGAATGAGCAAAATATTGGATAACTGCTCACTACGAAGCAGAAAAAGGATTTGATATGCTTAACAGCATGAAGAAGTAAAACAAACATAATGTCTCAAAAGGAAAGGAGCAGAAATCACATTAAATCCAAACCTACATCCACTCCAGCTCCTTTCCTGGTGCTGGGGTGGCTGACAGGAAGGACACACATCTATCCATGTTTCTCCACAATTGAAAATTTTGCAAAGATCTCACCAAGCAAGCCAGGAATCTGCAGGAGGTATCTTTTACAGAGAGCAAAGTGCAAGCAGCTATGACAAGACTATCTTGAATTACACCACACAAACATTTCCATGCTTCCTCATTATTAGTGGCTTTAATAACAGTGGTGCCTATACCTAATACTTCTTCTAAATGTGTGTGCTTTTGCTACTTGCTGGGGCCATTACAGTTGCTCATAGTAAAACAGATCAACATTTTTTCACCAGATTCCCTCTAGCCTATGTCCATTTCCCATTAAGACTCTGCAGGGATTAGAACCGATATTTTCTGAACTCCTGCCACAGAGAACCTAAAACACAACCAGTGAGATAAACTCTTTCAATGACTTTGTTACTTGTCTGCTTGAAAAATGTATCAAAAAGGAATACCAGGAAAAACATATATGTGTGTGGGTGGGCATTAATCTTTGCTTAGTGGTGAATAGCCTATTTGAGTTTATGCTCAGCTCTTATTACAGGCAAACACTGCTAGTCATGACAGTGTTTACTGCCTGCCTAAGAGAAGAAACCAATTAAGGAAAATACTTGGTATAATTTGTAAAATTCAGCCTATCTTCAGCCCTGTGCTGAAATGAGATTTTTTTCTGTTGATTTCTCAACAGAAAGGGCTCATCCACTTCAAAGTCTTTGTTGTCTCCAGAGGCTCTGGTTCTGTTTGCTGCTAAGGCTGAGTCTTTTGTCTTAAGTTGGCTGGGGTGTTTTCAGCTCTGAGAACTGAAGAGAGGTTGGTTTTAAGGCCCACCAAAGGACCATCACAACAGCCCTGCTAGTGCAGGCTGCTGGATGCAGGTTTTGGATTAATGTGTCTCTACAGACCACAAACCCTACCCAGCTACTGCCAGTGAAGACCTCAGCAAAATGCCAGGAAACTCTTCCTATTACAGGTTTTTGGTTGGTTTTTTTTTGTGGGTCCTACATCCTGAGATTCATTTTGCTTTAATGAATTCATGGATGTGACTTCTTGTAAAATGCAAAAGAAAGTAAATATTAAAAAATAAAAGACAGAAAAACTGTAATCATATTTGTTCACATAGGGTAAAAGAAAAAATGTGATCCCTTCGAAAAAATAAATAACACTTTTCTAACCTTTTTTTTCCCTTTGGGGCTTTTATTTAATGCATATTTCAGCACCTACTATCAGGTGATGAGTCTATCAAATGATAATATAACTGCTGACTTCATTTATTAAACTTCACAAGGGCCAGGCATGGAGTGTAAATAGAAAAATCACTATCTCTGGATGCCAACAATGATAATTGCAGCTACAGTTACTGTGAAGGCAGTGGAGTGCTTTCCAGGGTAAATGAGAGACAGGGTTTTTTCCATAGATAAACATCCTGTTGTAGTTCTGAGTGAGTGGAGAGATAACACAAACAACTGTTTAGCAAATGCATTTCTTATCATTTGACTAGTTGAAGGGAAGAAGTAGGAATTATAAAGTCAAGTAAAAATATAGGAATGATTACTGAACCCTGATCAATAACGATATTTATGGTCTGATACATCTCCAGATCAACACTACATGGAGAATGAATTTTCAAATAATATCTCTGCATTATTCAAATAATAACTACTTGTTTCTAGCACATCATTCTCCTCTGCCTCCCCAAGGCTCCCTACAGTGCATTCCCATAGGTATCTTCCAGCATTTATGACTCTCATATATCACTCTGATTTGAAAGGCTACACTCAGTGTAACACAATATTTAGCAGGGTTTCAGCAGGGAATGCAAGAGAGAGGATGGACAATTCATTATAAAGAAAACAAATTTGGACACAAGCTGTAGAAGTCTTGTTTTCATGCACAGACAAGGTTCAGATGCAAGCTTTGAGTGTTTTGTCATGAAAACACTGAATGACCAAAAATGCAAAGCTTGGGACCTTGCAAAGCAGCAGAAAGGAAGTTCACCCTGCAGTTACAGACTCGTTCCTGGGTGACCCTTCTGTTCAGTGAGGGTGAACAGACCTGTCTTTGTTCCAGCAGCTGGAAAGTTGTCCTTCTCTCCACTTGAGGCCAATGCTAGAACTAGCCAGCTGTGGGATCTCCAGAGCTTTTTCAGAATCTCCTCTCTTGCTTATAGGAGAGGCAAAAGAATTATTGAGCTCTACCACCAGGAGAGAGCAGAGTTCAGAGCCTGGCTGTGCTTTCTCTCTGAGTGACTTCTGCAGCCCCAAAGATCAAGGAGAAAGTTTAATTACCAACATCAACCATAAGCTTGGGAGCAGTCTTCATTATGCCACCATCCTTCTACTAGGGCCAGTTGGATCAGACTGCTCATCTGTGGCTCTACTTCTGAAGCAACAAAATGGCAATAATAGTATTTCCTCATTGTGTATCTCAGATAGAATGCATTTTAGCAGCACAAAGATGCTGTTTTGTCATCATACATCTTATGGTCGGATGAAAGGCTGAAAGAGTTGTTATTTCTGAATATATTTGAAGGCAGAAATTATTGGGTTTTTTTTTTTGCCAACAGTGAAAAAAACAAAAGCAGATTTCGGGGCAGGTGGTAAAGAACCAGATGCCACTGAAAAATTAATAACTCTTCAAATAATAGCAAGAGTAACTTCTCAAGTGAACTCAGACTAAAGTTTTTTTGGTAGTGGGTCAAGCTAACATATGGTCTGCTTAGACACTGAGATGACAGACAGAATCTGAACAGAAGCAATCAAAACAAAATCTGTTAAGGAACAGACAGCAAAAATATGATCAGTGAAAGCAGGAAAATTGGATTGACAGCTGAGAGAGGCTGATAAATGATAAATAAGCCATTTGGCTTTTAATTTTTTTTCAATTCAAGCAATTGCTCCCCTGCTATACTATTTCATAAGCTTTGGATATCTTAACAGGCTGATAATAGGAATCTAATTTAAAAGTAAATGTCCTGTTTCCACAAGAGTATAACACAAAACATCACTGATCCTGTTTCCAATATGATACACTTCTTGCAGTTGCCCAAACTTAATATCTCATTTACATCAACAGAAAGTAGATCTTGATATATTTCTATACCCATTTTTGCCAGACTCTCTGCCATGTCAGACACTGCTGAACACATGGTGGAACTGAAAGTCCCAGACAAATCTCCAACAGGCAACTGCAGCAAGAGAGCCTCAGCTTTGGCTTTCTTGGTTTGCCAATTGCTCCTGCAGCACTCCCTGGGCGAAGGTCAGGCAAGATAAGTGCAGTAACACAGGTGCTACCCTTCAGCTCCCACCCCCAGTGCTGTCCCTTGCCACCCCTCAAACCAAAACACACCCTGCAGAACGAAAGCACTTTTCACCTGCCTCAACACAGACTCAGCTTATTTCAAACACCCTTCTGAAGTGAATTAGCTACCCAAGTACATTATGTAGATCTGGCAATATTGAATATATGTAGCAAAACGTGAGTTAAAATCTATAGCTGCAATGGAATATGTCGGTGAAGTTAAAATATGCAGTAAAAACACAAAACCCAAAAACCTGCCTTTGACATGAGTAAAGACAAGTAATGGATAGTCTTACTTCAGGTTTCCTTGAATTCTTGACTTCATATCTAGACTAGTCAGTGTGTGGAAGGAGAAGATTCAGTTGAAAAAGCAGTGAAGATTTCTGTTTTGAGATATCTGTCCTTACACAGGTGGATATATAGATATATATATTTCTGTCATGATTTTAGGAAATCAAGGAATTTCAACAGATTCATCAATTAGCCAAAGTAGCTATGAAATTTCTTCACACTTTTTGTTTCCCACATTCTAATTCATAAAAGAGTGATAAACTTTTGTGAGATACTTGCTAGGTCTGTTGTGCTACTCCACAGTTGCCAGCCACAGCATGGTTTTATTATCTGTAATTATAGAATAGCAGCTTCTATGACCTCATGTTCATGCTTTCAGAATTGCAAGAGTAATGAGAAAAACTTAAAAAGTTAATCTTTGCTGGTTACACTCTCAGTTCCATTTCTTAGAGAAATGTTTATTTTCATTATGGAAAAATTAATTAATATTTTTGTATTATATGTAAAAATAATGACTGGTCTTGAAGTGTCTATCAACAAAGTCAAAACAGACTGAAAGTGTGAGAAAGTGATATTTATGTGCCATATAAATAAATGTATGTATTCCAGAGAGGGGACTATAACCTGACCATGTCCAGGGAAATTGAAGTTTCAATGTTCAGTAAAAGGAGCTGCACCAAGACTTTATGCATGAGACTTAAGCACTGATGGTTTCCTGACTGGCAGCAGGCAAGAAGAGACAAGTCCTGGGTCCTGGCTCTTAAATGAGAATAGAATGTCTTGTGCTTGGTGTGACAAGCCAGAACTAGAACCAAATCCCATGTTCTGAAACAAGCATCCCTCTCACAGCCTTTCCTGCGCCTCAGTAAGGCCTGATTGCCTTCTTTGCATAGTATCACAGTCTGAACATGAGTGACAGGAAACATTTCTCCCTCAGGCTGGGTTACAATCAGGTGTTTAGGGTCCTCCCTGTGAATGCAATTTTTTTTAAGAAGGTGTTTAACTATGAAGATCCAGGGTTTCTTTTGAGCCACTCATGCCCACCTCATTTCGGTGCCTGATTCTCACCAAGGGAAAAGCATTTAGGAGTCTCCATCCTTTGCAGTGTTTGTTTGGTTAGTCAAGGTGACTTCCTAGTCAGAAAGACTCAGACCATCATGCTGTGGCCATGCCATGGTCCCCACCTCCCTCTCCAACAGCTGGGAGTCACAGCTGGATTCCTAGGGATCCATCCCTGAAATGCTGGATACAGAAGTGCCAAAAATGGGCAGTGGTATCAGGGAAACCTCTTGGTGAACAAAACCTTCTATTGGTAGAAAGTGACACTGCTTCTCTTTCCTTACAAGGGTGCATTCATTTGTCATGACTAGGTGCTCGAGTTAAAAGGATGGTTATTCAACCATTAGTACAAGAATTAGCCAAGTACACGATGGGATGGAGGTGCATCTTATGAAGACTTTTCTCCCTCAGCAAAAAGAGACAAAATTGTTTTTCATATAATATCTTATAAATGCTTAAAATAATAAAACCTTTCTCTCTTTTTATTCTGCAGGCAGTTCCAAGTTGCCTATTTCCATTGCAACTTAATTTTCATGTGTGGTTTTCTACACATTCAAGAATAAGGAGCTCCATTCCAGAATAAGAATGCTGGACTATTATCTCAGACATGAAATGTCAGGATGTGTATATTTAAATTTCCTAAAGAATATATTACCTACTGGCAAAAAGATGATGGAGAAAATATAATACACATGAAATATGATAGTATGAAATGTACAGAATTTGTTAGTCCTCTGAAACACCAAGAAAAGATTTTCTGCCTAGAGATACAGAAAACAATTTGCAAAATAGTAGAACAATGGGATATGCTTAAGTCTGTATTAAGTCATTTTCAAGTGTCATCAAATGGATGAAAAAATCCATAGAATCCACACAGATTGCACGAGTTAACTGTGTTCAGATTATGATTTACACTGGAAAGAGGATTATCCCTGCATTGCTATGGTGGATGTCACAATCAAGGCAGGGCTCTCTTTTCATCCAGTTGAAATGAAAATAGCTTAAACTGGACTGACTGGTTCATGTGAGGTAGAGGTGAAATTAGAAAAAGGATGACCTGAAAGATGGAAACTCTAAGGTCTATTCAATAGTGTTTTTCAGATGAATGACTGTAATTTTATGTTTCCAGTATGTTACATTACAACATGATCCAAAACCCATTAGATTCTTTCTTTTTGTGGAACTACAGGTTTGGGAAATGTTTCTGATTGGAACTCGAAACACACACACCTCACTGGAGAATGTCACTCTCATAATATTCAAGAGCTTTCCTAGTAAAACATTTACTTTGTGTTGCACACACAGAATTAAACCTTACCGTTCCTCAGCTGGGCTGCAGTCAGTGTGCATCTCAATAGGGGAGCTTTCTGCTGCAACAGAAAATCAAAATGCTTAGCTGAAACTTTCTGTTGTTTACCTTTTCTTAAATCACTTCAGTTAGGTCATTTACAGCTCTCAAAAATTTCACTTAGTGTCTTACCTGAGTTGACCAAAAACCCCCACATTTTTTGGACTGCTCTGGATTTACCATAAATGCCAAAAGTCCCAATTTCCTGTGATGTATGGACCAGTAAGAAATATATGTTAGTCCTCAATGCACACTGGTTAAAAAGTCCATTTCTTTCTGTGGCTGCCTTCTTGAAGCTGTTTTTCTGTAAAAGTGAGACACTACACAATTTGATTTTTGCCATTTGAGAACTGCAAAGTACTAGTAAATATTTTACTATCCATTTTATGATTTTGAGTAAATGAAGTGCATAAAGGAACTAAAGAGATTATAGCATTTTCTGTATTTCTATTCCTTCTTTACAGCCCCCCAAACATTAGGTGGAAATCTAAGTTTATCTATAACGTTCAATGATACAGCACATAGATTCTAATAGATGGTGTTACATGGATGTCTCAAAGCAGAGGTGGATGAGAATGGATTTCACTGCATGTGGAGCTGGAAATGTACTTGTCAACTAAGCATTTCAACAATATTAAATTCATAATAAAAAACAAATAGTCATTCTTGGTGTAATTCTATGGAGTTGCTAAGGTATGTGCCTGCCACTCTGAAAGAAATGTTATATTTGAAAATTATGTTTTTTCAGACCACACACTGCCTGGGAAGAACTGCAAAACTGCTCTGCTGAAAATTGATTTTAACCCTATGTTCATTAATATGAACATTTGAAAGAGGAATTTTTAAAACCAGTGATAAACTTTCATTCGGTGTCTAATGTGTATAAAAAATACTTTATGGAATTATTTTTTAAATACTTTCTTTTTATCACTTCTTGTATGTCCCTAATTACTTAGTCAATACCTGTGGTGTGGAATTGTTTTTGCCAGAGAAAGCAATCAATGATATCACTAGAATGATACTTAATCCAAATTTACTTGCTTGGATTAAGATTTCAGGTTGTCTAAGCCACTCTCAAGATGTAAGGTGGCTCCAATTTTCAGTTCACACTAGAGACAGTATAGGCAAACTCAATACTGAAATATGGTGAAGCATTATTTTCAAATAACTTCAGCAGCAGTAAGCTGAAGAACTGAGAAGTGACTAGAGAGAATATTTTTGAGCTATTTCATTACATCAAAAAGGAATTTTCAGCAGAATTCAACCAAATGTGTGCAACTGAAGAAGCAAGAAAACAAAATACTTGCCTTTCTCATTAGCACACTGCATTTATGAGCAGCCCTGGCTCTTGAGTTGAAATCAGCAAAGCATGATTAAACCACCATTAGGTGACCTGACCACCAGAGTCCCCCAGGGCATCCTAGGACTGTAAGATATGGAGCTAATGAAATTTCAGATGGTGGGTTAAGTGAATAAGAGGGAAATTGCTTCTTTGGAAACTGAGACATGAGACAGCCAGGACATAATTTCAGTTTTCCATTTTACTAAGGCTGATTTTGAGGTAAACATGACAGCTCTATCCCTCAGATACTAGTAGTTCTCTAAGGACTTCTTACAGGTCTGCCTTCAAGCTAGGAGAACCAAAGGAGATGGTTCAAGGTATAAGAAGGAAAAAATCAGAGCAGCTCAAGTAACAGCATTGTTCCTTTCCTCTCTCCTATGTCCTTGCAAGACTTAATGGCCCTACTAGCAAAGTCTGAGTAACCCAGAGCAGGCCATAGAGGGCATCTAAGCTACACCAAAAGTATGTCTCCTATGTCTTATTTTTCTTCAAGTTACTCTATCCTGGAATAAGAATCTTACAATGATAAAACCACACCAGCTGGTGCAGACACACAGCATCCTACAACCCTAAGACCAGGATCACAGCCAAGATGATGTGATGATCACCTGGGATGAAGAGGAACTCAGGAGGTCTGTAGTCCAACCTCCTGCTGGAAGGAGAAGCTATGAGATCAGACCAGGTTGCTCAGGACCTTTTTTGAGCTCCCTCAATTGCACCCACAGCACTCACTACAGGTTTGCAGGAAGGCACTGAGCTTGCTATTCACTAAACTGATCTCAGCCAAGACAAAATATAGGGAGGAGTGGGAATGCTTACAGAATCTTAGTTAAGCTGTCATTAAGATGAAAAAAAATTTTTTGATTCACATTCGACATGAATAGGCTCAAACTACAGGCAGCTGTCTGTCCACAACATAATGATGATGCTCTTACTAAAGCACGAGTCATGTCTGACTATGCAAAAATGACTAAGAGCTGAGAAAAAAGTAGTTTACCAAGACTTGAAATGTAACAGCGTAGGTGGATGGCAAATCTAGTTTTGCCAGTAGGACTGGATGTATGTTTAACTAACAGCATATATGTATTCCAATCCTGCTCTGCTAGTGGACACCTTTTACCTTGGTATGTCTGTCACACAAAGATGAACACAGAGCCCCAGAAAGAAGGAAAGAAAAAGAAGGAGCAATCCCCTAACAGTAGAAAAGCAGAGAAAAAATACAGTTTAGGTTCAGAGGGATGTAAATGGAGTGTTTTGAAGAAAGCAGGAGCGAGTTATCTGAGGGAACCAGAACGTTCACAGGCAAGGATCTGTTATACACATCTTGCAAACACTGGCCTGCCATTTATTTGGAAGGCTCACTTTATTGCTGTAAGACCTAAGCACCATGGCTTTCAAAGTTTCCAGTTTCACAAACACATAGTAGATTATACTTGTTTTTCTCTGGCCACATGTGTGACCCTGATCCACAGCTCAGTGGAAGCAGTATTAGAAAAATACTCACTACTATAAAAATCACAAAGAGGTGATAAGAGTCTTTCTTCACACAAAGCAGATATGATGAGTACTTTTGAATAAGCTACACTGCTGGGGTGATTGTATTGATTGGGAAAAGAGGGATAATCATGCACTGATTTTACTTTTTTTTTTAAATCAGATATGCTCCTGAATTTTCTAAGCAAGAATATCTAGTGGATAAATTTATTACAACAGTAAAAAATTATGCATTGACTGAGGCAATTTTAGCTAGCACTTTTACTTTTTTGGTCTCAAATTTTTTTTGCAGTGTGACAACATTTGTGATCCTTCCTAGAGTGGCTGCATTTTAGGAGTGAGACAACAGCTGAGTGACCAATTCATCGTGCCTGCATTATGTGATACAGATGCATCAGGATTTATTGCTATCTTTATCTATTCCTGCATTATGTATACATGCATGTATGTAGATAAAGATGCAAAATAGCAGCAGCAATGTTTATTGTATCCTTTTATACAAAGATACTGCCCAGAGCACTCAGGGTTCATCCAGTGCAAAAACTTTTTAAAGGTTCCAGAAGGAGGGACCAGTGAATAACAACCTCAAGAAAGCTGCACAACACCATAAAAATAAATAATGCATACTCTTGTCAATGATTCCCAGCTCCTCTTTCCACCCCAAGAGGCATCACTGTTGGATTTCTCTTCTCCAGTGTGACCCGCTGGCTGGCTCAGAGCAGGTACGAGAGCTCTCCAGTAAGCACACGTGATGGTTCTGCTGTCAGACCACCTTGCAGATTGCTGCTCAGACAGGCTGTGACAGGAAGCCTCTTCTCTAACCTTCCTCTGCTGCTCAGAGAAAGGAGACTCCAGACCAGGCCTCCAAGCCTGAAGAACCAGATATGCAGTGTCAAGGATACAATTTTAAAATACCTGTGTTTAGAATACATCCTCCCACCCAGAGACTTGCAAGGCTCTCATTCCTGCAGTGTACTTGTTATTGCTGAACAGAGATCAAAACAGTGCCTTGATTTTTGAATTATTTGTTCAGATTCGTGTAAGACATTTATCAAAGGTATAATTTGCTCAATCTCTCTGTGAGGTCCCCAGAGTAAAGTCAGGTGGAGCAGAGTCAGATCCATTAAGAGCACTCAAGAATGCAAGTGTATTCCATACTCAACCTTCATACCGAGAAGAATGATGTTTAGAAGAGTAACAAAATGTGGGTTTGTAAGAAAATGTGTCAGGGCTGGATGGATATGTGGCAGATACTGTGGAAATAAACTTCCATAGAGAAGATTGCAGTGAAGAAATGCCAATAGCTGTGGCTGATTCCATGTTCACAGCAAAGTATAAAGCAAGACAGGAGTATCTGCTCTGCTCCAAAGTGTTTCTTATCAGTCCTGCTTGAGTGCAAGCTTCACATGATATCTATGAGGGTAAATTTAGGTTTTCTCTGTATTAATCTGGTGGAATAAAAATGATATATCAAAAAGTGAAAAACAAACCTCTGTTTTGCTGTCCCAAGAGAGCTATGTAACAGAAATAGAGCACAGCTGATACCCATATGGAAACAGAGGAGTTCTTGCTGAATAGAGCCACAACCATATATTTTAGGCCTCTGTTTAAGCTGGCTAGGCTAAACCACCTCATTAAAAGTCCTTTTTCAAAGCATAAAGCTTCATGGCAATTTTCATAACAAATATACTTCATTTGTCAACTGAATAAGACATGGGGATCCTCTAGCATTTAAATAGTTCTGGTGATTGCACCAGAAGCATTTTTTCCCCTGGTTAATTCCCTAGTGAATTCCCTTATCCTCATATGCTAGGAAAGCCACTTGCTGCTATTAGTAATAGGCCTCTTTCTCACAAGCCTCATCCTGTTTTCCAGCCTGTGTCCTTCACTATGTCAAGATGCTCTTTTCTACTCTTCCTTTCTTGACACAATCTGTTTTCTCCCAGTAATTACAGGGAACTGATGTAGAAAGAAGCTGACTCTACTGCTGTCTCATCAAGGACCCATTTACATGTTCTTCGTGCTGCCACCTTACCTGTGTCTTTTTGAAAGAAGCAGAGTCCCAAAGAAGTGGCTTAGCCTATAAAGTAGACAAGTACACTCCAAATTCCCAACTAGTCAATCTCAGCATTATCCACAGAAATCTCATACTTTCTTAAAACTTGTCCCAATGCTTAACTTCTTCTCTAGCATTCCTGGAGTCAAACTGCTGCTTTGTGGATGCCTCAGCACTCTGCATCCGGATACACAGACGTAAAAATATTAGCCAGGGCACAGATCTGGGCATGGATTTCTGAGATTGCTTTCTTTAGGTGAAGGTCAGGCACTGCAGTTTCGTTTTTCACAGGCAATCATGATGCATTCCCACCCCAGCTGAATGGAGTGCATGCTCTGAAACAGTAACACACACTAATTTGTTTTTAAAAGCTGGACAGTCTCAAACCCTGTGTATAAATTTTATTTTTTTTTCTCTGTTTCTAGCCCACAAGAGAGATGTACCAGCACTTCCATAAGTTGATGTAACCCTCTTTCCACCACTAGGCTGCTGTGAGACTCAGATACCCAGTGAGAAGTTTCTGGGCAATCAGCAGAGTCATTGGATCCATGATAACCCAGCTCTATTCCTTTGGTTCACAAACTCAAGTATCGCCCATTAGGCTTATTTGGAACATATTAACTTTGCCATAAGATTCAAAACTGCAATAACAAAGGTGAAATATGGTCTTTTTGATGATTTTTTTCTTCTTAGTTTTCTGCACTTGAACACCACAGAATTTTCCAGTCTGTTCTGTAGTCAAAAATATTTTAAAAGTGCATGAAGCAGCCATGGAAACAGGTATTCACAATGAAAACAACCATTTAATTGAAAATGTCACCTGCCTCCCTCCCTGTCACAGCCTGCTCAGGAAACTGGGCTGTTCCCTTTCTTTCTTCTTTTCAATCTGGCACCCACTGACAGGCCTCTAGCTTCCACTTTGAGGTATGTGATGAGACAGCCAGCCCGAATTTTCCTTTTTCTTTTCGCTGCCCTCGTGGACAGGATTCTTCCAAGAAGTCCTATGGATAACTTTTGTTCCTTGTAGAGAAGCTAGAAGCAGCAAAAAGCTGCATCTGGGACAGTCTGAGCTCCTCTGCCCTGCAGCTCAGTGGAGGTTTTAACCCTTGACCCATCAGCCCATTCTGGTGTTGTGGATATGTAGCAGGAAGCTAGGCCATACCTTAATTTCTTCTCTCACAAGATCCGGGAGGACACCTGATCACAGTTTGGAGAAGATTTCATGGGGTGAAAAAAAAGAGGCTGCCCTTGTTGCAGCCTTTACTGCTGGATATTCTGTTCTCTCCATGATAGACTCCTCTCGGGACCGTGTTCACTTGGAAATCACAGCAGTAATATTGTCAGTCAATAAGCCTTGAAGCCAAGCAATTAACAGGTCTGACACTGTGGTTTAAGACTCTGTTTTATCCTTATTTCTTCAGTGACCATACCTGTTATTTAAGCCAAAAGTGGATTTCACTTATAGCAGTTCAGGAAGTGTCTAACCAAAAATGATATAAAAGATCAGGATACAGAGAAGCTACGTATGCTCCAGACATAAAAGTTAATGAATGAAAGGCCTTGCTGAATAAAATTGGATAAGATCAAACAAGCACCAAACCAATGGAATTTCTATGATTTGCCCCATGAAAAATAAGAAAATATTTAAATATTGTGCAGTTCTATAAACTATCCCCAGTCTTTGCTTCTAAAGATAAACTTTCTGGACAGCCAGCTGGACAGTTCTGTGTCTCTCTTAATTTTGTAGTTCACACTGTAGCCATGAGTGCAAAGGCTATTTCTCACAGGTATCCACCTGTTAAAGTCACAGTACAGTTGCCAGCTTCCAGCTGTGGAATGACATGGCTCCAGGGAGACACCAAGTGCTGGTGAGAAGCCCTTTACATGGTGTACTCAAAAATGACATGACTGACTCTGCAGCCATAACAACAGAGGTAGGGAGAGAAGTTTCCAACCAGTGACATTTCATGTCAACAGAGGCACTTTGCAGCTGAATTGCACTTTTGTTTACCAAAACTAAACTGGAAAGACCCAGAATGTTATGGCAATAACCAAAGGACATGAACCCTCGTGGCTGAGGCAACAGGCTCAGCAGTAATGACCCTTTTCCCACAGACTGAATTAAAGTGGTGTTTTGAATCACTTGAGCTAGGATTTAAATTTTGTTCTCACAGAACTGTGCATACAACACCACAGGCTCTCAAGCCTACGTGTGTTCCTCGAGTTAAAAATTCAGGTTTTAATCTGAGAAAACCCCCAGACATTTGGAAGCAATTCCAGTTTTGTGGATTTTTCTTCTTCATTTGTTTTGGGCTAACAAATTTTGAAGCTGCAAATGTTGGGAGTGATCAGCATCTAGCATTTCATTAATAGCTCTAGTTATGAAAAGTGCAGCTGAAGCAATACTCCTGTCAGTAGATGTCCATCTTTATAAATCCCAAGCAGCCACCAAAGACAGATGTCTATTGGGGCACAGTACAAACGACTGGATTGAAAACCCCACAACTTTCCACGTTTTTATTCATAGCCTCACTTCGGTTATGCCATCCCAGCCTATTGCATTACCTCTCATATGTTGTACTTTTAAAAAAAAGTTGTCAAATTCCAGTTTTTTGTCCCTCTTTGGGGAGATAAAATTGTGTATAGCACATTTCGAGGGTTCCAAACGTGTGATCTGTTGGTGGCAGGTATACAAAAGCGTGGACAATCCATGTTCCTGAATCACACCAGCAACACAGGAGGCAGACAGTTGCAAAGATCTGAATCTTTGCATTTTCTACAGCTCATCACCAGCTTTGGTCATACTAAATTATCCTTTCAAACACATCTACCAAAGAGAAAACTGTGTCAAACCATGATAATAAAAAGTCAGGTAAACATCACTGCCTTAATACCTATTCCAGACATTTTGGCTTAAATCACTGCTCTGAATATGAATATATTTTGAAAACTGCCTGAGAGGATGTGGGAAAAACCTTCTACTTTGTTTGGAAAATAAGTTTACTGACCCACTAACACTTCACACAAATGAAGTTTTAAGCCGGGAAACCTTTTCTCTTGCTTCAAAACTGCATATCACTGGACCTGACATGACTGCTTACACTCTTCAGGAATTTCACCCCAGAAGGTGAAATTATGCTCTGACCTGTAGAGTTAAGCAGCACTTTTGCATGACTATTATAAGCACTTACTTTGGACGTTGCCATTTTAGAAGACAAATAAACACCACAGAAGGTTTTTTTGAGATAAGCTTTCCTTTTCTCTTCCATGCCTGCCACTTCCACTCAAGAAGTAAAATGTAGCTGAAGCACAAAACTGTCAAAATGAGAGTTAAAAAACTAAAGCTGGTTCAGATGTTTTGAATTCTTTCTTATATGAAAATATATATTTGTGCTTTGTGCTATAAATACCCATGTCTCCATTTGTACTATATGGAGGAGGGAAAAAAACAACAGGAAAACATGTAAGAAAATTTTACAGGAATAATCATCAGGTTTGTGTTTTGGGTTGGGTTTTTTTAATTACGGTTATTTTTAATGACTGACATTTGTCTTATGGCTCTTCAGATTTAAGCAGATCACCTTTCTGGGCAACAGAAAAAAATAAATAAATAAACAAGGAAACATCTTTTCTGGCTTCGGAAGTTAAACCTTAGTTTTATGTTTCCTGCATAGGAAACTTAGTACACTTAACTGAAGACTAAAACATGTTTTTGTTCTCCTACTGAAAGTTCATTCCATGTTGCATGTCTGTGGACTAGGACTGCTTTCTCAAGAGCTGATTCACAGCTGGTATCTCTGACTACAGAAAGGGATGGAGGACCAGTGAGCAGAATGGTGTTAGCCACGATGTGTGGAGTTGCTGACAACTGCTTAATTCAGGGCAGTGTTCAGACTGCTCCAGCTCACTCTGGAGATCGAGCACAATCTCAGGAGCTCTCTGTTTGCTCCTTGTGCCCAGTGCTCAGGAGCTGAGCAGCACAGTGACAGATATGCATAGCTGTGAGGAAGTTTTCATTTTTATCACCGATTTTTATCTATGTGCCATAAAATCGTTGTGGACAAGCCTGAAAACATATTCAACATAACTCTTTAAGTGTCCAGAAATAATTAAAATTTGCATCATTTGAAAAGTAAAAAGTCCCACAAATCTCAAAGCAGTCATTGTTCTACAAAGCAGAGATTTGGATAAAAATTTTTCTTAGCCAGCATTGGACCAATTTTTTCTTCTGAAAACTGAAAAATACAAATCTAAGCCCTCTTCTCAAAAGCATGAGAGAGAAAAGAAATCCATCGTTCAGTAAGACAATTGGGTAAAACCAGAGCAAAACTTTTTTTTTTCTTAAATTTTAAATACCATGAGTATTTACTAGTTGTGCTATGCATAGCATATGCATATGCATAGCCAGCAGTGCAAAGGTAAATGCTGCAGTATTCTAACAAAACTACTTCTAAAGGATAAAGAGAAGAGGTGCTAACAGTGAAGAAGCCAACAAAAGGAATTTAAGCTTTTTTTTCAGCTATGTAAACTGTAGCATGGTCATTCTCATGCCTAAAATTTGAGGGGAGTGTGAAAAAGGTTTATTTCTTGAGTGAGGTCCTTTTCAGCTGAGCATAGGGGGTTTCTTTATTTCTTCTCTGAGAAGCACAAGGGAATCATTTAAAGGCATGGTGTTACCTTGCCTACAGTAATCTCCATGACATCCTTTCAATTCGAGGGCCTGGCCTACAGCAGGGTAGAACAGTGACAGGATAAGCTACTGCTTACATCCTGACAGACATTTCTCCACAGGGTTTGGGAGAAGGATTCACATTGTCCATCCAGGGATGAGATCACCCACAGCAAGTGATTTACACCCAAGTCATAACCTAGGGATGAGGGGCAATTCAGAGAGTGCACAGTCACCGGAGAGGGGCAAGCACCAGGTGTGGTGTTTGGCTCTTGGGATACTTATTTCTTGCTGCAGTTCTCTATCCTGTTAGCTAAACTCAAGTCACTCAAATTACTAAAAAAAAATAACTTCATGATTATGCATTTGGTGGTCTGTCCTTGCAGCTGGGAAAGGAATCTGACCATTGGCATGATTAGCCATTGGAAAAAGAAGGCTTTAAAAAATCTTTCAATTTAACTGGTCCTTCACCTCCAAGGCTCTCAGCTACTTTAGTCTCACCAGTGCTGATCCACCTGCTGGTTGACTCTTGCTTTTTAGCCCTGGCTCTTACCTTCAAGCTGTCTCTAGATCCTTGTTCCCATAAATCATAAAAGGTTGTCCATGAGCTTTATCCTTATACCCATAAAGCATGGACTTGCTTAAAAAAAAGGAAATAACTTGTAGGAGAGAAGAAGCTGGTAAAAAAATTAAAACCGGCAATCCCCATGAGAAAAAAAAGTTTAGAAATATACATATTCCCTCAGCTGGAGCAGATTATATGCACAAATAACACATTCATAATGAACACATGTGTTTATAAATATGAAGTGCTATTTTGGTAATTTTAACTCAGCCTTCATTAATTTCTAATGTATAGTTCTCTGCAGTATGAGATGCCCTGTAAACAGAAAGATGTGTTGCAACATAGGAAAAAAAACCCCACCCTCTCCTAGATAAAATGTTTTCTGAACAAGCTGCAACCCCAACAGCTGGCTCCCATGAGAGCCATTCTCTCAGATTTATGCAGTTGATCACTGGCAAATGGCCCTGTCAATGGGTGCCATGCTTTAGAAGGCTCATTCTCCCAACAATTCTGGCTGTGGCATTCCTTGCACCATGAAGGAAGTTTAGTCTTTAGAGGGGTGCAGCCTGTCTTGAATGATGATACACTCTAAGTGTGTCCTATATGTGAAGTCAGTGGATTTTGCTGGCATTGCTGCACTAATGAGGCACCAGCAGAGAACTCCCATGTGTCAGGGTAATTTGCAGCTCGATCTCTCCTAAAAGGAACAGGATATGCCATGAGGCAGATGCACACCAAGACAAGGCAGAGCAGGGAATTTTGCAGCAAAATGAGCCTTTGGAGATTAGTGAATGTGGGGTACAAATCTGCTGAGATGTTCTCCAAAAGCCCAGGAGATGACAGGGAATGGCTACGTGGGACTTGTTCTAGTGGGGCTGAAAATAATTCCCAGTCTGTATGAAATAGGCTCGACCTGCCCATTGTGGCTGTTTAAATGTGGGAGATGTGAGGGGTGGAAACCTGTGAGAAGACCTGAAGTAAACCAAGAATTCAACAGGCTCATTTCCTTGGGCATGACATGGGAGGTTCAAAGGTTCTAAAGGCATGTTAGTCTGGAAACCTTAGCAAACTTAGTACTTTTAGAATCACTCAACAGACCATATATATATATAAACAATTACTGAAAAAAATATTCTCTCAGGAAAATAAAATTTTCTCTTAAGTGATCACTTCAAAAGCATTATTTAGAATAATATTTAGAACCCCCAGGTTCTTACTTTTCCCCCATCACCCTCCCCTCCATGCTACAGAGCAGAGTTCTAGTTCAACAACCTGTTCCTATCCAGGTTGCACTAGTGCTACTCAGATATTAGTACTGTCCTGAAGAGATTAATAGTAACTGAAAAAATATAGCTCAAGGTACATAGCTCATTAAAAGGGGTGACACTGCCCTTAGATGAACAACTGGAATATTCCTTTTTGCAGCCATGGTTTTACTCTCATCACTAAAATACCTCTTGTAGTAAAGTGGTTGTACAAGCTTATTCTCTAGCGAGTTACTCCAAGGTAATGTAATTTAACCAAGCAGGAAATGGTGAAAATTTTCTACCTGCAGCACTGGAAACTGAGTTTAATCACTTTGAAAGTATTCTGTTTGAATGAACACGAACTGTCTCCAAAGAGAAAAGGGGAGGAATAAATCAGTCAGCAGATCAGGTTTACAAGGAGAACCTGTACATCTGCAGGCTGGCAGAAGCTCATATTTAAGCTTTTAAATTCCTGCCAGTCACTCATGAAACTATCAAAAGCTACATCAGAAATTAAAATTATTTTGCTTTCAATTACTTTTTTTCATTACACAACTTTTGGTAAAATTTATTAACTATAAAAAAAAATGATAAGCATTTAATGAACTTTTCAAATTTCTGGGATTTTGTGCTGTAAGAGGCAAATAAAATTGGAATGGTGACTCTTTCTTCAACTGTACTGAGTATTTATAATTGCTTCAAAAAGGCTGCTGATTCCCATTTCCCTGGGACATCAATTTATTGTTGATATTAACCAGAAATTATATTGCATATATTTAAGGAACACAATGCTGATTTGATTGATTTTTTTTTCTGAATGTTGGGTCTTGGACTACAACCTGATCAAGAATATCTTTTTTAATCACTATGAAATGTTTAATGTTTTTAAGGATATTCTTCCAGAATGAATCTGTGTATATATATGCAATCATAATCCTTGTGCACACCACAAAAAACAATCTTTCCACAAATCTAAACAAATAAGATAAGATCATGGCCATGTTGCATGAAAAGTTGCAAAATCAGCTCCCAGTTTTTCATATCATGAGCACATTCTCTCCAAAATAATAGCTTTTTTTAGATAGATTTTGTTTTCAAATATTTTAGTCATTATTTTCTTGCAGTTTGTTTCCATATCTAAGCACTGATAAGGCAAGACCTATTATTTATTGAGTTACCACTAAATCTAAAAGTGCTTCCTTTCTCAGGTGTGAAGCCAAGCATTCTTTCATGGCTACGACTGTTTCACCTTCAAAGACTTTTTCATAATTACCCAGAACAGGAAAATTCATGTTTCTGTATGAAAATATCACAAGCCTTTTGCAGTTTTTTTTTTGTTTTGTTTTGGTTTGGTTTTTTTTTCCCCTCAGAGGAAGCTGATTTTCTGGAAAGAGGAATCTCCTCCTACGGCATTCATATTGATCAAAGTGAAATTGTTTTCTTTGTTTTGTAAAGGGTATATATCCCATGGAACTGTCAGAACAACACAGCTATTTTAAAGACTGAAAATTATGGCATGCCTGATCCTGTCTGTCTGAGACCATACATTATCAGCAGCCTAAAAGCTCTCTCATCTCTGAAGAGGACAGCTAACAACATCCTTTCAGGCTACAGGAGACATCAACAACACAGCTGATTCCTTCTTGCAAAGAGTTTTGTTTCCAACTTTTTGCTTGGTTTTAAAAAAGTCAAGAAGTTATCATTAACTCAAGATCACCAAGCTTTGACAGAAATTGCATGTGATTTATAATCAATGAGTTCTCTGAGAGGGACCTTAAACCATGCAGTAAAACTCCGTGAAGGGAAATTTATCATTCATCAAGGATTACTCTTCCCTCAATACATATGATGAGGGAACAGGGGCAATTAGGGAATGAGAATTACTGTGTTGCTTACCAAAGAGAATTATTCTAGGGATTCTTGAATTGGACACCAGGGAGCTGCTGAACTTTACATACTCATGTGGACCTCAAGAGAGCCTGTTAAAATTTCACTGTATCTCAAAAATGGCCAAGAGGGGAAAAAAATAAACTTGAGCTGAAAGGAATGGAAATCCCAGTGACTCTTGGTGGTTGTTTAATGATAAACTGTAACTTGGCAAAAATTAACAAGTTTATTTTTAAAAAAATATTAACTCTGTGATCCTTTCAGGGGACACTGAATGGTTTATTACTCACAGCAAATGGAAACCTGAAGCCATACAAAGGCTGTTGTACTTTGTGTCAGGGGGCACTCAATCCCCTGTGTGACTCATGAGACACTGCAGTGTAGGGGTCTGACACAGAATAAGGATCCTGGGGCTCAGCTCGGTGTGCCTCTGAGAAGACACCTTTTTTCAAAGCTGGGTGCTTCAGAAGACCTGACTGACAAAGGAAATCCAGAGCTGTCTGCCAACCTGTGAAGACTTGTGCTGACATACTTCTTCTTTTAAGCCTAAAGCAACATTTAAGATACAAAGATCTCATAGTGACAGTGTCAAACCCAATGCATGTCCAGCATCTGCACCTAAGGAGACTGTAATTCAGCAGTACCCAGGGAATGCAATAAGCAGGGAATCTGATGAACTTCAAGTTGACATGTACTGGAGTATCCCTGACAGACATATCCATTATCACTCTGTTAGGACTCATTCATCACTCAGATAATTAGCACTTGGTTTGTAAGGGCCTGTTACTCACAAAAAGCCTCTGATTACAGTCAGATTGAATATTCCCAGAAAGTTTGACAGCTGATAGGGAAACCAGTCTCCTGAAACCTGTACTAATATACTTAAATGACTTGAGAAGGTATGATTAAATGCTGTTGCTTTGATACACTTTCATGGCAAACATTGATGGCTGGATCTATGAATGTAGTTCAGCACACTAGAACATGTGCTTCCAACTCCAGAACCACAGCTCTCGATCCCTAAATTCAGCTACCACTTTTCCCTCCAGTCATCTATGGACTACATAGTGATCAATTTCAGACCTCTTGGGCATTCAGATTTCTGCTGCTGAGCTTCAACAGGACTGTCTTCAGCCCAGATTCTCAGGAATATTCAACACATTGTTCCCCTGCCAAAAGTTGTACATCTGATGAATACACCCAGAACACACGTTGAGCTCTGTATAAAGCTTTGCCAGATAAGATGACATTGGTACCTTCCCCATTTCAGCGATTTCTGCTAAATTCACCCACTTACGCAGAATAAGAATTGTATAAAATAAGAGCTAGATCTAGCAGTTCCTTTCCTAACAAGGATTCAAATTCATGTCTTCCTTGACAGAAAAGCAGACTAATTACCAAGCAACAGGCAATGCCAAAGTATGATGATATTTCTCCAGCAAGAAATGCCTCACAGAAGCCAGAAGTATTCATACATTAATAAACCAGAGGTTGTGACATTAAATGTACTTCAGACAGATGCAGTGCCCAGCTCTCAAAAGCTGGAAAACCTTTTCTAGTGTTTGGTAATAAATAGCATTCAGCTAAGAGTTATTTTCTTTCCCTCTACTGCAGACCTAAGATTCTCTATTATACCAGAAAAGCATGCATGCAAAGTTCAAGGTCAGAGGAGAAGTTTAAAGGTTAGGAGTTGCCATACAGTCTGCGACAGCAAAGGCATTTCAATTTACGCCATTTCTTCCCCAGTTGTTTGATTCTGTTTTTCTTCACTACTCTCCTTATGCACATACATCAGCAACACTATGCCCTCTGTCTTACACCCCCTCCCAAGAGAGGCAAAGTTGCATCACGGTTTTCATCCCTCATTACTATCTGTCCTCATTAACTTTATCCTTATTTTCCACTTTATTTCCAAAACATAAATATCAACAAGCTGATTAGCTCAATGTGGATACAGAGAAAGCTGGGCTCAGAGCAGACCTGGCCACAGCAGAATGATTTTGTCTTCTTCCTCCTTCTCTACCAGGGCAGTACATCTATTGGAGAAGCCCTGCAGAACATCAGGCTGTAAAAAGCAGTAGCAGCAGAGCTTCAAACAAAGCTCATGTACCCATTCAAAAACCTTGACAGTGCTACTACAGCTTATTTCAGACAAATTAAGAAGCTGAGACACAAGTCAACTAAGTGGGCGTTGCTGCAAAGAAGTACAAAAGCAGAGAACAGATCTAAGAGAAATGTCTTGGTGTCATAAACTTCCCCTTTACTCCCAAGACTATCCTTTCCTTCTCCAGAGCAATACTCAAATGAATTTGGTTAACTGATCCAAGGCTTGAGCCTCCTCAGTAATCCCATGAATCCGAATCCATTAAAACTTTAAAGAGCAACAGGAATATCAAATAAGCACATCATCTCCACTTTAATCATAACATAGGAAGAACCAAGAAGTGTTTCTCTCCCTGCTCAGCTAAATCTTTATGGTATTTAGTTGATGCTCAGAATTCAAGTTTTTTTTTTAAATAATTGTGCCAATTTATATTTGGCTCATCAAGCTTTATACCTCTTGGCTCGATAACTGCCTTGACAACTGACCTTCTGTTGGTTCTCAAATTTAAAGACTGATCTTATCTTATGTATACATGAAGCAGATGGAGATGAAAAATTATGGTTTTTAAAGGTAAAGATGGTAAAAATATATAATTTTGGAAGTAGAGTAAGTTAATTTTGCTCATGCATCATATTGTTCCACTACTATTATTATTATTACTACAACCATGATTTTATTCTTGCTGCAAGTTCCCCGTACTTCTCAGGCTGCCTGAAAAAAGAAACGCACTTACTCTGACACCTCCTCAAAGGCACCTGTGACAAGAAGCACCACATAAAGCAGCTTGGTTCTGCAAGACCAATTCTGGGTAGAGAATTTGATTTTAAACAAATGCTGTGCCTTGGAAACACACACACACACAGATCCAGCCTATACCTGCCACCTATGCAATACATCTCAAAAAGAAATCTAGCACCTAGAGGGCAGGCTAACACTGGCAAAATAACACTTCGCATGGAGTGCACCTACAAATGCTCATTCTCCCAGGGATATGGTGTGCCCAACACCTTGCAGTCTCTCCACCCAGACTCTCTGTAGGGTTTTAGGTCTCATTTGCACATAAATCACCCGAAGGAGTAAACGAACATACCTGGAAAGCACAGGGCAACTCGTTAAAGGCACACGCTTTGCTCTCGGTTGTGGTGACAGCCGAACTCCGGCAGCTAAGCAGCAAGATCCCAGCTCTGTTTTGAGCAGTTCTTCATCTGAATGCATAAAAGCCCCTTCACTTTTACTAGTCACTCCTACATGACTTTCATGGATAACCAAATTATATTCATCTCTGGATTTTGGGAAGGAGGAGCTACTTGAAAAATACCCACAGTTTGGAAACATATGTCATTTGTGTTAGTTTACTGTCATGGGATTTTCCGCTGCACAGGCTTGCATAAATGGCACAAAGAAAATTAAGCATTTCTCTGATGACCAGCTGCTGCTCCCTTTCCCTACTTCTCTCCTTGCTCCCACATAAAATCCCACTGAGTTCAAATTAGAGGAGCGCTAGATAAGCAGATAATCTTAGGTTTACCAGATTCACCTGAGACTCGGGAAACCTATATTTTTAATCCAATATGTGTTGCTAGCCTTTTCTGCCACTTGATCTATCACTTCATTTCCATTTCTCTGGTTGCCCTCTGCCTGTCTCACCTAATGAGTCTTTGCTATTCTGTTTGCCTGTGGCAGAGTCACATCATGGTCCTGTTGCCCCAGCAAAGGTCATCTTGTGCTGCTGGGACCTTATTTATGGTGGTGTAGGACTGAGAGGACTCACCTGTCCTCCCCTGGGAATGCCAGAAAAGGCTTTTGGGGAGAAGCAGTGCTGCTGTGACAAAGCTGCCTCCCCCTCCCTGCAGAGCCACAGCCAACTTCACAGCGTGCTGCAGTCACCCACAGATGACTCAAAGCTAAGGCAGGACCAGAAAGCAGAGCTGCACTTCCCAACTGGCAATTTGAGCATTTTGCAGACTTTTGTAGGAATGGCCTCACAGTGACTTTTGAGGAATAAGATATTATAAAAACACCAGAAGAAAAATAATAATATAGGCTTGATTGGAGTGGAAGAAACTCCTCTATATTGCATCATAACTTCCCAGGCCTCCTTTATTTCATTCATTGTCCTCAGAATTAAATGATACTCATTTAAAATTACTAGGTTCATGAAGCATAATGTAAAATTAAGGGGTATGTCAACTTCAAATACACAGTTCTCCATCACAGCAATTAATTGCTGAAATTAGTCATTGTTTCATAAACTGAAAGCAAGTAAAATATATGTTTGCAATTGACAAAAATGTCACCAATATCCTTTAATTATTTTTCCAACTAAGTCATTAGTATTTTCTTTACTCTTATAAAGACACACTTTTCATAGTATAGTATTAGCTTGCAGATATCACCACCTCTGCTTCCCAGGTTGACTCCTTCCCTTTTTGTGCTGAATAAATAGCACTAAAATACAGCAATTAAAAACAAAGGCTACCTTCAGGCTGTACATGACTGGCTCCAGATTTACCTCAGCATGAATATAAGCAGAATTATGCCTAACTAGGTTCAGATTATTTCCTTCCCTTATTTTGCCTGTGAATATCATGGGGCCATAATGAAGCCAAACCATGTTTTTCAATCAAATGGTAGGAAGGAATCATTATTCTATATTTTCTTACTAGTTATTTGAGATTTATGATGGTTTCAGGAGTTCATTAGTTCCTGACTCCTCCAGATATGCAAGGATTGAAAAGATGCACTTTAAAGTGAATGCTTTGCCACTGAGAACATCCATGGGCTACGAACATGCTCTGACTTAATGCCCACATATTGTCACTCTGAAGTCAATTGCCACTGAGCACAGACAGGTCACATGCATTCGAGCATAACTCATTCATTTTGCTGCTTGTGATCTTGTAATATTGACCAACTCAGACAGAGCTTTTTGACTCTTCTAAAGCCACTGTTAATGAAAATGAGACTTTACCCTGTGAAATTGGAGCTTCAGCTTGTTCTTTCAAAATACTTTTCAAAATACTTTTTTTTAAAAAAATACTTTAAGTCTGAAATATTTAATTGGAAGTAGCTTAATTTTACCAAACCTTACAACAGTGCCTAGGTGAGTGAGCCTTGCTGTGGCTTTTAGGAAGTGAGTGCCAGTGGAGCTGACTCTCCATCCACGGTGTTTTACAAAGCACAGGTGCCTCTTAGATGTAGCTGCAGCTGGTCACTGCAAAGTCTGTGCATCCATCCCCGAGGCTGCCAGAGAGAGACCAAACCTTTGCACCAGGGTCTGCCTGCAGCTGCAGGTGCCAGGAGAACTCCTTCACACTGACACCGCCCAGCTTATCTCCAACTCCACGACAATCTAGGGAGGAGAGAGAGAGAGAGAGACAGAGACTTCTACTGAGCTTGGGAGACATGAAAAAATTCAGCTCAGAAACGCTGTAATCTCTCAGCCACTTCAGGTAAGCTGTGGACTGCAGTGACTTAAGGCACCTGGATGGATGCCACACTGGAGCAGCAGCTCAGCCCCAAGTCACTCACAGCACAAGCACAGGTCCAGCACCCAAATCCTCACAGCCCTCACACCTCAGTGAGAATCCAGAGGTCTCAGAACTATAAGGTGCTGGTATTTTGTCCCCTCTAAGCTATACTATATTTTGGTCTTACTATGAATAGCTTTAAATGAATACACATCCACTAAGGGAATTCCTAGACTGCTGGAAGGGTCAGGACTCTTACTTCAAAATTAATTAGTGAACATTAATTACTCAACAAGAGTTATGAAACATTTAAAAGGAAAATGAATATCCAGAAATACCATTAGTAAACACATTCCTGAGGAAATTATTTAATTAGAGTTTAATTACTAGTAAAGAAATTTATTAGTTGCTAAACATTAATTACATAAAGCACCATTTTTAAATTGCTGGACTATTCATAATTTAAATAACTACTTTTATCTATGTATTTATTTTCCAGTGTTAAGTGGATTGTTTGTCATTAAGAGTAGAACATAGTAAATGCTTTATACGTGGCCAGATTGCTATTCTGGCTTGACCCCAGCTGCAAGCCTGGCATCTTAGATACCAAGACACAGTTCTTAGCACTTTGGAGCTAAAAAGCAGTTTTCTTATGTCATAGCAGAGAGCCATTTCTGTCATCTGTACAAACCAATACTGTCCCTTGATTAAAGAAACATGTACTAATTAGCCAAGGTGTCCTGAATATTCAATAGCTGATACAAGGAATTGCATCAAAAATCAGAGTTGAACCCTGGCCTCTGGCCACTGATTTCTGCCCCTTGCATAACTGAGATGATTTCAGCAAGAGCACCAGGAATCCTTTGTGGCCTGCACAGCCTGGCCTCAACCATGATGACACTGCTTTCAGAGAGTGTTACACTGAGTAATAAAATAACTCCTAGTACTGTTTCTGTGAGTGGTTTGGGGACTGAGAAAGCAATACTTATTTTGGTGTGCTTGCACTTTGTGACCACACTTTGTGTACTAATGATTCTTATGTTCTTCTTAGGAACGGAAAATCAGTAGTTTCTCCCAAGTCTTTATATTGGACAACCTATATGGACAAATTTCAAAATAGCTGCATTTAGTATCAGGTTATCCAAACCATTGGGGGTAACAGTGGAATACAGCAGTCACTGA
Source organism: Erpornis zantholeuca (assembly GCA_013400515.1). Classification (NCBI taxonomy): domain Eukaryota; kingdom Metazoa; phylum Chordata; class Aves; order Passeriformes; family Timaliidae; genus Erpornis; species Erpornis zantholeuca. The sequence continues at coordinate 9,682 of VZTN01025423.1, read as the reverse complement.
GAAATGAATATAATTCATCAGTTTTCCAAAGAATATCTGGTATTGCCTTAGTGTTCATTCCATTCTCCCATCTGTTTAAAGGTATTTTAAAGCAGCTTGACTCCTACTAGGCTTAGTTACATTTCTTATCTTACAGATCTCCAGTTATGACTTTTTTCAAAATTCTTTGCAATTTCAAGATGAAGCAGGAAGAAAAAACTGTATTTGATCATGACCCAGATTGCTCGGTTAAAAAAAAAATAAAAATCTCCTGCTGTTTTTTAATTGGAACCATCTGTTATTCCATGTCTTTCCTGAGAAGAAAAAAAGATTTAAACTCTGGTCTAGGTGTCATCTATATGTAGCACGAAAAGTTAGAGCTCTAAGTTTGGGGTGGAAGTGTTAGGACACATTGCAGCTGATATACCAGGTATCAGCATTGTTATTAGAGGCAAGGAAAAACCTTGTTAAAATCCTGGAATAACATTTCTCTTTTTTTTCCTGTCATATTCTTTGCTGAAAATGTTTGTGTAGTTTTGTTATCCTTTCTCAATCTCTTGTGTATTGAGGCAAAACCAAAATACTGCAACCCTACTTTCTTTTGGTTTTTGGAAATGTTCCAATTAATTTCTTTTTTAATATTTGTAAGGATGGAGTCTCTACAGCTTCTCTGGTCATCCTGACAAAGGGTTGAACCACCATAATGATTTTTTTTGGATTTTTTTTCCTTCATATCCGACACAGTTCAACTTGCTGCAGCTTGTATCCAACTCCTCTCAAAACCTGGTAATTTGAGAATAGTCTCATTTAACTCCCTAATGGATGATTCTGAGAAGGTGAGGACAGAAGACACTACCCTTGGCTTTTCCCTCTCCAGACTAAACAAACACCTCTTCTAGCATATCCAGGTACTCACCCATCTTGGTGATTCACCTCTGAAGTTCCTCCAGTTAATCAGCATCTGTCATACAATGGGACAGGTATGTCCCAATATATATATATATATTGTCCCAAACTGGACATTATCTTCCAGATGTGGTCTAAAAAGAACTGAATAGAGGGGATCAACTTTCACCTCTGCCTGCTGGCTGAATTTTTGCTAATTCAGTTCAATACACAGTTAAAATTTCATATTCAGATGGAAAGCATGCCATAGTCTATGGTAATCCCATTAAATATAGATAAGAAAATTACCTAGGACAAAGGACTAAAAATATTACATTAAATCTCAATTGTATATGAGATTGGACCACAAAGAAGTGTAAAAACAGTCGAGGCTAAAAATGTATCCATTTTTGGATCAGGAAATATCAATGCAAGTAAATTCCATCCCAGGGTGCAAAGATGTAATCATCTGTGGTGGTTTACAGCTAGTACCTCATTGCTATTTCTGAAATTATACTTTTGTTCATTTCCTTTATTCATCTCTGTTTCCCCTGGAGATGATCATGCACTAACACTGGGGCTACTGAAGTGGAATGGGAGTGAGGGGGGCTGGTGGGGGAGTCACCTTGAAGATCAAGTGAATAAAATTATTAAAATTAGTAGTAAAGAAAAAAATGCTTCCTGCATCTGTAAATAGGAAAGGTTAACAAAATAACTTCTGGTTTTGTTTGCATTGGAGAATCATGTTTTTTACAGATTTGCTATTAGATGATATCTATGAACACTTAGCATTCTTTGTCTTTAAATCTCTTCCTTTGTGGTCTCCTCAGCAGCATATTACTGACTTTTTAAAAATATACACTGTATATATAAAACTATCATGCAAATATATTGTGTTTCAAAAGCCCTTTATAGAAACTTCTACCCTAGGACAGCGCAGAGCCAGCACAGGTCTGACAGGGTATGTTCTCTGGGGTCCTGCCTCACTATAATTTAAAATGGGCTTTCATAAGTCAAAAAAAGAAAGAAAACAAAATACAAAAAAAAAACCAACCAAACAAAAAAAACCCCAAAACCAAAAAGCAAACCACTACAATGGTTTGGTTTTGCTCCCTAAATACCTTGTCAAACTCCATAGTTTGTGTTATTGCAAATCTGAAGTATTTTAAAATATTAACTTTCCTGCAGCAAGCCAAGGCATGCTCTGAAGTAAAACAGTGTTCCTATTGACATATCACTGACAGCTGACAGCTGTTAGGAGTTTTTTTCCCCAAAAATCTTTGAAGTCTTTATAATGATACCTGTTTTTTCCACTGACAATGACAATAAAAGTCAATTACTGTATTTCTTTTTCTTTCCTGGGTCTCTTTGAAATGCTGTGTAGAACAAATATTTCTTTGTCAGAAGGCAGAAGCACTGAAAATAATAAGGTAGAAGAAAACACAAAATGGAATATTCATGAGGTGTTTGCATTTGGTGTGACCAAACTGCCTCTAGTATTACTGCTTTTAAACACCAAAGTACTCCGGATCAGCCTGTCATTGATTTCCTAATTCCACATAAAAATAATTATACACATTGAAGAGTAATGTTCAGACCTTTTTTCATTAATTCATTATGTCCATCATATCCTCTCGTTATTGGAAGTTCAATACAGAACTTCACTATATGCTCCCTTATGAAAATGTCCTGAGAATGCTCTGTTCAGGCAGAATCACTTTCATCCAGCTTTAAACACTTAAATGAGGTGACTAAGTATGAAACCCAGACACCTGAAGCAAGTTGTATAGTCAATCATGGTATGCCCAGACTGTGATTTAAATAATTTTAAAAAACACCTTATTTAAAGTGTCTAAAGTCAGATAAATTAACCTGAATCGTAAAGGTTTGTACCTGTAAGAAGGGTCAGGATTTAGGGCAGAAGCCAAAGGGCTGATATTTGATTCAGTTCAGTTTTCTATGAGCATTAATTCATTAATGTGGCTGCAAAGTTTTGCCCACCCCTAAAATATAGCACAGGATGTTGGTGAAATAATTGAGAACTCAGTAGATGGTAATGCATTAGCAGTGAGACCAAAAATATTACATCAAAAGCAAAACAGTGAGATGTAATCCAGTCTTGGTGTTTCCAAACACAGATTTATAGTTTAATCTATGGCCTAACTTCCTTCTGAATGCCAGTTATATTATTTGCAGACGAGATCTGGGAAGAACTGACATATTATATTTGAAAAAACTAGAGAACAGGGAGACTAAGGTCAAGGCCTTCAAAATAGTTTGATAATTTTGTTCCCTTTTTCCAGATGCAGTTTATTGGATTCATCTTCTGCAATGGAAGAAGGCATCTAAAAAAATTAGAACTTTAAAAATGTGTCCTAAATGGCTTTCCATGGTGACCTAGGATATCTTTCATAACCTCTAACACAGAACCCAGATCTCCTTACTGCCAGCTAGGAATAGCCAAAACATTATGAAAAGTAGAGCAAGTGACCCTGTTATAGTTACCCATGTGGCACCATAAAGCTCTTCTGCTGGAGCTCACAGAAATTCCCTTTCCTCTAATTCTCCCTGAAACCCTGTAGACAGTTGTGTTAGTTGTTAACAACAAAAGCAACAATAACTTGTCAAGAAGGTCTTCCCACCTTAATTCTTTGGGTCTTTGAGATGGGGGAGAAGTGGTGAAAAAAGGGAAATAAGCTCTTGAACTCCTCTAGTAAAACTGAGAAAAAATCATTTTTAAAGTATTTAGATACCTACGAATGGTCACAAGTACCTAGTGGAATTCATGAACCATGCTCCCTGTAAAATCAAGTGGGCAATTAGAAACAAAAAAAATCCTATTGGGGACCTACTCAAACTATGAGACATCTAAATGACCAGGATTTTGGAAGATATGTGTGATACACATAGCAGGACAAGCTGCTTTTAGCTACACTGCTGAAAATCTGGGGTCACTCTGCTGTGGTCACATGCAGTGATGGCTTTTCTGGAAGAAGATCTTTTCCCTTCAGCTAATGCCATTAAAATCTGGCAGGAGGCATCAGCATGTATTTCACTTCCACTGTCCTTTTGATCTGCCTGGATTTGCATGATCAGGAGTTAGTATTTAAACTGGAGGCACTGTTTCATCAATGAAGGAAAAAGAAGCAAGCACTATGGCCAATTCCTTTCAAGGCCTGCTGCCTTGGAGCATGATTTATGATTTGAAATGAAGAGATATGAATAACAAAATAAAACTTCACTGACACACTGCTGGCTGCAGTTCCCAGGAACACATCTTCGCCCTGGATGCCCCCTTTTTCTTTTCATTTTATAACTCCCAAGACACCAGACATGAAGAAAATCTTTAAATCTTTCCTAGGGCTTTACTCAGGATAAGCCTATAGTGCAGTCTGCAGTTGTATGAACACACTGGATGTTGCTTTAAGTGAGATGGGTTAGATCCTGGGCTCAGTCACCTTGCAATAGCACAGGGCTCAGTGTGAGCTGATTCTCTCCACTTCTTCAGGTTACAGGAGGATTAATGCTGTGCAGACAAACACTCCTCTGGTTGGGAATACACAAGCAGGAAGTGCAGTGGTGTGTTTCACCCACACTTTCAAACAAAAATGACAATGGTGGCCAGCTGGACATTTTTTTTAAGAGAACAGGTTTCCATCAGAAAGTGATGATTAACCCTACACCACAAGAGTCCCTAGGCAGACACCAAACTTACTGGCATTTAAAATGAGAGAAAATAATTTAGAACTACTAGAGGTCTTTTTTTCATCTGTATTATTTCCATTTTTCTTCTATTTTATATTTCTGTTTGAATAAGATAGTATCAGTGCTCCTTGCACTGAATTGCTTTGTTTTTAAAGAACTACTTCACAGGAAATTTAAAGCCCTTCTAGTTGCACTGCAAGCCACAGGTTCTGCTGCATTGTCTTTTCATTCAGCCTCACCTTAGATACTCATTTCATTATTCCACTTGTGCTGTCCTTTACAGGATTTGACTCACAGACAACTTAAATGAAAATTTACTGCATAAACAGCATGGTTTATAACTGTGAGTGGTATCTCAGCAGAAGCTGCCTGGATACTTCCCAGCAGGACCTTTGTTTAGGTATTACAGGGTAGGATGGAGCTTTGAATGGGTGTTTGAACAAATGATGAAGCCTTCTAAAGTAAACAATGAAAAAATAAAATAAAATTAATATCCAGCCTTGGTTCTTCCACTTCCATAGTAATTCATAGGCAAGATACCTTCTCTTTAACCCAATATACATTGCTCTGTCAGACTATTAGATTTTAATAAATAAAGAGGTACTTGAAATACTTTAGGGGTCATTTTCACTTCTCTGCATTACTGTATGCCAATGACGATACACTTCAGTTCACACTCAGCTCTCTGGTAAAACACCCTTTCCTTTGTATGGCTAACCTTTTTCTTCATGTAGCTTTATGAGTATTAATATGAATGATCTTTTCTTTGCAGATCATAGTTGGTGTGAAGAATTTATAAACTTGTAACCATAACAAGGCACCTGCCTCAGCTGACAAAGAGCTGAATTTTCACTGATCTGAAGAGATGGAACCAACCACAAAAATCACTGAGATACTGCTCACAGGATTGCTTCCAAGTTCACTATTTTGATTAGTATTGAAACTTCAGGCCTCACTGGGGGTACAGTCCATAAGAGAATGTGTGCTCCAAGAAAAAGGACAAAATCTTGACCACATATGAGATGAATCATGAGACTTGTACTTGGCATGACTAGAGATATCAAGACCTTCACAGGAACTGTGCATGCAAACTGTTAATGCATTTCTGAGAGAAAGAAAGACAAAGGTAAAAATAAGAATATAAAGAGAAATGTGACTGGGTTGCTTTACTGCATTTTTTGTGATTTAGAAGAAGACAGAATCATGAATACTACCATAATGAAGGCATCTCAAAATAGGAAGGGGAATGAAAGCCATCTGTAGCTGAGATTGGCAAAGTCAGGAACATTTGTATTTCATTTATTCATTGTTTAATATTCTATTGTCGTTCATGGACCCAAAGAGGACTAGGCTACTTGTTAGCAACATTGTGTTACACTCTTTGCTAAAAATATGTCCAAATGGGACTGACCTGCTGTAAAAAGGTTAATCCTTACCTCTGGAATCTGAAAGTAAAAGGTCCTATAGGTGTTCATAGCATGTACAGTATCCAATCTGATATTAACTCTTTGACTTTTTAAAGATAAAGAAAAGCTTCAGCTGTCAGACATTTCTATTGTAAGGAAAAGTGGGTCAGCAAATGCATACAGAACTGCTGAATCTTAATACCACAGCTGGTCTTTAATATACTGTAAAAATAAAATGAGAAATAAACACACAGTTCTTTCCTGAATTTCCTGTAGAAATTCTACAGTTCTTTCCACATATGCATAGAGACACATTGTCAGTAAAAAGTCAAAGTTAAAAGCAGTTTCAGGATCTGTTCTGGTTCCAGACTCCCCAAGCAATTTTTTAACAAGGATATATTTTCTATTATATACATGTTTTTCCCTCCTCTATAAATTCCTGAGATACCCAGACTAACAACAGGATGTTGTGTGCATAATTATACAAAATGATGTGGAAAACTGAATGAACACAAGGTCAAATGGAAAACTGAAATATACTGAAAATGTACAGAGGAACTATGTTTTTTCTGGTGTTACTTGCACACTTGATTGATGAAACTTGAAGCAGAAAAATGGTCTCCCATTTCGAATGATGGACATAGATTTTGACAACTAAACTCAGTTCTCTTGACTTCCTGGTTAACCTGAAGTTAATTCACTTTAGTTACCTGAATGATACAGATATTGCTCCTGTCATTTCTGGTTCATACTTAAATTGTAAATTCTTCAAGGCAGAGCTCTCTTCTCACATTATGAACGTGTTCAGCAGCTGACACACAGAGGTCTGTGGTTCCTGGTCTACAAAAGCCATGTTACCAGGCAAAACATCCCCCTTCCTTCCTTCCTTTCCTCCAGCTGCAACCACAGAAGCTTGGCTTGCTCTCCTTTGCTGCCTGAGGACTGAATCATCCTTTATCATACTGAAGGAATGGAAAAGAATCCCATTTCCCTTTATATGCATGTTCCCAAGGTCAGCCCTCACCCCTATTAGATGCAGACAATAGGGGACCGATGGAAATCATCTGGTACACCTGCTCTACTCAAAGCAGGGCCAAGCTCCAAGTGAGATCAGGCTGCTCTGGG
>VZTN01025421.1:3856-81215 GCA_013400515.1 Erpornis zantholeuca | reverse complement strand
TGACATAGTTTTAACCTAATAGAACCTCTAACAAGAACTACTTAGAGCATTTAAGTGATAGCATGCTTACATATATTCCTGGAAAAAAAGGAAAGAAATATAAGGGAAGAAATGTTAGCCAGTGAATGCTTGATGTGCACACAAATGAAAGGAAGAAAGTGGAAATAAAAGTTCGAACCATGGCAATGAGAAATGACATTTTCCTATGGGCACAGTAAAATGAAGTTCAGTGAACTCTAAGTGGCATCACTGCAACTGTCCTGAGATAAGAATAATTTCTAAAGCTAGTGGGATGAACACCAGCAGAGAGCTTGATGATTTTCCAACCCCTGGTTAGAGCACTTCAATTTCCCGTGCTCTGCCAGACTTGCCTGAATACTCACAAAAATGTGATTTCTGATGATTGTGAAGGTTGATAGCCCACCTCAGCATGAACATGAGCAGGAGAGTTATTGGTGACAATAAAGAGGACATACACAATACTTAAATATCCTACAATGGCTAATTAAGCAGATTAGCAGAACTTTGGTCTGTGTGTATTTATAGAGTCTGATATAGTCCTTCCTTTCTGATAGATTCTTTCAGTCCTAAAATATGTACTATTTATTTAACACTGCAGGAGAGTGAGATTGCAGTTGCCAATTTAACCTTAATATCTTGGTTTGAAAGGATGTTTCTTATAAATCAATATAAGTTGGTAGCAAATGTACAAAGCCCTTCATATATAAAGCATATACAAAAAACATATCACTTCACTTCCTCCAAGTATGAAGCTCTTCAATTTTTTCAGTGGTTGTCTCCTTTCTTCTTCTGCCTCAACCATTCAAAAATAACTATAGCCCTGATTTGAGAGCTGAGAAATAAGGGAGAAATGAACACTCACTTTTCAGTTTTGTGTCCTTCAGTCGTTACATGCTTCATGTCATGTGATGGGAAGAAATTAGTAGGAAAAATAGCTGATATTTTAGAACTACTATGCCTCTCACTGACTTAATCTGGATGACTTAGTGGTCTCAGACTGGGTTTAGAAAACTGGCAGTCCACAAACCCAAAGTTTTGTGGGAGATGTTGTGGAACAGCTATCAAATCATGCTATATGTATGTTAACATCAAACAGCTCTGAAGCCCTGAAAGGATCAAGATCCAGAGACTCCATAAAGTCCCTTGAGACTTTTACTTTTGCTATTGGTTGTACATGCAAAACAGTCATATACTCTGGAGATGAGAAGTAGAATGAAAGCCTGAGGAAATAGCATCCATTTCTGAAAATGTTACAATGAGTGACTTTGCCAAGGTCATGCAGGAAATGGGAGTCAGACTATATAAATCTAAAGTTTTAGCCATGGCCCTCCAAAAACAGCCTTTCTTTTTTTCTTTTTTCTCTTTCAACTGGAGCTGACAAAACCCACATTTATATTCTAGATGTTGACCAAAAGAAAGGAGAAATGAATTTTCAAATTTTCTTTCTGTTGCATTGTCTGTTTATTACACACAGTGTTGTTGCTCATAATGCCAGGATGTAAAATGATTCAGGGACTAATGTCTTCAGTCATAACATGGGAAAACAGAGAAGCAGTTGGATAGTAATTTCTCACATTGTTCTGCCATGGCCATTCTTTCTGCTGTGATTTAGGAAAGTGCAGGCAGTGGAAAAGGTTCCCTTTGAAAGCATTTTAAATGTCAAATATAAGATTCATTTCTATACTGCTTTAATCCAAATGCCAGAGCTCTGAGTTAATCTATCAATCTGACCAGGACTACACGTGTTTTACCTATCCAAACAGCTATCTCTTGAACTGGAAGTCCTGCTAACACCACTGCATAATATCAGCAGATTTTTTTAAGAAAAGACAATGCTCTGGTATCTTTAGGCTCATTTAGTAAGGGACTTGGATATGTAGTAGCTGCGTTGTGCCTGGTTGTTATACACTGGAACAATAGGCTGGCCAGCCAAAAATATGGGAGGGAAGAAACCCCAGAATTATTGAGGCAGTGGAAGAAGATCAGTAGTGTTAAGGATATTTCATATAGATATGCTAAGTCTAGATCTGATCTCTGCTGTGATCAGTTACGGCCTCTGCCACAGGAACCCTGGAGCTGGCTCTGGTGCATTATCATCTGCTGATGCTCTGCTTGAAAAGAGAGAGCAAGTCTCTCAGAAAATGCCTGTGAGAGTGGATCAGCTGTTATTGAACTGTCTCTGTTCAGTCATTGCAAAGGAATATACACCCTCCTGAAAAATACATGCCCTCCTTCAGCTCAAAGTACAACCATTCACAGCTTTTAGACGGGAGGTCCTAGTTTCTCTTTTAATACTAGATAATACTAATTACTAATTAATTAATACTAATTCCTTTTCCTCTAGGAGAAATTTACCATCTTCTCCCATTTTTTGTCTTATTTTTCAGTCTTTTATTTGTGTGATTCTTCTAAAATTTTCCAATTATTTGACCCATTTTTTTTATGTATGGACATCAAAGTGTATTCCAGTGGCACTTCTTAATACCAGATACAGAGTTACCATCACCTATTCACTTCTCCACAATGCCATCCCGTCTGGGCCATTAAGTTAGGACAGTTCACTGCACTGCGCTGAGTTTCCCCTCTCCAGGGTGTTCAGCATCTTTTATTCCCANCATAGTTGTGTACTTTTTAGATTTCAATAGAGTGGAAATTTCCACAACAGAAAAATACCATTCCAACCCCCATTCTGGGCCGAAGAACTCAGCAACATGGAGTGGCTTAAACATGGAAACTGCTGTCTGACACTTAATTCTACTAAAGCTTTAAGACTGTCCTACAGAAAGCCCATGTTTTCTAATGTAAAATAGAAAGATCTCAAATCCCTGTAAAAGCTGTTCAGACATACAGGGATTACTTTTTTAAACCAAAAATCTACATGACATTCACCTAAATCATAATGAGCAGATTATGGCTATTCAGCCACTCTCCTTGGAGGAAGGGCTGCTCACTGGTTTTATGTTGCAAGAAGATAATTATGTTCTGTGGAAAACAAATTTTGTGTCATCTGTGTGGCAATGGTAAGGAAATATCTCAGCTGCATCTCCCTGCATGGGTCTGTCTCAGTGCCTTTACTGTGTCTTGTGTTTCTTAGCACCCATCTTCAGGCATGAATATGCAGGTGTGATTGTTTCCAGAAACACCAAGTAACAGGTATTCCCTAAGGCTACCTTTGTTAGAGCAGGCTGTGGAAAGCAAGCATTGACATTGGTTTCCGGGGTGACCTCAATGATGATCACTTTCTCCCATTCACTTCAGATAAGTTCTGTCTTCCAAACATCTTCATCAACCCTATAGCTCTTGCATTTGGTGTGGGGATTATTTCCACACAGGCCCATTTGTTTCAGGTAAGCCAAGCTGTTAAGGCACTGGTTAATGAAAGCTAAGGTGAGTCACTCTGACTGAAATTGCGTTGACCATTTATGGGTCATACCTTAATTAAATTAAAATATTTTAAAACCCAAACTAGTGAAGTTAAAGTAGGTACAGTGTAAAATGGGGTCTACAAGTATCCAAATACCAAGATCAGCTTCTCTTTTTGAAGAAGGGACCAAACAACACTCTAGTCAGGAGCAGATGTGCTTTGTATTGAACCTGTAGAGGTAAAGTAAAACAATTTTTGTTTTTCTTGAACAGGACCATGCATGTAAAGCTACTTTTGGACAACTAATACCATAGGTATTTGTTATTTTTCTCTAGTGAAATCAAATTAGAAAATTAATTAAAGGTTCCCATCATCGTCAAGTTTTTTTTTTTAATATGCAAACCAAGTGCTTCTGCATGGTTAGAAGAGGAAGGGAGGGATCACATTATTGCACAAGCTGTTTGAAGTTGTCTTTTGACCACAATTAAAGTCAAAGAGCCAATCTGAGTTTTATGTAGCAATTTTTGTTCATGGAAGATGTGTCATCCTTAAAATTAGGATGTGAAGTACTGATTCTGTAAAATAACCTGGAACAATTCAGATGACTCGGGAAGGTCAGATATCCATCTTGAGCACCTAGATTCATATCCTAATGTCTCTAGTACAAAATCCAAGATTAGACATTTGCTAAAGTTCTTATTTTTTACCGACTTAGGTTTAGCACTTGGTTTTGGAAGGGAGTGTCACACAGACACTGATTTTTACATGGGGTTTGGAGTAGGAATAGGAGATCTGGGAGTTGCTTTATTTTTGTTGTCCTTGTTATTTTTTAATCAATGCTGAAAAAGAGAACAGTGTTTTTAGAGTTCTGTATTCATTTTCCCTTGCTGCTAAGAATGATGTCTTATAGAAATGCTCCCACAGGTTTGAAACAAAATCAACGATAATCCAAAGATTGTCACTGTTAAGCAAGTAAAATAGTAGGTTTACATTGCATTAAGATTTGTCTACTATCCTGGCTATCTAGTTTGAAAAGGTTTTCCTTTTTTTTTTTCCTTTCCTTTTTTTAGCCTTTTTTAAACAGGATGCTCTGTATAACCAAATAATAAGTGTAATTGTTGTGGTAACAGCAATTAAGACTTGAAGCATGTGAAATCTGGCAAGATGCAGAAGTTTAGGTTTGGTTTTTTAGGGTTTCTTCGTTGGTTTGGGTTTTTTATGTTCTTGTTTTGTCTTAATGTGTAGTTTAAATGCAATGTGATCTTTGCAGAGCCAGCTCTTCCTCTGGGAAATCCATTCAAATAGTAAGCGCAGCCACATCTAAAATAAGACTTTTGGAAAAAAAAAAGATCCTATTTATGACTTTGGAAAGGAAATGAAGCAATCAGAAAGATTTGATTTTTTTTAACAGAGTAAGTCTCTCAATCAAAAGCTAAACAAAATATAATGGGCGGGTTAAAGGGCCTGGGTCCTACCTTGTTGATTTTACTCACATAAATATTTCCATTGAGTAGGGCAAATACACTGCGTCTAAATGGACTCCTCTGAAGGGAGCAGTCCTATTAGAAAGCCGTGTAATCTTTGGCAATGGCAGAAGGAGTCCAAACCTCCTTTTTAACAGACAGGCTAATCAGTAGCAATTAAGAGGCAAAGTAGCAGACTAATAAAGTATACTTGTCACCAGTTGTCATCTTAGTGATCAATTCACGCCTCCATGACAATAACATCGACCCTTCAATGCTCTAATGACCCTGAAACCCCAAAGTGACAGAAGGATTAGGGCAAAGACAATGTGCTGGAAAGGTGCTAATGAAGTGGTGGGATTATGAGATGAGTTTCATCCTTGATAGACAGCAAAAGGGAGTGTTCCATCCTGCTCCAGCTATGAGATTCACATGGATAAACTCTCATTGACTTCCACTCCCAGTCAGGATCAGGACCTTAATTTAATTAATTAGAGATTTTAATTTCTCAATTAAATCTGAAACATGCATCTTGGTGTTTTCTGAATGTAGCAGATATTTCTTAGGTAATTAAATTTTCTCTCTTGTGTTGTTTTTTCACTTATCTCTGCAAGTTGTATGTTGCAGATATTTGTGTTTGTGTAATTTTAATTTTGTGCAATTAGTTTTAGAGATCTTTAGTTTTTTGTGGCTGTAGAATGTACACAACTGCTTTTCCATGCACTGATTGTTTTGAAAAACGAAAAACAGAGTGTATAATTAGAGTGTAATGTCATGTGTTCAGTAAAAAAATGGTGCCACCTTGCTCAGCACTGCAAGTGGATAGATAGATGGATACTGTATGGCAGTAGGGTTTTGTGGTGCTTATGCAGAAATGGTGTTCTAGTAGATGTTGTTGAAAATACATATTTTAAAATATCTGCTGTGTTTAACATATAATTAAAATAATCCTGTTCATGAAATGCCACCTGACTCTTGTTAAATTATACTTGAACTATATCTGTAACCCATTTCAAAAGAAGATGTTGATATTAAAGACGGGGAAAGGGTACAACAGGCCAATTCTGGTATTCGAAACCCCCGTCTTCATTAGATGTTAGTCTGCTGCTTCGTTGTAGCTAATTAACTTGTATATTGAAAACCCTTTAGAATGATTTGATACAGGGAGATGTGGGAATATGTCACGCTGGGATTAGCACATTTATATCTCTGTAGCTGTGTCCCTGCTGTTTGGGTGCAGGGGGAGGTAACCATTTGCAAATTTAGCTGTATTAGGATCATTTTCAAGTAGTATAAATTCTACTGCTAGCAATTTGAACAAAATCTGCTTGACTTCAGTGGGAGATATATGGATAGATAGTTTGCTGCTGCACATTCTAGTGCCAGATTTTATCTTGAAAGATTAGTCTTGAGAAGCTTTATTTGTTTTAGTTACTTTGTGTTTTCTGTGTGTGTGTGAGAGAGAGAGAAATAAAGAGGCTTCAAAATTCTGACATTAAAAAGCTGTATTTTGAAACAAGGTATTGTAACTTCTTTGATAATCAAAATTAAATTTTAAATGTCTGTGTCATGACCTTTCCCTCAAGATTTTGAATTTCCTTGTTTTTAACTTTACAGTTAAGCACTCAAAAAACTAGCTGACCACGCTGTACAAATTTTTCCTATTGTGTACTTTGCACTATACAGTACTATTTATAAGTCTGTAAAATGTTGCACGTGTGCTAATTAATTAACTCTTCATAGAAAGCCTAGCTTTCTGTGGAAAATTGGCTCAAAACTGGTTTCTCCCCCAATTTTAGGAGTAAAAAATGAAAACTGATTGCAATACAGAGCACAGGTGTGAACTTCCCTATGCTGAATGAAAGCCAAGTAACGTGGCTCAGGCATTTATGAGAAAAGTCATGACTGTCGTGTTTCAGCACCAGTAGTACATCCATGAAGGATCATGAAACTTGAACCAGGAATGAATGAGATCTTCTAGCATGTCATACGACATTTCTTTTTAATTACATAAATAACATTATAATGCATTTACAGTTATCCATAAAAACAAAAAAATGATTTCTGTTTCAGACTTTAGCCTAAGATATTAGTATTAATTTTGAGGCAGTTGCTATGTGTCACTTCTTTACACCTTGGGAGATAAATGGAGCCACAAGACCTGTTTTGTACAAGCTGCAAAAGGGTTTCTGGAAAGAATTACTTTTTGCCATTACCGGCCAGTGTTGGAAGAGAGCTGATGGTCCAGCCTAGAAGATGAAGGTGGTGTCTCTTTGTCAGTTCCTATCCACACGTCAATACACCCTTATGAGAGGTAAACCCTGAACTACAGGGGTTTACTGTGGACTTTTTTGGCCAAAGATGAGATCAGATCCTATAATTTGTAAGGGCATTGAATTTACTACATGCTGAAAGTGAGATAGGCAGCATATAAAGGTGAATATCCTTATTGCAGAAATGTGGCCTGAATTTAATATTCTATATCCATACATCCATTCTGTTACAAGCCAGATTTGATCTTTCTTTACAGTTGCAGTACATTGGGGTAGAGGTACATTTAATTTCACTTTGATATAGCATGGTGAGCCATTTCTCAAACAATATATTCAGTCAGTCTTTTATTTATTATTTCCTTTTATGCTTAACAGATTGCCCATTCAAAATGGAAGAGCATGAGCCCTGTTGCCTCGTCGGTCACCTTGCTGTGAAGTTGCAATGTAGCAAATGGCTAATGCATGCATGCATGTGGGCACTGTTTTAACCCACATTTCACACTGCCATAATTGATTCGTTGGTTTTGCGGAACAAAACAAAAACAACCGCCCTTGTCCAGCTGCAGCAGGCAAGAGTTAGGACATATGCTGGTGTGAAAGAGGGAGTAGGGCCGGAGACCCCTGCCGAAAGCATCAGAACAAAGGGAGTGCAATCGCCTTGGCAAGGCATGGGATGGCTTAAATGCCCTATTGTATGAAATATGAATAGGTTGGCATTGTGAGTTGCGGCGTGGGGGGCTCCTCCGCATCGCCGATTAGCCACACGATTACCCAGATTACACGGGGAGACGGCTAAGGTAAATAAGGGCAGCCTTCTGCCACCTCCTCCCCGGGGCCAGGAGCAGGCTGGCCCAACACTTCCCTGCTACTGGGAGCTGGAAGAGAAGGGGATGGAGGAGAAGGGAAGTGAAGTCATAAGCCCTGTGGATAACAAAAATACGGATTTCAAGGGCAAGAGTGTAAAAACATCTTTCTGGTCAAGTGATGTATGGGCATTGCTCCCTGCTACCAAACGATGTGCAAGCAAACTTCTTAGTCAAAAAGAGACCTTGTATCTTCTCTATTTTCTCTCTCTCCTCCCAGGTTAAGGGACAGCCATGGGGTGACCATCAAAGAATGTGGTAGGTGCAATCTCTGTCCTGGGATCTTCTCTCCCCTCCATAATCTTGTGCAATCTTGTAAAATTGGTTTGTCCCTCCCTCCTCACAATGCAGCTCTTACAGCCAGGGGGTAACAATGACAAAACCATGTTTAGCCAACCTAGGGCAGCTCAAGGAGACATTATTTCCCTATGTTTTTAGGTACATGTAATCAGCTGTGATCCAAAATAGATTCATGTCTATATTATTGCAGTCTCAAATGAGATGCAATGTGTACATGTTCACAGTATGAACTGTATAATGTGAAATATGTGTGTATATGTATAATGTGAAATATGTTCAAGATGTCCAGCAGTCCCACTTGTAACTGAATCACAGAATCACAGAATATGCTGAGTTGGAAGGGATCCACAAGGATCATCTAATCCAGCCCCTGGACCTGCATATCACCATCCCCAAGAGCCATACCATGTGCCTAAGAGCATTGTCCAAAATCTTGAACTCTGTCAGGCCAGGTGCTGTGACCACTTCCCTGGGGATCCTGTCCCAGTGCCCAGCCACCCTCTGGGGGAAGAACCTTTTCCTAATACCCAAACTAAACTTCCCCTGACACAACTTCAGGCCATTCCTCCATGTCCTGTCACAGGTCACCACAGGGAGGAGGAGCTCAGTGCCTGCCCCTCCTCTTCCTCTCACAAGGAAGCTGTAACTGTGGTGAGGTCTCCCCTCAGTCTCTTCTCCAGGCTAAACAGACCAAGTACCCTCAGCCACTCCTCATAAGGCTTCCCCTCAAGGCCCTTCACCATCTTTGTAGTCGTCCTTTGGATGCCCTCTAGTATTTTAATGTCTTTTTTATATTGTGGCACCCAAAACTGCCCCCAGCACTCGAGGTGAGGCTGCCCCAGAGCAGAGCAGAGCAGGACAATCCCCTCCCTTGCCCAGCTGGCAATGCTGTGCCTGATGCCCCCCAGGGCACAGCTGTCCCTCCTGGCCACCAGGGCACTGCTGACCCATGTTCAACTTGCCATCGATCAGGACCCCCAGGTCCTTTTCCATGGGGCTCCTTTCCAACCTCTCATTCTCCAATCTGTCTGTACATCCAGGGTTGTCCTATCCCAGCTGCAGGATCCAGCCCTTTCCCCTGTTGAACTTCATGCACTTGGTGATTGCCCATTCGTCCAAGTCTCTCTGCAGAGCCTCTCTGTCTTCAAGGGAGTCAACAGCTCCTCCCAGTTTTGTATCATCTGTAAACTTGCTCAGTGTCCCTTCCAGTCCTGCATCCAAGTCATTAATGAAGATGTTGAGGAGCACAGGGCTGAGGATGGGGCCCTGTGGAACCCCACTAGTGACAGGTCCCCAGTCTGACATCACCCCAGTCACTGTAACCCTTTGTGCCCAACCTGTCAGGCATTTGCTATACATGTAGACTTATGTGGTCTCAAAAGTGAAGATATCTTTGTCTCAAAGAAGATGTATCTTATTCTAGCTTTTCAGTTCTGAAGGGTTCTAATGTTTGTATGTTTTGTAGCATTTTCGACAACAATAATCTCTATCTCTTTTCCAGAATCATAGAATTGCTAAAGTTGGTGAAGATTATCAAGTCCAACATTAACCCAGTACCACTGTGCTCACTACTAAACCATATCTCCAAGTGCCACACATCCACAGAACTTTTGAACACTTCTAAGGATGGTGATACCACCACTTACATCCCTGGGCAGCCTGTTTCTAGTGCCTGATCACCCCTTCAGTGAAAAAAATGTCCATAATACCCTATCTAAGCCTCCCTTGGTGAAGCTTGAAGCCATTTTCTCTCATCCTGTCACCTGAGAAAAGAGGCTAGGACCCACCTTGCTACAACCTCCTTTTGGGTACTTGTAGAGAGCAATAAGGTCCCCCCATCCTCCAGAAGGTTTAACTGGAGGTGCTGTGGGATCTCATTGCAAAGGTACTGTCAATGCATAAATGAAGACAACACCCTTGCAGGGAGAGGAGCCTTTGCACCAGGAGCTCTTTGACACAAATTATGTTCCCAGCTGCAAGGAACTCAAAAAACAGCTGGGCTCCCAAAGAAGATCACAGCTCCCTGGGTGTTTTTAGAGAAATTTTGGTGTCTATAAGTCACAGTTGCTCAGAAAGTATTTAAGTGGGCTAAATTTTATTTAAGTATTTAAGTGACCTAGAATGGAAAAAAATCAGTTTGAGGCAATAACTGGAAACATTGTTTAAAACAAGGGGAAAGGGGTGGTTCGACTTTTGTGATTTTCTTTCTTTTTAGCTTCAGGTGATCTACTAACAAAATTCAGCACGAGTTTATGAATAGTTAGTCTTGTCTCAAATTTTCATTCTTCCCTAAATAAAACATTCAGCTGGAAATTTTTGCCCAAGACTAGCTTGGACTACTATGTTGAGATTATTGGTTAATGCCAAAAGAGATTAAGAAAGCAGCTATTGAAAGAGAATGATAACTCTTTAGTATTTAATGGATTTTTATTCATAAATATTCAAATAGTGCTCTAGTTATGAAAATATTCACAAATCTTAATAGATCACAGAGAAAAGGGTGCAACTTTCCCTTTTGCTTTGATACACAATTGGAAGCATAAAACAAATTCCACAGCCTGCCTCATTGCTATAGAGATCAAACAACTGAAGTAGGAAGAAAAACCCCAAACCCAAAGTAAAAAAACATTCAGCAGAACGTTAAAAAAAAAAAATTGCTTTAGGAGTGCATGTTTTAAATCTTTATATTTCTAAATGTTGGAGAAACCCCCCAAAATATAATCTTAAAAAATTTATTCTTTGATCATCAAATATAGTGCTTGTTGTACTTTGCCAAACTTTGTGAGTTCCTTGCCCTTTCTGTACTACAAGCACTGATACCATCATCCTAACCAATTTAGCTAATTGCATCATTTTATATAAGCTGAATGTCTGATATTTTTCTCTTCATGCCATAATCTGCTGAGCATTGTGAATTTGTTAAGTTATATGGTATTAGTGTTTCACTCAGGGTTGGGTTTGTACCTGAGTATGTGCTTTGTACTGAAGGTACAAGGTTCTCCTCTTGGAGGAGTTGTGTTTTTCTAATGCCATATTTTCTTACATTTTGGATTTGAAAAGATATCTCGAATGTACTGAACTTTATTGATGATTTCTGGTGAAGTCAAATGAGAAGTGCCTTGTTTACAGCCATTCATTATTTGAAGACAATTTTTTTTTTCTTCCTGCATAGCTCTCTTGATTTGCAGTCTCTGGATGTCTAGAGCTTTGGGGATGGGCATTCCTTTTTGTTACTTTTATCAAATGCAATCAGAATAGTTCAGTGGGATAGAATGGTTTGTAAAAGCTTTGTTTGCCTAGAAGTGGTGCAGCTTTTCATTGCATCCTTAATTTTTAATTTGATTTTTATATTGTGAAATTTTGCATGCACTTCTGGTTTAACATGTAATTCCACCAGTTATCCAAAGAGTTGCATTGTTATTTGACTTATAAGCTCAGTTTGGATCTTTCTGTTGTCTTAAAATCCAATTCTCTACAGTATTGTTTCGAGTGTTTGCCATGTTTGTGTGCTCAGCAAGGGCCTGGCAAGCCAACCCCATGTAGGTAGCATGCAAATAATAGCAGAGAGGCTTCCCAGGCAGGTTTCTTTCCAGTGACCTGTTTGTTGTTTAGGACATGCAGAGATTATTGAGTGAACAGCGAGAGGGAAGGGTAAATTGATCTGATAGTGAAATGATGCATTTATTGCTGAGCAGGGGATTTTTCTGATGGAGAAGGAACAAATTGACTTATTGGTTAATTGAAGGAGAGAATTGACTGGGAGAGGCAGTGAGAATTTGATGAATGTCAACTGCAGGAAAGTAGGGTTCTTCAAATATATGTATGCATAAACATTTATTTATTTCCCCATTTGCCTGCCTCTTACTAAATGTGTAATGGAGATGGGTGGCTTTACTTTGACTCTTTTTGGCAAGATGGGTAGGCTGACTTTGTGTGAAACTTTTTCTCTTTTTAAAGGAGACTGGAAATGTTCCTTCACTGACGTCTGAAAAAGTTTGATGCTGCTGTTTTTTCCTAAAGCCCTGCCTTCTGTTTCAGTTTATTGAGTCTGCCAGTGTATGTGTTTGTTTTTTTCCACTATGCATTTGTCTAATCCTGATCTGGGTTTTAATGCTCATAGAGCACCTAACTTCCCTGGGAAACAAAAAGAATTAATTAATTTTTTCTTTTAAATAATCTTCCAGATTTCACTAGGCAACTCTCTGTATTGGTAAGAGCAGAACTGCTCCCATAAGTACAGCCACTGGTCTTTCACCCTTGGGAGAGGGGACCATGATTTGTTCTGTTTCGCTGGTGTACAGTAGTCCTACATGTAGTGATGGCTTCTAAGTGCTACAGTGATAAAAATAAAATAGCAAAAGTGATACCAACAAAACTCATACTAGCAGTAATAAATAGTTACATATTGCTGCCACATACATATTAATTACCCCAATGCTTAATTTAAAATCTAATTAATTTAGAATTAATTTCCTAATTTCTGTCTGGATGAGGTTCCCATAATCTTCGTATGGTGCCTTTAGGACAGCAAAAGTGTTTTCATTCCCATTTCACAGGAATGGCATTGAAGGCATCCAAAACTTTTTTTCCGAGAACTCTTAATTCTTAGAGTGTCCTCAAAGAAATTTCTGTCCTCTGCTTGGGAAGAATGTGTTTTTAGTGGGGTTAGGGAAGAAGTCTATTCAGGAAATATTCCAGGTTGTGGGACAGCAAATGGCAGAGTCCCCAGGGATCAGTGTGGTTATTGGAGCTCAGTGTGGCAATGTTACAATAATTTCCCTCTTGCAATGACTCTGCCATGGGGATTGTGGAGAAACTGAATGCTATGGACTGATCTGACTTGCGAAGAAACTGTGTATGTCCTCCTTCTCTCTGTGCCCTTCCACACTGCTCAGATGTGCCATGGCCTTATTTTTATCATCATTAGGAAAGATTCATCTGCATTTACAGCAGGGATATTGCAGGAATGAGCTCTGTGAAGAAATAGCAGTAGAGATTATAAACTCCCAAGAGGAGAAGCAAGGACCTTTAATTAGCAAATAATAGGTTTAGCCCATAAACTACTCACAAAAAAACCCCATCACCAGGCATCAGAAAGGAAAGGGATAAGGAAAAACCTTCAAATAATTTACACATAAAAAGAGTTCTTGTTTGTGTCTGGCGCATTGCTTTATTTTGAAATACATTTGTTATTTTAAAAATATAGGAACAGCTTTTATTGAAGTTGCTCATCCCAGACTGTGGCGCTCAGCTCTAGTATGTTGTTGAAGCAACACCAGAGGTAGGTGAATTGGGGGGGAAGGGTGTTTGGGGAAGTTTGTGCAACTGGAAAATATCTTCAAATTTGAATACTTAATGGAAAACTTATAAACACATGGGAGCTGAACAAATATTTCAGTGTGAATAATTTATATGACAATACCCTTCATAATATCAGGCTGCTGCAGTTCTCTGGGATGGCTGGCACAGTTTGACTGACAGAGGAGGAGAGGTGTCACCATCACATGATAACCCTTGCTCTGTCTTGCACCGACTGGGATATCACCTTGAACTGAGTCAATCCATCATCCTGCTAAAGAAAAGATAACAGCTGGCTTTTTCCATAAAACAAAAGAGTTTGATTGAAGGATGCTTTTCTCCATTTTCCTTCCTAATAACTTGGCAAGTTTTCCCTTGTAGAAAGTGGAACTTTCAAAAGTTTCCTGCGAATCAAACGCTTGCTCACAGATTGACTGTTAAATGTGCACTGTGCGTTTGTCAGGGATGCTCTAAGTGGTGCTGAAGCTGACAGAATTCAAGCAGGAGCTGACAGCTTCACTCTAGTTTCAGCTGATTAAAGGCTGCAGGGGCCTGGGGGCCCCATCTCAGAAAGAGGACCTCTGCAATTTCTCCAGAGCACTTCCAGTCTGCATGTGTTCATCAGCTCAGAGTACCACAGGTATTGTACTCAGTAATCAATTTCTCCTCCAATTTTGGAGTGTTTGAAAGCAGATACAGAAAAGAAGTTAAAAATGAAAATGATGATTACCTAATTTTATGTATGCCTATTATATTATGTGCAACACACAGCAGTGTAAAATTGAGAATTGCATATGTGTGTACATTTAGAGCCATTCGTAAAGCACAACTTAAATCTTGAGGTCGGGTCCTCTCACAGCCTTCTCCCCATTCCCTATCATGCCTATTGAGCTCTCACAGGCTGAGCTTGCTGGCTGCTCAATTTGGGAGCTCTTCCCAAGGCCCTGTAGCCAAGTAGTTCAAGTATAACCAGGGATCCAGCATGACCTGAGCAGAACCATTAAAAAGAAAATAAATTTTCAGGATCAAAGAGTGCTTGGCACTGCCTGGAAACAAGAGAGACATCACAGGTCCTGCTTTTCTCAATTTTCTCCTTTATAATTTCCATCTCTGAGGAAGTGTGTAGTGCTTGTGTATGCTGTATATACCTTGTGCTTTAGCCCATGCTGAATGAACACCTAACTGGGAAAATCTTTTCCTCTCTGTTCTTCCGCAGGTCAGTTTTACATGGTGTTTTTTTTCCTTCCTTCCTTCCTTCCTTCCTTCCTTCCTTCCTTCCTTCCTTCCTTCCTTCCCTCCCAAACATGGATAATACAATACTACTTTCTAAAAATTTTATTTTACCAAAATAAATTGAGAATTTTTCTTTGCATTATTTCTTCCTTGACCTTTCTGATAAGCAAAACAACATCCTTTCCCCTTTCTTCCCTAAATTTAAATTTCAGTCTTGCTTTATGAATACCAGAAGTCAAATTCTTAAAACTACTGATTAAAAAAATCATGCAATCTTTAGAACACTTTGGCAAGGTACTTTTTAAAACACTTGAAAATAAATCAGAATTTGTGGCTTAATAATCAGAACTGCAGGCACAAAATATAGTAAGTCAAGTAACAGACATTTGTTAGCTTTTTTACATTAATCCATTAATATATTTTTAGAAATGCTAAATATTTAAAGCTCCAGACTCAGAGCTATTCTTAGGGTGATTTCTTCCCTTAAGTTGAATTCAGGTAATGCTTTTGATCTCCATTTCCATTCAGCGAACTGGAAATTAATTTTTCACAAGTGGATATTTGCTGAGATGAAGACACGGAAGATATGCCTCCAAATAAAAGAAATTAAGAAAATATATTTTTCTTGATCCCTTAGTTGTTTATAATAATTTAGACAAATTGTTGAACAGTGTACCAGAACCCTTCCATAGTCTGAGTCCTCTTGTATTGATTTTTAAAAGGGAGCCAGAAAGAACTGGGGGCTTTTAAACTTCAGAACATGAGGAACTTCTTAATTTCCCCACACTGAGCAATAAGAACCCTATACAGGCATATTTCAGTGTGTATATATATCTGTGTGAATGTATGTGTCTGCATGGTTTTTTTATGTATATACATACACTTACTATTTAAGCATATATACATATATGTCTGTGTGTGTATGTACACATGCTCAGGCATCTATAAAATACCTGCCATGAATGCAAACATGCATGCACATGCATGCATTCTCTTAGTCTACTTTTCTCCTAGTCTTCTTCGAGCCTGTCTTTTTTTGTTTTAAATCACTTTTTGGCTCATTTAAGGCTCTGCTGGACCCATTAAATTCTGCCTCAAATGGTAGATCAGACTTGTTTGAAATTAAAAAGAATACAAAAAATAATTTTGATATAATGGAGAAGACAGTAATACAAAGATAATACAAAGCAATAACAAGAGAATATAATTTCCATTACTGGAATAGTTTATTAAAAAAAAAAAAAAAACAAACCAAAACACAAATAAGAGATATAAATTAGAATCCTCACATTAAAAATATACCCTTCTGAAATGTTGTTCTGATGTTTTGAGTAGGATTTGGACTGCAAAAAAAAGAGGATGAAGATGCTTGTGAGGGAGACCGGGAAAGAGATCTTAGGAAAGCAACTGTGCTCTGCAGAAGTAGTTCAGTTTGAATAATTTATTTTAAATATGGATCCTCTCTGGTGTGTGAGCACTCCCTCCCTCACCACCCCCACCCCCCTCTTTTCTTTTATAAATAGGAATTTCTGTCCTGCTTGTGTTCCAATATTCCAGTTCAAATAGGGTGCCTGGTGGTAGCTCAGCACTTGTGTACTTCACTACTTACAGCTGAGGAGCCTTGCTTGCTGGTAATCTAGATTTATGGTAAGTCTACCCTTTCCCTTCATCTACAAGGTCCAGGGACATTCGGGTAGCCAATCTGCCCTTAAATATGTCTCTGAGGAAATGGTGCTAATTAGTATTGGAATTTACAGCCTTTCATTTTATTGACTTGTCCTACTTTCTTCGATAATTAACTAATGAGTAAAGTAATGAGCTATGTTAGTCAGTCATGATGTTCAATTAAACAGCAAATCAATTATTGAAAATAGTTTCGGACAGCTCTGGTGTCGTCACGGGGAGAGTGTGTGTGTGTGTGTGTGTGTGTGTGTGTGTGTGTGCACACATGGGCTTTAAATGTGTGCCCCAGATGTGGCAGTGTCCCTCCCTGGGGGCACCTGGCCCATGGAGGGCTCTGCAGTCACAGCCAAACCAGACCAGTGGTCCCTCTTGCTGGCCTTGCCCCCACCCTGCCCAGCTGTGCTACACAGCACCCTGACACTGCACCCTGACGGGCTGAGCTTGTCTGTAGAGGGTTCCCAAAGCCTGAGAAAGAGAAGGTTGCTGTAAATTAGGGAGCACTTTTCCTGATGGGGAGATTGGATGTTACAAGGCAGGTGTGCCTGTTCACTGGTGCAACCCTTCTGCCTCTTTCTTGGCACATACAATCTTTCCCACTGCTGAGCAGGGTCACCTGTCCCAGAGCTTGGCATTACAGCAGCAGGGACTGACACACAAATATGTGTCAGTCAGAGCCTTATCTCTCTGCTGGCCACAGCAGTACCCACGAACAGCAGAGAGGCTGGCAGGGAGTTTGGAATTTTTCCCCGTTGAAGGCTTTGCATGCCAGCCTGAGCAGCAGTTGTCCATGGGAAGAGGCTTCTAGGACCATCCTGTTGTGAGTCCCCTGCACCAAACCTGGGGAAGCACTGCAAGCACACTCTTGTGTGGCCAGTGGCAGGTCAGGTCACAATGTGCTTGGGCAAAGCCATGACAGTGGGCCTGGCACAGCTGTCTGTCCGTACAGCACAGACAATTTCATTTGGCGTGGGCCAGGCAAAGATCTTTGTTGGCAGGATGAGAAACAAGCATTCATTATCTCCCTAATCTGGTGAGTTCAGTTTTGCATAGAAAATGTAAAGGGCAGTTTCAGCAAAGAAAGGTGTAGCTGACATAATAATTCATTAACTTGCTGGATGTTTGGGTTTAATTATTCTTCCTTTGGAATTTTTACCCTTCCTGTTTTCTTCAGGACTTTTGCTCCATCCTCTCTTCTGCAGGAGCTGGTAGCACAGTTGCACCTGCTGCTCATGACTCTTCAGAATTTCAAACTTGTCTTCCTGGCACCCACCTTAGTTCTATGTTTGGTGTGAGACTGTACCATGGCATCATTCCCTCATCCAGCAAGCAAACCTGTCCTGAAGCTTCAGAACTTTGGGAACAACTTTAACTGTCCTGTGCTCTACTCACACAAATAAATTTTGACTTTCCCTGTCAAAAGACCACTTCATTTTGGACAGCAGTGGCTTTTAGAGAGGACAGTAATATTGCATTAAAAAAAAAAAAAAAGAAGGTTATTAGATGGAAAGTTTGGGTTGGGATTAAAATTTTAACCTAATATCATTCAGATATGCTACCAGAAAGAACATTCTGGCACAGGTCTCTTTGAGTAGCAAAGCAGCACAAATTGTGCCATGCCATGCTCACAGGCTCTCTAGTCATAAAAAATATAATTTATTAATAATAATCGTCATCTTATCATGTTTTTTTTTGAAAGATAGTGAGCATGCAGAAATCTCCCCCCTGCCTTCCAAATTCAGAAGGAAAAGCAGGCCAGTGAGCAAGCTGCGTAAATACAGAGAGACTAAATGCGTTGGCCTTAGCCATCCAATTGAATCATGATTCATTAGAGAAACAGCAAGCCAAAAGAAATCAAAGACAGTTCAAAAAAGGCAACATAAAGTTTTCATTTCCAAACAGTTTTAATTCACTGTTTGTGCTCTTTACTGAGAATATGCAAGGAACACAAACATTCCCATATGATTTAAATTACAATTTACATATGAATTACATTAGAAATATGAGCTACACTAAAGAGATAATTAGTGCTGTCCTGGGTTATGTGAGCACAAACAAAATTAAATAAGAACAATTTCAAAGCCAAGTTTTGCTTTGCCTTTTCAACTAAGCTGGTTTAATCAGTGATAATGACTGAAATAAATCCACTACATATAAAACAACACACAACATATCATACTGTGTGAAATGTCATTACTGCATCCCGTGCTTTGGTAAATCTCACAGTCAAAAAGGAATACAGCATCCCTGGTAGGATGCTACACAAAATTTGCCACTGCTAGGTGCCTGGCAGTGGAGGTGATAGTCCCTAGGGCTTGCAAGAAAGCAGGACCCACAGCAGGCCAGCATTGCTGCACTGCTCCAGAGAGAGTAACAGGGAGAGGAGGGCTGTCAGGGTGTGTGCCAGGGATTTTTTTTAACATGACATATGAATGAGAAAGAGCTGACACAGGAAAAAAACTTCAATGTTAGCAGAGAACAACGAGGGAGGGGAGCTGGAGAATCGGGGGTAAGAGGAGGGGGACAAGGGGAGAAGAGGAGAAATTGAGAAGGATAAAAAATACCACACGGAAGCAAACTACCTGAGCATCAGTGCCTCGGATCCTAAATAGAGCTATGGTTTATGACTACCTTGCCTAATGAGCTAAACTCTGGTGACCATAAAACTGAAATATAATTATGACATTAAAGATGCCTATATTTGAACTTAATTATTAATTAATTTAATGAGAGAATAGGAGGTTGTAAAATTGCTAATTAAACGGCTCTGTAAAACTGCAGACGGCAGAGGATTTACCAAATGATGAATCCCACAACAGTATTTGGGCTATATCAATATTCTATTAATATACAGTATGCCAGAGGTACTGGCTAGTACGCTACTCACAGTTAAGCCGATGTGACAGGCATACAGAGTGAAAGAAAATGAAGGACATAAAATTCCGGATGACAACAACCTTGAAGACGATCTCTGCCCCCACCTCTGTGGCAATTTCTGAAATCAGTTAAATAAACTCAGAAATGCAGGATAAAAATCAATCTTACCATCACAAATGTGAATAAATTGGCTCGAAGCAAAGGACCTACCTATGGTCTTTAGGCACCGTGGTGCTGTGTCGCCCTCCGCTTGTAAGCGGGAATGGTCAGAGCGAGTCTGGACTTAAGTGCAACAGAAAGGGAGGGATGCAGCATGTGTGTGTGTGTGTGTGTGCGTGCTAGCAAGTGGAAGAGAAGCTGAGCAAGAGCAAAAAATAACTGTCCCCGTGTGATTAGTGAAATTAAACTCAAGTGAACCTTCAGGGGCTGAATTCGAACCTACCGGGGACAATTTTAGAGATTCCCACATTGCATTATCAGCGTGTGAGGAATTTCGCTGTAAGATTTGAGTGGCAATGGTGTTTGGATGACATTCGTTTAAAAATACAGGGGAGGGGTGCAGGGAAATGTTTTCTTTTAGAACTAAGTCTGATTCAAGGAACGTCAAAAGAAAATGCATTGGGGTATATCGCCCTGCGTATCTCTAAATGTCAGTCATGATTAATTATGGGGATAAAATCAAAAGAAAAAATTCAAATATCCCTTTTGTAGGAAACAATGAAACACCTCTGGGCAGTGTAACAGAAAACATGAATAACACCAGGTTAACTGTAGGAGGTAAATTTTAATATTTGCATGAATCCTTAGAACTGTTGCTTTTTATACCTGCCATGTGGCATAGCTTTTCCTTTATACATTTTCGTTTTTAAATGCCCTGTTGACAGCCACAGGAAGGAATTTAACAAACAATATCAACAAAATCATGTGGGAGGGGACTTGCTCTTCACTCTAAGGGAAACAATATAGTCATTGCAGTAATATCTCTCACTTCTGGAAAATGAATGGAGGATCTTGAGAGCAAGGACAGAAGTAGTATTCCCAAGTCCTTTGTCAGTTCTGAAGAAACTACATAAATTTTAATTGGCTCAGTTTCTGCTTTCTAAGCTAGGAATAAGGAGAGTTTTTTGCCATTTATCATTCATGTTTCAGAACAGTAAATGGAAACTTGCATGTAATTTCTGAGGAAGTGATCTCTAGAAGTTGTTTTTTATTGACTGGTTTGGGAAAAGACTTTAGAGTTGTCACTTCTCACTTCTTTTTTTTTCTTTTTTTTTTTCTTTTTTTTTTTAATGTCCATCTTTGTCTACATAAGCAAGGTAATTTAAAGCAGCTATTTCACATGATGGTCTTGTTACCTTGTCTCAAACACACAGTTTTCAGTCTCTTGATGTTCAGAAACTTCACTGGTGGGTTTTGTAGGAGGATCTGCAGCTGAAAGATCTGCTGCTTTAAAAAAATCTTGATCCCAATTTAGAAAGCTACTCTGGCTGGTTTCTATCTTGTAATATGCACAATTAATAAATATGAAAGCTTCTATGCATTTATTATCGTTGTATCATGCCCTGCAGTTTTATAGATCCAATTTCTCAAAAAGTGACTTCATCTACCAGAAATAAAACCCGACAGACTTCTATTGTATAGTCAGCTATGGAACCTGCCCCATGAGAGGGAGACTTTTATGAGATCTGAACTGTGTTCTCAGTTTTCAAGCACAGCAAGGCAGGCAATGAGTTAAAATTGGTGGGTTTATAGTAAAACGGAAATTCCAGATAGCTCAACATAACCACATTGCAGGTTACACATCTAGAGCATCAGGGAAAATGCTTCTTTATCTCCACCAGGACTACCTCATGGTTAACTTTATTACAGCAAGGTCTCACTCTCTGCTAGATAAATTCAACCTGTAGCAGAGCAGATGGCTTGAAACAGAAGAGAAAGTAAGGTACAAAATCTGGGGATGCCATTACCTCCAAGTTCCCTCGATGCAGCCATTGTAGCAGCTCCCTTTGAGACAGAAATATTTGAGAAAGGGTAAATACTGGTTAGCTATTGTCCAACCAAAATTCTATTGATGTTTTCTATGATACTTGCTGCCTTCCAGTTATGAGGGGACCCTGGGCAGGAATGGGCAGGGACCTCTTCATCGCAAGGAGTGTGAAAGGTGCAACCAACAGCTCTGAACCTGAAGTTCATGGTCATCTTTGTAAGACTGGTCACTACAGACCACCCTGGGAGAAAATCTTTTGTCTCGTTTCTCTGCTCTGAGGGCTGGGGGCTGGTCACTGTCACCTGACAGTGATTTTAGGGCTGAGCAGGGGCAGGTGTCTCTCTGGGTACCAGCAGCCATGGTAGCAGTGCTGCTCCCAGCCTTGTGTCATCTATCACCCCATAGTTGGTCACAGCTTGAAAATCTCTAGGATTGCACATTCCTTAAATGCTATGGGTGAAATCCAGCTGTGGCCCAGAGCCATACCGTGTGGCTGACAGGGGTCCCTGGCAAGCTTGATTACCAGGAAAGAGGTCCAAAGTGAGAGCAGTGGTGATTAAGCATCACTGGTATTATGTCAGGGTCTCACTGTGATACGTGTGAAAAGTTTACAAACCCTAAGCTTTCACTGATCTGATTTAATTCCTGAGGATTTAAATTGTTTGTTTTAATCGTGATTGAAATCTTCAAGGAGGTTCACTTGGTTTAAGTTATCTTGTGCTTTTGTTTGCTTTGTCATTTTTGTGCCCTTTAGAAAGCTTTCCCTTTTTCGATTGGTTGGTAAGTTATAAAATATGGGAATAAACACATCCTACTAAGTAAATTTCTCACTTTGTGTATTTGCTGGTGATCAGAAGGATATTTTACATCTTTTCCCATTCAATTAGCCAGGATTTTAGTTTAATATAATTTAATTTCTTCCTTTTTTACATTACAGAATGTTAGAATATGGCGAGTGTTGTAAGTCTCTTTCATTAGGTGAATACTATTTTTCTTTTGGTATTTGTGTTAGAAAATATTTATAAACACCTCACAACATCTGTACAATTGAAGGAGAAAGCACTTTAAAATAACTCTCCCTAAGTAAATAAATCTGTCTTAAATCCAATGGATACATAGAAGGAAAAAATATATTAACTTAAACAGATATTTTTTCACTTAATTTCATATCTACTGTATGCATTATAACATAAAGAAAAAAACAAGATTTTTTAAGCTTCTAATTGTTTTCTAATGCTGATTGAATTATTCACTGAGAACTAATTGAATACACTGGACTCAACATAAAAATATTTATAATTCCTAAAAACAAAGTTTCTGCAGTCAAAAATTCTAAACTGAAGTAAAAAATTGCTGAATTTATTTTTTATTTCTTTACTAGTGATTTTGCATAATAGTGTTTTGAATTTTTTTTAAAACCTCTTTGTAAGACTAGCACTGCTAGCAATCATCACAGCATTGCAGAGATAAAAACATGGGGAAATCACATATGCAAAAGTAATAAAAAAAAATGTCTTACTCCAGCGTGAAGTCTGCAGGTCTGAAAGTTGTAGTCTGAAAATAGAGGACTACTGTATTTATCAAAAGGCAAAAGAATTTGCATTAGTTCCTGTTACTGTAAACTTTCTTTAAATCAAAAGAAAAGGCACAGAATGAATAGGATAGGAAATATATGGATTCAGCTTTTCCATGTCAGGAAAACAAGTCAATTAGTACATTTGGTATGAAATCTGAAAGGCAAAAATGTACTCCCATGTATGTGCATTAGCAGTATGGCAAAAGTTCGGAGTGGAATTAAATTAGCAACTTTGTTGTTCCACAAGGCAAATAATCCAGCTGGCTCTCCAAACTAACTGAAAGAGTTTAGCAGCAGTAAAATACATAAGCATTTTAAACACACAGGGATCAAGAAGATCTGTGCAGAATTGAGGTGACAGTTACCTTAAGAGTATATGATGTTGAAAGAAAGAGCTGTTAATTTTTTTATTACTTTTCCAAAAGGTCACAAGTTCTTCTGGAAGAAAGATAAAGGAGAATTTTGGGGTCTACAATCTATAGAAAACTCTTGCCTTTCACTTTGCCACCAGATCACACCTTTGTATTAACCTCTGTACCCAGCTGTCCTCACCGTTTGTCTATGAACAACCTGTGAATTTTCCATACATCATTTAGATAATTATCAGAAACCCTCCTCCAAATGTAAAACTGTACAGAGGAGAGGAAGCAGGTTTCAGCTGCTGAAAAGCTGCTGTGACCTCTGTGAATATTTTTCTTTGTGGAATTACACAGCATTTCATATAATGCCATGAGAAAGATTGAAGCCTGGCAACACTTCATGCTTGGCATGTCCTTGAAAAATCTAGTTGGGTACCTCTCATGTGTTCCAAATCACAAACCACGCAAGCATCCTAAACAAGAATGAGTCAATCTTTCTGCTCCCAAGCTCCAAATGTGTTAATCTTTTCCTGACTCTGTGAGTTTTGATTTAACTCTGGAGGAAAAGGGTGGTAAGAAAGCAGCCTGACTGATGTTGGCTGCACCAAGGTCTCAAGCTGGGTGCCCAGCAAGGTGTCTCACAGTGTCCTTCTGCTGCAGTAGTGTGCTTTGACTACAGTTTTTCCGACTGAGAGAAGGCATCAGGAGTAAAATCACTCTACAGACAACCCAGGATAGCTCTTTAGTCTACTTTTTCTCCTTATCCATGGTTGCTAGTCATGTTATGCTTGAACACAAAACTCATTACAACCCCCTGTCCTAGATTTCAACAAGACTATTCATACAGTTAAAACTATGTGTCTATGTAAGTGCTAGACTGCATTTGTAGGCAAATTTTAGACTTTGGGTCCACCTTAACCTTTTGGGGTTTTATTCCTTTTTTTTGGTGAAATTAGCTAATTCTTATTTGTTGTAAAATAAGCTTCCTTTATATATTAAAAACTTACAGAGGAAACCACAGTCATGCATGAAAAATATGTTCAAAAACTTAATAAAAAGAAACTGAAATATATAAAACAATGTGGAAAGACATAAGTACTAGATATAGAAAAAATAAATAATCCAAATACAAAGACACCTTACCTACATGTAGATGCAGATGTAGAGGGAATATTTTCATCTGAAGGAAAAATCTCAATGTAGACTATATGACATAATTTAAGTAAATATTGCCTGCAAAAACAGCTGTCTGTTTTCATGAACTCCACTTGAGAAATTAAGGATAAAAAGGAAAAGGCTAGCAAAGCATCTCAGAAGGGCAAGTGTTGCAGCATTTAAAAAAAGTAATTTGGAAGACTTAGAGGAAGGGATCATGATGACACCTTTTTTTCTAAAATGTGAGAATGCCTTGAGAATGAGAGATGCCTTGAAGGAGGATTGGTAGGTAAAGGCATGCATGTCCTCTGTGAAAGATTTCTAATGCCCAAATTGTGATTGATCTGTGGCTTCATCCTTGTGCTTGTGAAAGAAGTTATAAGAACTGGGAGATAAGCCAGTCTGTGTTCTGGGACAGGGTGGTAAACCCCCAAATTCTTCAGTTCCTACCATTAGCAACAGAAGAGATGCCTGACAGAGTAAATCAATTTGGAAGGATTAAATAACAATTTGGTCTCTGCATTATGAAAAGTAAGATCCCATCTGGTCTGAGTTTGCTTCTTGTTTACAAATGCCTTAGTTTGAATGAAGAATAGGAAAAAAAATGGGTTCTTGCTCATTCTCCCAAGCAAATAGGAAACCCATTTGATGATGGTCCTCCACCACAGGCAGGTCAGCAGGATGTCATTTACAGATGGCCATGGACATTTCTTCAGGTAGCTCCATGTATATACATGCACTTGGCCATGCCTAAGCTTTTCTGGTGACATCACCTCCCTGAAAACATATTTCTCTTCCTTTTGATGTATCCTGCCACAGTAACGTTCTTTCACTGCATCACCAAATTATATTAGGACACATGAGAGCAGCCACCCAAGTGGCTGACCTCACTCTCGCCCTACTTTGATCTAGCTCAGTCATTTCTGGTGACTCAGGTGTATAAAACAATTCCCAGGAAATGGCTGAAAAAACTGACTGTTCCCATGAGCTGCATGTGCATTTGGGAATACCAACTGCAGTGAACAATTGGGCAGCACAAGTTCAAGTTACACAAAGGATTCAAGTAATATGCTGTAAAATACCCCCACCACAAGTTGAAAGGCCTCATTTTTTTCCATGCTTTCTTCTTAAGGGGTCAAATTTGAAAAGGCAACACACAATCAAAATGTTAAAGATAATAATGGGTCAATCTAACACCCTTCTTGTTGTAATCAAGGAGGAAGAAAGCTTCATGTGTACATGTGGTGAACAAACATAAATACCTTACAGCAATGTTAACACAGATTCTCCTGGTCCACCTATGCAGCAGTGGTGCCAATGCATTTACACACACCTTTATACTCATAAATGAGAGGAAAATTCATTAAAGGAGACAGTAAATGAGTAGTATCAGTTTCACATTTGAGTCTCTGAGCCACCTTCAAGAGTAGTTTAAGAGCAAAGGGTCTGATTCTTGCATTGCACTGATAGCATTGCAGTGTAAAATAAACATGGACAAGGGTGCAAATTACATTTAGTCTGCCCAGTCTGATGCAAGATGGAGAGTAGTATAAATGAGAAAGTGAGTTAGAAACTCTCCCTCTGAAAATTGTTTAATATATCATCGTTATCTGCAGTTTAGTTTTCATCTAAACAGAAATGGCCTGGCCTGGTGTTGAACAGGAATGAAAGTTTTTATTAAACATCTTGACTTGAATACAAGGAAAACCAGAATATATTTGTTTCCTCTTCTTTTTTCTTCCCACTTATATCAGTTGCTCTAATGAGAGAAATTGCCTTTCTCAATGTGCCTTCTCTTCTCTCTCTTTACACCAGCATGGCAACAAGAACATTACTAACATAAAAGTGTGTGTTACATTTCAAAAATACAGCAGGAGAGAAAACTTTAAAATTCATTTTTCCTCCCCCTCTCTCCCCATGCTCCTCAAGGAAGCTCTTTTGTATTGACACTTTTTCCTGCCCTGCTTATAGTGAGGTTTATTTCTTCTTCAGCAGTGCATTTTAGAGGTGAGTGGATCACAGTTGTGTGTTAAATCATGAACAAAACCAATCTCTCTCCCTCTCCCTCTCTCCCCCTTCCTTGTTGTCTGTTCTTTTTACTTAAACATAGCTTCTAGGTTAATGATTCATTCTTCTGAAAGGCTGCTGTGCCTAACAGATTATACTGTAAAATCTGCCATTCTGTTTATGTTTAAAATACAAGATTAAAGCAGTGGTCATGCTGAGGGAAATGGTTCTCACACAGAACAAGAAAGGATCAATCCATGTCTGCCAAATCCAGGCTGTTTTAGCAGAATCTGCCGTTTTGGTGTGCTGCCAGACCCCAAAGAAACACTGGTGAGCTTTGAAACTTCGTAGCCATTCTTATACTGAGCACAGCAAGGACCTAAAATAAGGCTTATCACACCCTAATGTACCTCTGAAAGTTAGAGCAGCCTAGCTGTCTCTCAATTGCAGGGAAAGCACTTGAGAAATAAGTAATTGAGTCCTAATCAGAAATGAAAAGGTGAAAGATTTTAATAAAAACTAGCCTGTATGATACCTTTAAAAGTATGTGGGGCTAGAATTTGCCCCTGGCACTGTAGAATCAATATCCAGGTCATATATAGTTAAATTATCACTGGCAATAATGTTTTTTTTATCGTGTCATGAATTAGCATAAAGGCAAATCAGAGCCAAAGTTACTTTTTTTTTTGTTTTGTTCCTACAGCGTGACTTACTCACCAGACCAAATAGGTTGATCCATAAAAACTAGTTGGGCATGTAATGCCAGCAAGATATTAGATTGGAGACTTGTATACACTTGAAATTTACAAAAATAGCTCATTTGAAATAATTGCTCTGAAACAGCTATTTGGGCAGAAAAGCTGTAGGGATATTTCTCAACCATCTCAGATTAGTTATCTCAGTAAATTTCTAAGTATAGACAAGCCCTCGTGATGCGTCCTGCCAAATGAAGATTGTTCTATTCAATTAGCTCTCATTAAGGAAGGCAGAGAGGGGTAAAAGTAGATTCTCATTAAATATAAATTTTCATATTTATTAAGCAGAAGTGATAATACACACATTCAAATTTTGTACCCATTAAGTGAAGCAGGCCTTCTAAAGAAGCCATGAGCCTACTCATGGAGGCTTAGACCAGGTCTGGAAAAGACAGCTTGGTGTTTGAGGGACCTAGGCTGATGGGGACACCACCTTTTGGGTCAGGGTGTGAATCATGGTTATGAATCATAATTACAAATGATAGTCATTTCAAGGAATGATCATTCTGGAGATATCTTACAGTTTGTTGGAGATTTTTTTTCTCCATGAAATTTTTTGCTCTATTTTTAAGCAGGACAGGGAGTAGTTTTAAATAAAAGGCAGTGCTTTCATGGGCAGGGAGTGAAAACACAGTATGTCAGGTGTCAGCTTCTCCATAAAAGTCAAAGCCATGCATAAAAAGACAACACATATTCTAACTGTGGTGTTTAAAACAGAAGTGAATGTAAGCACTGTGGAAGCAGGGTTTAAATGGGAAATCCAGATTTGGCCCATTATGTCTGTAAGTAGAAAATGCTGCTGCTATTTGGTACACAGAGTGGTCCTTGGCAGTGCTGTGTTGAAGCTTCTTTCCATCCTTGCAGTGCTGGCCATGACCTTCCTCTCCTCCAGAAAACGTCTTAGAGAAAAAACACCTAAATTCTTTCTAAAACCTCATCACTAAAGAAATTACTACATGCATATGGATTAAAAGCTAGGCTGTTTATTATACATATTTAGATCTGAATTGGACATAGATTACTATACAGGCCAGACTAAACACTTTTAATTTAGCAAACCAGTGTTGGCTATAAAGAGGGGTGAAATAAATGTTTAATATATCCTATATCATCTTTCCCCAAATGGTTTCTATTTATCATCCAAGTACCTAATCAATGTAACTACATATAAAATCCGCAGATTTTATAGTCCAGTAATAAGTACATGCAAATTATGTTGTCATATAAACATACTGGCACAAAAAGATGTATAATACCTATCAGAGTAGTTAGCCATTATCTTAATTACGAAAGGATTATCCCTGTAAAGGCCAGGCCATAATATAATAGGAGTTCAGAAATATGAACAATCTCTAGCTGTGTTTACCATTAATTCAGACTGCACTTATATTTCCATTTCCCTTTTTCTCCTTTGTTTATTTTTGTCAGTGTTTATGTGTCCCTTTGTAAGCAGCAATATGGTACAGCATCCCATCAAATTCACCGTGAAAGCTCCAAAGAGCCATCCCAAGTATATTAATCCTCCATAAAAATAAATAAGCTATATGAGAGAGAGCATTTCTATAAGGCTCGAGTGTTAGTACTGGCAGCTGGACCATGAGGTGGCGAGAATGTGTGTGCCAACTTCGAGATTCATGCATGAAAAAGCTTTTTGCATTTTTTTTTTTTTCTGAAATGGGTTTTGTTAGTAATTTTTTTTTTCCCTCTTAGTAAAGATTCTTCTATAATAATTACACTGTCTTTATTCCTCTTTCTATGGAAGACAAAAATGCTTTTGGAAGGGCAGGCAAAAGGGGAGTCTGAAAGAGATCAGGTCACACAAGAAAGACATTTCACAGTTGGGACTTTGCAAATACAGTATAGGAAAAACAACAAATATAAGTAAAACTTCATCTCTTCCTAACATTACATTTGCTCTGATGTATTTTCTGAAAGCCGCCCAAGTATAACTATTTATTTTAACTAAAGTAATCAAGATTAATGTCAGCAGTTATGACACACGCTGTTTGCTAAAGAACACATAGAACAATTGCTCAAGGCAAGCTTCATTAAGAAATCAGATAAAATTAGTAAAACTGATTATATTTCAAAACTCAGCAGCGGCAGCAGCTCAAATTGCCATTCAGGAGCCTCCAATTAACACAATTGGTCTTGTTCACGATCAGCTTTGTAATCTCATTAGCCTATTATATTTTAATCATTGGGATAACTGCACAACAAAACTTATTTTATTTTTGCACTGACTACTGATGGCATAAGTGAACATGCAACATACTTTTTCTTTCTCTTTTTTGCCCCCCATCCAGAGAACAATGCAGGCTCCTTAGAGCATTATCCTGGTTACAGATTATTACCTTACACTCTGTCAGAGCTAGGGAATGCTCACAGCAGGCATCTTATTTGGCATTAATTGGCAGGGGACTAATTGCATAACTGACATTGCTAGTGAAACTTAGAGAATGTAAGGTAGGGACGGTGCAAAGTGCCAGAAGAGAGAGAGAGAAAGAGAGGGGAGAAAGAGCAAACAAACGCCTGCAGACAGCTCTGTGGACACACGCATATAACTCATTTGCCTCCTTGGTGTGCTGCCTTGTTTCGTAAATGTGTTCCAGAGATATTGGCCCTTGTAAAAACACAAAGTCTTTCTGTCCTTTAGGTACTGGCAGTCTGCAAATGCCTACAATACCAGTGTTTCATTGATATTGAGTATTGCCTGCTGCAATGAGATTATGTTCTATTGATGGGAACTGGGGTGTAACATAGCCATCTACAGAAAGCAATAGGTTGCCCTATTTTCAAGCTGAAAATGCTATGTATTTTATGAACTGCCTCTATCTTGCACACCAGGGATGTCTCTGTGGCTAAAGCCATAATAGGATTTTCCTAAATGATACAGAAATACAAATATTCTGACTGAGCACTTTTCTGGGCTCGTCTTATTTACCAGCAAGCTTTGATACAGTATTTTGCTTCCATCTTTTAAAGGACATTTTCAATTTCCCATTTCCCTTATGAGTGCTTCCTGTAAAGGTGTCAATAACCACTAATTGCGTTCTGCTTGGCCAGTCTGCAAATCAAAACAGCAGAGGCAGCAAGCCAATATGCATTCAAATCCCGTTACTTGGCTGCCTCATCCTCAACTGGAAAGATATGAGAAGGCAAACATTCACACAATTGTATGCCGGGAAATTTGGAGTTGCTCCTGTGATCTCCAAAGATACCTCTGTGGCTGCTGTTAATTCTCAGACTTATTATTTTAAGAGGGTTACTGCTGAGGGTATTTCAGTGTGGTTTCCTGTATCTTTGGTCCACAAAATGGCATGACTTAGATCAGAGCAAATGTAAAAGGAAATAGCTCTGCAGTAAGAGCAGAATGTGTGCAATGCCTAAATTAAGAGCTTGTTCCCACAGGCAGGCAGGCCAGTGACAGCACATGGAGATTTTACTGTTTTGGTGGCCTAAGCAAGAGATAGGTGGGATTTAGCTGTGCTGAATATCATACAGTGAAAAAAATCCATTGATTTGATTACTTTTGCTCTTCTTTCATGACTTATATGTCAGAAGAGTGTTGATTTTCTTAAATCAATTTGTCATGCCAAAGTGTTGGCTGCCTAATTTCTGCTTGTAATATTCAGCCTGGAGTTTAGTTGAGAGCAGTCTGTTGTCAGCATTTGCTACTGCAGCTCAAACTGCTTTGGTTTCACTGTTATGAGGGTCAATTTCCTTTCCTGGTTTGAGGAATGAGCTTTCCATGGTGTCTGCCCACAAACAGAGGTTTCAGAAACACTTTCCACAGATATTTTTATCCAATTTTGCTTAAAATATTCATCTTAAGCAAAAATTTCCACCAGAGAAATTATCACACAGAGAAAACCCTTACAGGAAGGATGCCCAGAGGTGCCAAGAGAGCCAGATCAGGTTGACTGAAAACACCAAGTGCCTGTGTGCGGGACAATCCATTTCACAGCCTGTTTTGTTCTGTTCTGACATGGAGGGGAGGCAGAGGTGACATCTCTTGTGTGTCTCCCCACCACCCTTTCTGAACCACACCTAACTCGGCTGCTAGGGCACCACGGGTTTTACATGTCTGGTGATGGCAGGGATGACCCTTCCTGATGATGCTGGATGATCACCGAGTCACAGGCTTTTCCACTTGTATGCATGGATCCAAAAGCAGCAATTTGTCTCTCTTCCACAAAGCATGTGAGCAAATGCTTGGAAGGAAGATAAATTAGCATTGAGAGAGCGCGGGAGGGTTGGAGATCTTTCCTTTTATCTGATACCTAGCATATCTGATTGTGATTATAACAATCAGACATTTCGAAAAGATGAAAAGGTTATTCCACCATATTTTTGGGGGGCAGTACTTTGAATAGATGATGGATTTAGTCATCATTTTGCCTAAATAACTTCCACTGTTAATTGTTTTTGGTGTGGTAATCAACTTGTCACCTTCTACCCACTTCTGCTAGTTTTCTATGAAAGACATAAAATACACTTAAGAAACTGGATGAACTAGTGATGTGATGCTCTTCTTCAAACTGAAAAATGCTAGGAGGGGAGCCTAAGGATAGCAGCTCAAGCTGCTGTTTGCCACTAGATGTCCTACGGAGGTACAAATGGCTAAGGTAAGTCAAGGCTGGCACAACGCTGTTGCTGTGAGATATTCAGTGATGATTCTTTTGTTGTCACAACAGACTTAGGAGTTGCTGTTGTCTCCTTTTTTTACACTGTGTTTCACCTAGGTCTTTGAATGAAAGCAGGCTCCAAAGGGTACTGATCTCTGTTGC
Source organism: Erpornis zantholeuca (assembly GCA_013400515.1). Lineage (NCBI taxonomy): Eukaryota > Metazoa > Chordata > Aves > Passeriformes > Timaliidae > Erpornis > Erpornis zantholeuca. The sequence goes on along the minus strand of VZTN01025421.1, from coordinate 49,214 downwards.
TTTTGGGGGGCCAGGTGGTGGTCAGCCCAGTATGCCGTGACCTTCCTAGAGAGAGCGTTCTGCAAAGAAGACCTTTCCAGGGGCACTGGCAAACCTCCCTGGGCAAGGGGTGGTTTCAGCAAGTGTGGCAGCCCCTCAGCTGCAAGCGATTCAGCTCTTTGTGAAATCACCCTGGCCAACTCCAGGGACAGAGACAGGAGCTTTGTATGGCAATTCCACAGAGGTAGCCTTGTTGTCCAGCAAGCCTGTGAAGGGCAGGCCAGGGACAAAAGCTCCCTGAAGTCAGGGGTAGAAACAGGGGTTTACATGGGAAAAGCAGGGGTTAGCCAGCAGGGTACAGGCTATTACCGTGAAGAAGTAAGGCATGGTGGGAGTGGTCACCATGACCCTGAGGAAAGTTGCTTCAGGCTTCACTCCTCCTCAGATCTCTAGACTGATGTGCCTAAACATGTTGATGTATCTGCTGCCAGGCCCCTTCCCTATTCCCTGAGAATTTGCATTACCACTTCATTACACGAGTGAGTTGGTGAGGATTTCTATGTTCCTGTAGAGGTTTGCTGGGGTGGGAGCAGAGGCCAGCTTGTTCTTAGTATCAAGTGGTGCTGTGGTGGGTAGATATTGCAGTGTCAGCCAAACCAAACTGATGCTGTTTATTGCTATAAGTCATGGTTTCTGACAGCTTCTGCCTTACTGGTGTATTTTGTTCACCAAGCATATTTTGCATGAGTTGCAAAGGTGATGCTATCAGTGATAGTAAGTGGACTCATGATGGCAGAAATGTGCAGGCAGCAGCAGAGCACCAGCGCAGCAGAAAGAGGTGAAGGGTGAAAGTTATTCTGATGTTTAAATGGAGTTCAATTCTGCTTCAGAATCTGTGATTGAGAATTTCTGACCTGTAAAGGAGAGCTTCTGCTGCTGCCATTCATGCTGATTGTACCGTTATCTCTTCCTTTGCTCTGGAGGCTTAACCCTGTTGACTTCATTGCACTGTGGAGCAAGCTGCTCGTCATCAGCTGCAGTCAGAATATCTGTGAATATATCTCTCACTGCCTTTGCAAGGTGTATTGGAATGAGGTTAAGCTGCCACCTCCCCCACCCATGAGACAAACAAGCTACTCCCAGGCAGTAAAATATTCAAAGCCATGGCAGTGCCTCCATACAAACATACACTGCTGGCCAGCTGGAAGAGACCTGTATCACCTTGATGGGAAACACCACTATGATGTGATGCCACCAGTCATGGTGGGTTTTAGAGCTAAAATGTATTCAGTATTTGGGGATTTTCTTAAGAAAATATTTGTAGCAATTGTGAAAGGCTAGTGTAGCATTATAAATGCACCTAAAGACAATCATTTATGACTCTGCTGAAAGAAATGGCTTTTTCCATCATAATGGAGATTGACATATATTAATTTATTTCTTTGCCCTTTACCAAGGTGGTTCACATCTTCTTTATATCAGGTTCTTTGCAGCATTAGCCAGCCATTTTAAGCCTGGGAACACAGCTAGTACATCGCATGGCCAAGCTGGATTTTAAAATGCCTACTACACCTTGGTAGAATCATGAGGTTTCTCCCTTAAAGAGCAGCTTCTCTGCTCAGACCTAGGCTGGTTGGGTACCATGTACCCTGCAGCCATGTGTGTCATCTCCTCTGCATGCCTTCTTCTCCCCTTGCTGCTCTTTGTTTCTGCCATTTCCCAGTTTTTTCACTACTGGTCTGGGTACACAATGACTCTGGAAGACCATAAGCAAAGTAAATTAAAATGATGTGCCTTGGATTTTGCACCAGTGGGCCTCAGTTCAGTTTCAGAAGTTCATTGTTAGTCTTCTGGTATGATAGCGACTCCCTCAGCAGCTCAGACAGCAGCAGCAGATGGGCCTAAGAGTTATGTTTGTGAGCCTGCCTGCCCCTCCTCGCTCTTCCTGCCTGTCTGAGTGCTCACATTTTGTGCTGTAAAATCACACAGCGTGTATCCCGACACCACCCCCAGCAGCAACAACAGAAAAACCCTGGGACTCACAGAAAATGCAACTGTGGGACCAAAAGATATCTCAGGATCCCAGGATCCTGCTTTCTGTGGTCCCAGGTTGCATTCCCTAGTTAAGCACCATCAATATCAATACTTAATGGTATTCTCTAAGCTCAGGCAGTGAAGAAAATAGGGTTGTTATCTATCAAAGCACATTTTAGTTTTTGACAAGTAAAAAGCAGCATGGGGAATGCAGTAAGTCTGAAATGAAAGCCTAAAAGAAAACTCATATAACATCTGGTGTCATTTATCCCCTGTTGGCCTTCCATAGTGTGATATGATGAGCTTGTTCTGATTTAAGATCAGATGATTTGGTTTGAAAGAGGGGAGTGGGGGATGCAGGCAGTCTGGCAGCAAATTGGGATACAAAATCTGCTCAAATAATTGGAAACACGACAGATTTTCCTTAACTGATGCCAGTGGCATCTTAGTTTATCCATCTCTCTCAGCTGAATTTGTTAAGTGCATTATCTTATTGGTTTTAAAGTTTTCATCTCACTTATTTGCTGGGGAAAATGTGAGCAAATCAGTCATGATGGATTGCCTAATTTTCTGGGCTGAATAAACCAGTTTTATAAGACTGTTGATTCCTGGGTTATTAGTTAATAGAAACATTTATCAATTTCTTTATAGAGAAGGGGAAAAAAACTTTAACCAATGATTGCATTTTAAAACTTTCATTAATGTTTCCACATAATGCTTAGTGTTGGACATGAATATGGTAATCACAGATTTAAGGTTGGCTTGAAGCAAATTTTTTTTTGTCTTTCTTCTCTTCTCTTTTTTCTGCAGAAATTAGAAAACAAAAGTCATGCCAAAGGATGTCATTAGATTGGTAATTATGTTGAGTGTTCTTTGATCAAGAAAAGGGGCAGAGGAAGAGAAAGATCATTTCCTAGCTAGCAAATGCAATGCCTGTTTCTATTACCAATTTTCTCTACACAAACAGGGCCTGATTCTGTGAGCTTGAACACTTACGACTTATCAGTCTCTGTCTTCTTCTTGACTCAAGGGTCATCTGGATGTTAACCCTCACTTCTGTGTGTCTTGAGCACATTAAAATTGTGCTTGAAGGTATTCCATGAAGCCTTTGAGGTACTTCGGGGTACCTAAATTAATACAAAGTTTTTGTGTGGTTCACAATCAAACCTCTGAAAACGTTGGTTTGCTGATAGAGATCCAAGCAATATAATCTATGTATTGACCCTATTTAAAAAAAATAAAAAAAACACTTCCTAAATACAAAGTTTCTCCCTTCAGCCTTACTGAAGTGTCATTAAAATTTGTTTTTAAATGCAATTTCTCCAAGCAGATGAAGACCCAGTGTAAACAGGGGGGTGATGTAGCCAATGTTCTGCATTAGATGTGGCACTATACACACTGCCCCAGATGATGCTCACAGGGACAAAAAGATGTCCTCTTGCTCCAGGTGTAGCTTGCCCTCATGCAGGGTGCAGCTGTGCTGGTTACCTGCACTTTATAAAGCCCTTTGCATAAAGGGCCTTAATATAACTAGGAATCTTTGTACATTGATCAAACCGAAGGATCATTTTAAAAGACATCAAGTTCAGAGCAAGAATACATCATGTGTGGACTGCTGAATAATGAACTCGTGTTCTAAATGAGATGCAGGATGTCCATTAAATTTTTTTAACACCTCTATTTCCATTTCCATCTCCTTTTTAACATCTCAGATACCTATGTTGAGCCATGGTTCCAGAAGTGAAAAAGACATTTCCTCCAGAATAAGAATGAAGGGAGTTAAAAAACTTTTATGCAAGTAGACTTTGCTGTGAAATGTTATCTTTTGTTAGTTCAAAGGTTTCTGAAGATATAAATTCTTCACAACTGCCCTGAGGTACTGAGAATGTAAATTGAATACTTTACAATTTGTAGACTGTTCCTGCAGTAATGTGTATCTCCTCTGTGAGTGAGTGTTTAGGGATTTTTCAATTACTGTAGTCTGAAAACTCTCTGAGATTCTTTAGGGCAGAAAAAGGCTTCCTTCTCAAAGTTGAGTCACTGATGTTCAAATTAGCTGCCAAAAGCATTCTAATGATCTGTGTTCCAGATTTTGCTAAACAGGGAAAAAAATTGGCCCATTTCACCAGGGGAAAGAAAAAAAAACCACCCCAAGCCCTTCTTCCCCCACCAGAAGTATTCAAAGGTTAGGCATTTTGCCAGGGTCAAGAGTGAGATGAATTGTTGACAATAAGTACACCTTGTTCGATAGGTCAAGGTCATTATTAAGGGATTCAAATGAATTTCTTTACATTTCCAGGGCTGTAGCATATGTGTGGCCTCCAGGCTCACCGTGTTGTTTAATAGCTTTTGTGAAGCTGTAAGTTAAATGATAAATTGGTTGAATATGTCTTTAAAACCAGTCCATTCCAAAACCGTATACAGTACTCTCACACTTATATATACTGTGATCAAATGCACTTTACAGAGCACAGTACAAATGGTCAGAAATGCCAGCATTATGCCAGCTGATTATGATTTAGCAGTGTTTACCACAGACTACTCTTGCCACAGTTTATTGCTGCTAAGGTCAATAACTAATACAATTTAACAGCTGTTGCATCTCTAACAACTAAAAGATCCCAGTGTATTTCTAAATGCAATGTGCATCAAAAATAGTGCAGTTGAAAACACTGGGGGTGATAAGAGTCTATAATATTAAGTAACTCATGAGGATATCACAAAGATCTTCGGCGGCAGCCAGCAGGAGTGACCATCCTCGTCCCTCTGACTGTCCAGGGTTGAGCTGCTTCCTGGCCTGAGAGCAGGTGGGTGGGTGAATTACCACACCAGGCTGCATCATCTGTGGCATCTGTCCTAAACCCACGCATCAGTCATCTATTTCCAGATGCAGCACCTAGGTAATTTGTCCCCAGATTAGTTGATGCAGTTAATTTACCTAGATTTGGATTGCTCATGTGGTTTCTGCACAGTGATTGGTCGTTTGGAGCCACTTCTGACACAGAAAGTGGGGACTGTTCTCTGAAATTAGAAGGCAGGAGATTAAATCATGATGAGAGGGAGTATTTCTCAGAATCGTAGAATTATTTAGATATTTAAGATCATGGAATCCAACCATTTACCCAGCACTGCTAAGTCACCACTAAACCAACTCCCTCAGTGCTACACCCACATGTCTTTTAAATACCACCAGGGCTGGTGACTCAACCACTTCTCTGGAAAGCCTTTTCCAATGTTTGACAACCCTTTCCTTGATTTTTATCCTAATATCCAATTGAAATGCCCCCTGGCTCAACTTGAGGCCATCTTGTATGGCATAGGTGGTAACTGATGGAATTAATTGCCAAAGTGACATGTTCTGAGCACTGGAAAGGGAGAACTGAGAGAAAAACTCAGTAGTATTTGCAAACTGTATCATTCTTGTAGCCTTCAGAATGTTCAGCCTTAATTTGCTACTCTGACTTAGTTTGAAAATATTTATTGAGTATTGCCAGTCTCCTCTCAAGTCTTTTTCCTGCCCCTGAGCCTATTGCTCTCTGGCTTGTATTCTCTGTTTAAAAACCTTGTTTTCATTCAGATCCTGCCTATTACAATCCAAAGATTCACCCTTTCCTATTTCATTACTCCCTATCCACCAGTATTAATTTGTTCCACTGCATGCTTTACTATTTAGCTCTGCAAGACTTTCTAGTCATCCCAGAGACTTTGCAGCCACTTAAATTATGCAAAACGTGTATGCTTTTGAAACAAAAAGTACACAGCCTGCCCTTTTCAGTCGGCTTGTGAAATGGTGTTATTGTAAATGAGACCCACGTCTTTGCAGTGTATAAATTCACAGTCACTGGTGAACTTCTCTTCCCTGCCTCCAGCTCTGCCCGGGGCCCCTTTCTGCACCCCCAGAGGGCTGGCGTGTTTCTGGCCATGCCGAACGTGACACCTTCTCTGCAGATCTGCCAAGGGTCAAAAGTCCTGCAGCGTGCTCTTCACAGACCATCTGCACTATGCCTATCTTTCAAGAGTGTGATCCACAGGGAGGAGATTTGTCTGCATAGGAATTCTTCATAGGATACAATGAATGTATAATTAAAAAGGATTTTAATGCAAGGAAGTATCAGAAGTGTAACTTTGGCCAGCCTTAGTGCTTAGGCACGCCAGAAGCTTTACTGTGACTCTGAAGAAAGACAAGCCACAACTAATAAGCCTTCCTTAGCTGATCACTTCTTAAACAAACTCCTGTGATAATTTCCCATCGATAGCATGGGAAACAGGGAAATAAGGACACTGACAACTAGGTTAAGTGCCACAGTTAAACCCCGTGGGACCCAGGAAATAAAGAGTCAGGACCGGTTTGGTGAACACACAGCAGGCACAAGAGTATTTTCCACATGGGTTTCCATGCAACCCAACTTTTTAACCCTGTGCCTTTGCCTTTTCTCCAGTGCTATTTAGTTGCACAAATTATCCAGGATAAACTGAGTAACTGGGCCAGATTACGCAGTTTGATGTGTTTATTTCTGGGTGAACAGTTTCTGGGATCTGTTAATGTTTCCCGGCTGGATTACGGAAACGCCGAGTTCCCCCCTTTCCTGAGCACGTCGGTGTTCTTCCCCACCGGTCCCTTGCCGGCCAGGATGACATAATCTGCCGTCGGGCCTGTTCCCTGGCAACCGTCCCATTTCTTGGCTCTTTCCAGCTGAAAGCCAGCCTGAGTCACCCTGCACATTTCCAGTGTATCAAACAGACATAGGCTCGAGTTAATCTTGTTAGCACAATGAGGCAGTTTTCAAACATTGCAGCAAATCAAATCATCCCTAAGGACCGGGAGGGAGGAGAGGGCGGAGGGAGGGTGGGGGAGAAGGAGGCGAAGGCTAACCATCAAAGGTGGAATAAGCACAGAGGGAGGCTGGCTTCTACCTGGACGGCACCACCATCAAGGCACCACCTGATCCTGCTCTTCCCAGCGCCACCTCCCTTCCCACCGGTCCCGCATCCGTGCCGTGCTCAGAGCCGAGGCAGCAGCGGGCAGCGACAGCGAGAGAGCTCATCTATCTGCGAGGAAAGAAGCAGCTTTGATGGTTCCCCAGTGGATGTAATTGTGCTCATTACTGCCCATTTACATTTCATCACTCGATTATCGCAAATGCCTCATTACTGTTGATAAGGGTTTGCTGTTGAACTACTTGCTAACTATTCATTCCTGAGCTTTGCTGTCATCAGGCAGACCTGTGTGAGACAGGAGAGGATTGGGGAGGGCTGGGGGAGAGGGGGGAGCGGTGGGAAGGCATGAAGACATGGGGAGGGGAAGGAGAGACAGGAGGTGAGAAAGGTCTTCTATCAGATTTGATTAAAGGCTGTGATTTAAATCGATATTTAATAAAGTGGCTGCTGCCACATAACGTGTGCAATTCCCCATGCAGGCAGAATCATGAATCCGAGGGCCTTGCTGCCTGCTACATAACTCAATTGGGTTTTGTGCACTGGTCTGGCACCTGTGTCCCTGAGCACAGCGCCTCCGAGGTAATGGGCTTATGAGCCGATGAACAGAGCTGATAGGTTCTAAATGGATTAACTAGGTGTCTGCAGCCTAGTGATGAATACATCAGGGAAAAAAAAAAAAGAGAGAGAGAGAGAAAGGAAAAAGGGAAAAAAAATTGTCTGCATAAGCAGAGAGTGACAGAATGTGTTGACAGACGCTGTGGCTGTCACGACCCCCACAGGGTGAAACACTGCTCAGCTCCTGTCAGTCAAGTCTCTCCAAATAGCAGGTGAAGAGAGTGGGCAGCAAGGCTTCACAAGCCTGCAGGTGACAGGTAGCATCACCCTGCTGCTGCTCCAACAACTGCTGCAAAAGGCTAAAATGGAGCATGACTCATCTCACAGCTGTGGCCAGCCCGGGATTTCCTCAAAGGCACTGCATGTGCCATTTTGGCTGGTGGGCCTGCCTTCCACTACAGCTTAAGCACATGCTCCAGCCAACCTGCATGTGTACTTATATCCCTGGGTTATAAATTATTGTTGCTATTGTTGTGGTCTCGCAGTATTTCCTCAAGCGGGGTTGGATTTCTGCAGTGCTGAGCCCTGCACACAGACATCCACTGTAGGCCTCTTCCTGTCCCTAAGTGTTTTTTAAGTGAATAAACCACAAGAGCGATGAAAGAAGCATTCTTGTGCTCCCAGATGGGAGATAGGAACCTACAGATTAAATGATTTGCCCAAGATTCCATAGGAGAACTGGAAATTGAAGCCAAATCTCTTAAACTCAGGCCTAATGCCCTAAATGTGGAGTCATCCTTCCTCCTGTGGACAGGGCACAGTCTCATAGTCCACGGCCAAACTACAGAATACATTGTAAGTGGAAAATAAAATCAGGTAGACTTTAATGATGACCTCTGTTTACTACCATTAAATTACAGCAGTAGGTTGAAGGATTTAACAGGTTTAGCCAATACCCTTTGTATTGGCTAACAAGATACATGTTTTGTAAGTGTCATAATCTGCCACAACACGGAAATATATATATATATATATATATATAAAAGCATGTTTGCATATGCAGACATTGCACAGATAAATGAACCAGTGTCTGTGTCTGCTGTCACACTTACACACGAGTTAACCAGACTGGTTTGAAGTAAGCAGCTGTTCTTTAGAATATGTTGCCTTTTTACCAAAAATTGAAAACTCAATACTTTTTTTTGAAGAATACTTCCACAGTGCTCGTGAGAGTTATATTTTGGATTTTTATCCCACCATTGTTCTTGCTGTGTGATTCTCCCCAAACAGATTACATTGCAAATAATTTTCACCTCTTGCTGAGCTGCTGCAATGAATTATGGAATCCATTGGTTTCCCAAGGGAAATGAAGTCAGAAATATCAGTACCCTAGATATTTCAAAATTGAAATCTTTAGTTTAAAAAAATAAGAAAGAAGTCTTTTGCAAGAAATATCATATTTTCTCCTTTTTTTGGTGAAAAATGGAGTAATTTTCTGCCTTAAATATGTTTAACATAGAAGAGGGTAGGGATTTCAGATAGCTGCTTACTATGTTGTTGCACATAAACCACAATTTAAAACCATTGTTTGATTGTGTTAATTTGATTTGACTCTTGATTTCAAGAGTCTGCCCAGCCAGGGTGCATACAGGAGAGTAATACTCTCAGAGGTATTTCTCTGCACCCACATTTACTGGTTTTTTTTAAATTCTTGTCCCAATTTTTAGTAAGTCTATTTCTGAAAGGAAAACAAAATGTAATGGAATGAGTTGTGGTTTTTTTTCCCACAAAACAACTTCTACAACAAAATTGTATGCAATTAGAGTGGCTTGAATCATTCTGTATTATTCAGACCATCTGGGTAAACTATATAATGCTATCCTGGCTATAGCAAACTGCATTCAAAACTATTATGAGAAGAAGCAGGTTTTCCTATAAGGATTAATTTTGGAAAAGGAAAAGAAAGTTATGGCCATGGGAGGCAATATCATCAATCAGCACATGATAAGATAACAGTTGGTTCTGTGTAAGATGATGCAAAAATCTCCAGTCGTAATGTTTGTCTGACTCACTGAATTTGTGAGAGATTACCTTCTCAATTTAAATTCACTGTGTAAAACCAGCCAGATCTCAGCCACACAGGTAGCTGAAGACTCTGGACATAAAAGTTCCTTCTAATTTCTGAAGTCTCTGATGTCTGTTACTGTCAAAGTTTCAGTAAATGCCATGATTATACATACAGAAGTCTACATTAAATGGACAGCCATTAGTAACAACCAAAGTGCATCTTATTATATCTGTATGTCTTAAGAGTTTCTTCCTGTTTATTAGTGACTCAGCATTGCAAAAACAGATAAGAGTACAGAATTTCCCCCCTGAAATTTAAGAGAAAACAAAAGTGAGCTAACCACTGCAAACAAGAGTGTGACCCAGCAAAAGGGAAAAGCACTCTGATCTAAAACTACCAATGTGACAGACATCGAATGCACTATTGGTGGACTCACCATGGAGGGAATATGTTGTGATATGACATGAATATTGATAATTTTTTAAACAAAATTTTCAATTCTCTTCAAATTATGTTTGTTTTGCTCAAAATTTAATTGACCTGATTTCTGATGTACTGCCTCTTACCAATAAACATTCCTGCTTTGTACTTGTCCAATTGAGTTGTGACTTAATTTCATAGATAGATCACTGTTCCAGCCTTAAAAATATGAGTGCTGCCAACACTCCTACCATCAGTTCCTGCACTGTATATAGAGTTGTAAAAATGTACGTGCTCAGGTCAGCACAGGAAGGAAGAAAGAAAATGTAGCTGCTTTTATTTGGCTGATCTGAGGTACCAAAATGAAATGTTCTACAGAAACAAATCATGTATCATTCTAGCTCCTGATGTAATTTGGAAAATCTACAAACCTTTTTAAAGATATTTTCATATCACAATGGTTCAATTTATCAAAAATATCAATTAAATATTCCTGCCCTATCACCTGACCTCTCACCACTGCCTTCCTGCCAGAATAAAAAGACTCTTATGGAGGAAGAGAATTTGCCTCCTGGCATTAAAACATGGATTGTGTGCATCCACTTGTTCAGTGGAAATCATAGACCCTTGAGTCACACAAAATGGTGACTCAGAATTCAACTGAAATAACCTTGTGGGGGCTCTCTGTCAGGCCAGTTCTGACTTGTTGTCATTTGTGATCCTTGATGATACTTTGTCTTGCCTTCTGAAGGGCCCTAATTTTTGTCCTCTGGAAAACAGATCAGTCAGAAATATTTTCTCCCAGGAGGTAACATGCTGTAGGGAGCCTTTTGATTGTCTTTAGCGAAGGTTCTCCTCCTTCTGGTTGCTGCCCTCTGTGGTTTTTTCTCTGTGGAGAAGGCTTTTGGCCACCCTAGGTTTTTGGCCACCCTACTAGCACAATACTTCCAGCTCAGCCCTACAAAGTCCTCTCAGATGCTTTAGCCAGAATTTGCTTCCTCTTTCTCATCCATTTCTGCAAGAAATATTAATATCCTGTCCTTTCTCGTCTTCTACCTCATGTCTAACCCCATGAAGTATTGGGGATACAGGTATGTAAGTATATTTGTGTCCTGAGGAGTCATCCACGAGCAGTTTCTTCTGTTGTGAAATTTGGCACCACTGAGATATGCAGAACTGCCTCTAAAGCAGTGTAGGGTGCTGAGCACTCACAACTCATACCTCAGTGAGGGTGTTCAGCTCGCCTAGGTCTTGGCCACGGGAGCATATCACAGGAAGGATTTAGTTATACCTCATCCAAGAAATATTTTGCAGATGCAGCTCAATGAAGGCATCTGGACCAAGAAAGATAATTAAACCAGGACAGAAACAAAGGCAAACCCCTTTCATAACCTAAAGAGAATCCGACCAATTGAGTCCCTTCGTTTGTATCGGCTAAACATTCGTGGGTGGAAATCCGATGTTTAGAATAAATATTTGGTGCCTACTTGGTAATATTCATGAAATGCATTTACATGTTTAGATTTCTCCAAATCTGCATACCCAAACTTTAAGCATATGTGCAATCAGCTTCAAGTTTTACAAACAAAAATAGACCAAGAAAGGGGGGAAAAATAGCATCTGCTCCTCAGCTAATCAAACCACCCAGGGAGACTGTCAATAAACAGTGCAAGAACCAGGTCCTCCTGCTGCTCCTTATTTCCTATGTGTCATATTCCGTAGTGGCCCTTAACTGAAAGCAGATCACTGAAGATTGCTGGCAAGGGGCTGTTGCTTTTTGGTTTTTTATTTAAGAAGGGCCAAAAAGTGTTTGAGTGGAAAGCACTGGCAAAACGCTGGGGTGAGGAGAAGGAAGCGTGAGAAGCAGCTTCCTGTTCATCAAAGTGAGAGGAGGGTAAAGAATTGCTACAGGTGTGAGAGCAGAGTCTCCTGCACTGGAGAGACCCTGGTGGGGCTAGGGGAGCTGGAAATGAAGGAATGAAATTAAGAATGAGAATCAGAGGGTGAGAGTATTTCACTTTTTTTGCCTTTGTTCCTCACCTTTCAACTCTATTTTAGCTGGTAATAAATAATTAATAAAATAATTCAAGAATTTATTTTAATGAAAAAAATTACTTTTCACCAAATCAAGTCTGTTTTGCCCATAAACATTGATAATTTTATTGATAATTTTTGGTAAGCTTTCCCATCATATTTTTTCTTCTCTGTCCTCTTGAGGAGGAGTAGGGAGAAAGGAGTGCATGGCCAAGGCCAACCTTCCACAGAAGGAAAGGCATGATAGCAGCATATGAGCATTTCCTTGACAAAAACAATTACAAGATTTTTGAATATCAGGGGACAATCTATGACTATATGATAAAGTTTATAATAAATAACTGGAACAAACCATCCAGTGTGTGTGTAAGCTATTGCATTACGTTAAAGAAAATGCCAAATCTTCCTGGCACACTCTTAGGAAGAGTTATTTGCCATCTTATTTAATGAGTGCTTGTGTGTGTTGACAAAGAAGAGGTGATTTCTATCTGTGCAGTTAGCACAACATTTTGAGTGGATGGAGTGCTGACACTTGAATTTAAAAATGTTGTGGTATACAATTTGCTTAGTGTTACATGCTACTTAGAACTGTATCCCATATGGGACTAATGAGAATATTAAAATAAGAAACATGCCAATACAGGGAAAGGTGAGGAAAAAGGGTGACAGCTATTTCATCTATTACCATTTCATGCTAACAACAGCCATTTTTGGGTTTTTGTTTGGGTTTTTTTTTTGGTCTGCCTTTTTTTTGTCTTTTTTTTCCCTTCCGTTATTTTTATTGAAGATAGGGCTCTGTCATGATTTTATACAATGCATAACATACAATCCTGTCAGCTCGTATGTTGTGTTATGTTTTCCCCTTGACAGGTCAACATGTAGCAAACAGTTAAAACTGATAGCACAGGAAAGACTCAACATGAGCAGGATGGAAAGTGGTTGGGGTAGGAGTAATGTGTATTTTCCCAGTATAATTGTTGCAGGATCTTCCAGTCAGAAGAAAGTCTGTGTCAGAAAAGAAATGGTGACAGAAAGACCCAAAACCTGCTGATTATGGAGGTAAGGTGTTGCTTTCATTTCTTGTACCTGGGTTATGTGCTGCCAACCCTGCGACAACAGCTCTGAGTATGTGACCACGGCTCAGTGCCTGGCAGTACCACTGTACCTCCATAATCCCTTTCCCATCAGATCAGGATCTGCCATTCTGTGCTTTTTAACATGTGGGCTGCAATGGGGAGTTTGTGCCTAGACAAGGTATTTTGGTGTCAACCCACCAGGTCACTCTTTCCCTGAGTTGCAATATGCTGTAACTCACTGGGGAGGTTACTGTAAGGTCCCCCCCACACCCTCACCCCTGCCTGTAAGCAGAGCTTAAAGCAGGAGCCAAGATGTATAGAGAAATTACTTCAGATTTATTTACAGAAACTCATTTGTGTTGAACTAGCAGTTTTCTATTGTGTCAGCAACTCTCTATTGCATTTATTTGTTACTGTGACATTAGGCAAGAGTACAATCCTATTAAAACTGTACATTACATTTCACAGAATTGTAAGCCTTTTTTATTTCACAGAATGAGAAGAAATATGAATTCTTACAGCTGAAAATTCCTGATACAGCAGTGAAGACTAAAAATACTGTCACTCTCAGAGTAGGAGCTTGGTGAGGTTTTTTTAAACCCCTGTATTTTATAATAATTTCATTCCTAAAACAAAATTTACTTTTTGACATTCAGTGGGATGATAAGGAAGATACTGAGACTTCTATCAGCAAGGAACTGAGAGGAAAGTTATCACTCTGTTCTTTACAGCTGGCATCTTGTTTAGCAAGGAGTTTCTTTGTTTTGAGTTTGGCCTCAGTTTTGCTGTTAGACCATTGATGCAAGGTTTTAAAACTCATCTGTTAAAAACCCGAGTTTTAAATGGCAATTCTTTCTAAGCCCATGTTATGTAAGACCCTCAGAGCATTTAGATCATTACAAAAAGGTAACCCTGGGATTTCCCTGCATGTTCTCAGGGCCAGCTGAGGGCCTCACTCTCACCAATCCTGCAAAACCCTCAGCAGAGAGATTCCTCAGAACAGTAGTGAAATGCACTCTGATGAACCACTGTTCAGGAATGCTTTGGTTTTCTTCAGGGACAGCTAACATTTTTGTTTATGTCATGCCTTTGGTGTCATCTTGTACAAATCCCTGTGTTTCTACATCTGTTCTATCTCCCATAAAAAGATAATTTTTTTTAAGGGTGAGTTTATAAGGCACTTCAATATTTTTGTGATCAATCCCATTGAATTCCTGGGGATGAAAAGTCTATTTGCAAAAGATTATAAGGTATGATTACAAGTTCTGTTAAACTACTTCCTTACTGGCTATTTTATTTGTTATAATACAAAATTTGTTGAAAATTTCACTCTTCCAACTTCTATACTATTTGTAATACATAGCAGTGCAAAGTTAATTTATGACAATTAACTTTTATAAAGCAACTTCTAAAGATCTACTTCTACTCTTCGGTGTGAGATTGTTTACAGCAATATGAATTTTCTGAGGCAAATTTTCCATCAGACTGCACTGATTTACACCAGCTAGAGATCTGGCCTGTTGTGTCTATATTAATAATAATTTTACTTGAACTTACAGTAATTTTAAATGTTGACAGCAAGGCTATTTGTTTTCTTCCATGTACTTGTATCTAGCAATGCCTGAATATTTACATCTTTGTCTCAATTTTGTGACAAAATAATGTTTAGTACAAAACTGTTGACTCAATTTGGCTATCATTTTCTTTTTTATGGGTAAATAATTATGCAAATGGAAATGACTGAACATGTGCCCTATTATTAATTTTTATCCTTTTCAAATTTGTAGATAGTTCTGAATCTTAAGTCCCATGCACAATAAATAGTTACATCAACATATGTGTTATATATATGTTATTCAAACTTACATGCTGTGAATCAAATGTGCTAAGATGTTAATTGTTTGAATGGCTAAGATATTGGATGACCTTCAAAGTTAGAGGTCTGGGGAGTTCTTTGAGAGCTAAGCAAGGTTTATCAAAGTTTAGTGTTGAAAAAATAAGATGACACTTATTTTTATACCTTTGGTACTTAAGGTTATTGGCAAATTTTTTATTTGGCCAAATATTTGCATTAAAATATACCTGTTTTTCTGCTTCTAAGGGAAGATTTTTTTCCATCCTAACCCTCTAATGCAATGTAAGAAGATCTGGGGTTATACTGAATTCTAGCTCTGGTGGATTTCCTTGGATAAAAGTTCCCCGTGGAAGCGTGAGTGCAGAGGCCACCAGAAAGCAGGGCTGGGGAGACAAACAGGGTCCTCAAGACTGGGACACTGGCAGCAGAGATGCCAACAACCCAGGCAGCCTGGTGAGCCTGAGCTGGGGCACAGCTGAGACAGGATAAAAAGACTTCTCTAAGGCACAGACAGGATTTTGGAGCTCTTAAGCTGTCCAGTATCACCCAGGTCAGAAGGGAAACTTTTGCCTGCTCTCTCCAGGGTGAGTGAAGAAAGAGAAGGCAGTGTCCCCTGCTAGCATTCCTGAGTTCAGGCTGAGGTTTGAAAGTGCTTCCCATCCCAGCGTAATTTCAAAAAGTGAGTCATGGTTGCATGTGTGCAGCAAGAGACACCCGAAAAATGCCAGATCAACCAAAACCCTGAGCGTTTGTAGTTTCAGTCATCTCGAGAGGGAGAAGAAACTTGGAGCTGGGAAAGTACTCAGAGTTTCTACTCATGTTTGAAAGGGCAAAATTAATAATTTGTACTGGCTGTTTTTCTAATCCATTATATAAATATCAGGACATCTCCAATTCCTTGTGCAATAACCTGATTTTCATGCACAGGAATATCAAATCTTGAAGGAGGACATATTTAACAGCAGACACCACTGTAGGTTTCATATTTTAAAGAAACATTTTTAAAACTTCTTTCTGACTTTTTCTTTGAGCTAAAGTATATTTTGCATTACAGTATTTTACCACAGGTGTCCAGGGTATTAATATGAGTTACTTTAAATATATGTGTGTTTGTGTGTAAATACACACTATTGTACTCTTCTTGATCTCTGTTGAAAAATGTGAGGCCATATCACAGCAGAGTATTTTCCCTTCAGAGGAGCACCTTCTCCATCAGCATCTGTAGATGGCAGCTCACAAGAATGAGACATCCTAATACAGCCCTTAGTGAAATGGACATTTAATTATTTTTTATTAATTTTTTCTTTCCTGTGTTAGCATCGTTAAGCATTTTCACTAGGACATATAGAGGGCAAGTTCCTTGAATAGTGCTGATGGTGAGTTAGGAGTATGTGGTGAAAGTTACATCTAACATAAATGTGTTCATATTTGCAACACTGGAAAAGACAAAACTCAAGTTTATATCCAAAGTTACAGGCCAGATGCAAAGTCATGTTTGGCTAATCTATCACTTCCCACCAAGAGTGGCGATTTTTGGTTTTGTTTTTAATAGAAACCCTGAGCTCTTTTGAATAGGTGTGTGTGGGGTTTTTGTAGATATTGTAAATTAAATGCTAAACTAAGGATTTATTTTATCAGGAAAAAATGCTTGAAAATCTGTATGTTACTTTTCAAGGAAAATCTTCTGTCTTCTAAAAAATTAAATGCATTAGTAAATGCCGATGAATAGAGAAATATTATGCGATATGTAGGGGGCCTTGGGTAGATCGAGATGGCTGCACTTTAAGCCTTTTAATATAATAACTATTGTAACATTGTTTTGAAATTTTTTGCAGAATTTTGTAGCTGAGAGAGAAATAATCCAGGGCTCTGGGAAGATAGAAAACATCTTGTGGTACAGCAGTGTAAGAAGGCAAATTAATATATGTGAATGTTACAAAGTTTGTATAACAAGTATTTCATTTCCACTGATTAAAAATGGAATAGCAGAAGAGTTTGCAGAGATTTATAAAATGAGAAGTGTCCTCTTAGTTTTTAATACAAAAACATCTGTGTAAAAGGATGTAAACAGTCTCAGAAACCTCTATCTGATCACTAGTAAGTATTGGTCACCAGTAAGAGGTTAGCTGTTGCTAGTATTTTATTTTACACGAGAGCACTCAGAATCCAGCAATGATAGTGCAGTTCAGAAACCACTTTGTGGTGACAGCTGGCAGACACCTTCTTTCTTAGTGTCAGTCCCAGTGATACACTTGGAACATATGCTGGAAGATGAAGCAAATACTGTGTAGACAGCTCAGAAAACTCCCAGTTTGTAATTTATTTTCCAAGATGAATTGAATTTGTTTTCTACATCAAAAAATCACCGAAAAGAATAGCATGAAAGACAAAAGAACTGGCCAACAATTGCAATTTGGAAACACTGCAATTCCCTTGTGTGTTGCTCTGAAAATTGTTCCTTTAAGAATAAGTGTTGTATCAGCAGTCTCTAAGAAATCACTGTTAAGTTTCTGAGACAAATGATTCCAACTGACATAGTTCAAAGGAGAATGAATTATGTCAATAAATGGTGAGGTGTCATCAAAGAGGCCAAGAGGACTGCAAAGGTTTAAGTTATCACCCTAAAGTAACTCTCATGATGTAAAGAGCATTCTTTTCTTCATTGAAGCTTATTAGCATTTTCATTCTTCTAAAAAATCCAGGTGGAAATTTTTAAAATATTAACTTATATTAGAGTTTTCCAGAATTATTCCTGTTCCATAACTATCATGTTGCAGGGAAAGTATAGAGTTGATAAATGGAATAATTTCTGTGCCACACAGAGCACATCTGTCAGTCACATGTCACTCACTTGGGCCTGCACCCAGCTGATCAGAGAATTTCCCACACTTACCACCTTTGTCCAAAGACATTTCTTTCGAAAGCACTTTGTCATGTCTTTGAAGATCTATGTTAGCGTCATGGAAATCTAAATGAAGTCTCCTTCCTCTATTTATTTTAATCCAAAATACAGGCATATGTGTGTATATAAAAAATAAATATTATTAATTATAGAATAGTCTTTGTAGATGTGTTTCAGAGTCTAGAATTCCCAAATAAAACAATATTCCCAACAGCATTTTCCTCATTTAAAATTATTCATATGCATTCCCCTGAGTACTGGGAAAGCAGATAGCAGAGGCTTTTTATATACAGCGTATAATTGACAAAATCAGGTTCCTGGCACACAGATAAAAAGGTGTCCCATTTCTGCTGGATCCACTTTGTGAAAACCTGGGATGTGGTTTTTTGATTCACTCACTGAGGGCAATGCCCAGAGAAGGGATGGGATAATTTTGGGGAGGGAAGAGACTCATGTTTCAGGAAAAGTGATTACTCAGTATCCAGAGATCATCTGGGAACCAAGTGACGAGAGCATGTGTGGTCTGAGGTCAGCTGTCCCCATTGTTCAGCCTAGTCTGTCTCTCAATAATGAACTAGTCATTCTGCAAGCTCTGCCTTTGTGACTGAGCCAAGAACAGAGGGTGCTCATTTTAAACAAGCATCTCACTGATGCTCACATTTGCCCCCACTGAATTTCATGGATGCTAAACCATTGCTTCTGAAAATGCTGCCTCCTTTTTCTTACCTGTCCTACCCTGTGAGAAGGGGCAGGGAAGCAAAGGTCTTCTCCTCACATGAGGAGGAACAAGTCCTTTGCTGTGGAAATGTTGGCAAGTCCAGATGCTTAAGCTGGAGGAAAGTTTAGGCTGGGGAACTTGGCCTGCATGGTGCTGCAGGCATCAGCAGCTCGTTCTGCCTCTGGAGCAACAGCCAGTGAACCTGGGGCTGAATCAGGGTATGCTGAGTTTTAACAGGGATATTCCTAAACTTTTAATCTTCTAGCACTGTGTCTGTTGCTTTGGAGAAACAGTGAGCTGTGAGTAAAACTATTCAACCGTTTCTGTCAAAAATTTGGAACCTCAATGGCTATTTCACTTAAGTTGTTGGGAGATATTTTTCTGGAAAATGTTTCAAGGCCAGAAGCTAATGCTATTTTAGAAATGTTTTCCTTCCCTAAACAGCACTCTGAAGGGGTTAGGTTTGGTTTTGAACATTACCTCAGACAGTTTTCACAAACACATTTTGGAAGATGGTGGCTGGGCTAGTTTTGGTGGAAAATACTGTTTCCCCTTTGTGAAATTTTATTCTAAATTATTATTTGAATATGTGTATTGGAGCTTGTCATCCTAAGATCCTTGAACACATAGAAACCTTCCAGAATTAGACTTGATAGTACATCTCTGCATTTAATAGTCCGGACAGACTTTTCTTCTAGGTTCACTTTTAATTGTTCTTTTATCCCTTTTATTATTTTTGTCATTTCTGTAGCAATAAGCTCCATATTTTTATTATATATCAAATGAGAAAGTATTTATTTCTGTGAACTTTAAACAGTCTGTAATAATTTCATGTTCTTCAGAATGAGAAAATTGTAATTGTCACCTATTCATTCTTTCTATGCCATTGATGGTATGCTTTACTTTTCTGGTATCATAATTTATTTCTGTCTGAGTCAGTAGAGTCCTAATGTGTAGTAGGTCTCCTACACTGCTGATCACTGCATCATACCTCTTTTTCTAGGAGACAGAATGTCACAAGGATGTTTTTTTAACAAGATGCTTGTGTTGTCCTGGTCTCTCAACTTGGAGCTGAGAGTAGAAACAACTCATCTAATTTCAAGTGCTTTGATGCAAGCTAAGAGTAAGGATAGTTCTGTGTGTACTTTTCTCTTACCTTTTAAGTTTTAATGCACTAGTGGAGCAGAATATTTGTGGTGTTCCAAGAAGAGTGCTGGTCTGATTCATACACACCTGTTTGAACAGTGAGGGAGCCTTCTGCAATCACAGCAGTTTTCCACCCAGCTTCAAGGGAGCCCCAGTGATGACCAATTTGCAAAAATCTAGTGGTGAGTGTACATAGGCAAGTGTGGGTTTGCATCAGATACTTTATGCCAGATTCTGCTTAGTTTTCAAATGACGTCTGGGTAAAGGTGTGTGAAAGGAGGTGGAGATCAATATCACAGGACAGTGAGAACCTTGAAGAGCTCTCCTGGTGCCATGTTTCCCTATCCAATGGCTTGGCTAGAGGTCTGTTTGGGTCAGGCTTCTTGCTGGAGTATCCAGGCTCCAGTCCCACTCCCCTGGTGAGCTGTATCCTGTGACACCTGGCATCAAGCAGACTGCAAGGGCCAGTGAGAGCTGGCTGGGGAGCAGGAGGTTTCTACAGCAAGAACAGCTGCAAAAAAGGGAAGACACATAAGACATGGCAAACAGAGATTTCACTACCAGCACAGCCCACTTCAGAGCAGAATTTCTGCTTGTTTTAAAGCAAAAAGTGATGGTTTTTATCATAACTCTGAGAAAGTAGGTGAAAATGCTTGGAAGCTAAGAAAGTTGGATAAGTGCTTGTTCTTAATGGGTGTTTTAATGAACTGTGTTCATAAAGATGTGATTCTCTAGGTGTATGTCATTCAGTTTTGCCATAGTTAATATTGATATTATGATTCCTAGGTTCAGCTGAGCAAGAATTCACTGTATTTTCTGCTATGCACTTTCCATGAAATAGAAATAACTGTTCGAATATTTTGGAGAGTTAGATATTCTTTAGTAAGTGAATCATCATGTATTCAGGTGTTCTTTTTCAGTCATCTGGGGGGAGCAGAAGGAAAGAAGGAAGAAAAGTAGGGATAAAACTAATAAGGTGAAAGCTTGATGACAGTTTTCATTTTACTTGAGGAGGGAAAATGGAGAATTTTAATAAAATTAGCGTTTTCTGTCCTAGGGTTTAGTTTTCACTCATGACAGGCCTTTTGTCTAGATCTAGAGCAGTGAAATGGATCTAGTTCACTTACTTGACCATAATAATTATTAGGCAGACAGAAAAGCATACTTGCCTGAGAACTCTGACTAGCTAAATTGGTAAAGGATTAAGCCCATGGACTGAGACCAATGCCTAAGATTCTTTTTCCTAGAGTTGTGGTTGTTTGTATGTTTGCATTGTATTTGATTTCTTCAGCCCACACAGCAGACTAGACAGACAAAAGAAAGAGAAGTAGATCTGCAAGAATGCCACCATCTACTGAAAAATACTGTAGGTCTGCCCTCTTCTGGGCAATAGGGTTCCAGAGTCTGCTATGACAGGTTTTTGGTTTCCTTTCATACTGTTTTCCAGCCAGCTGTGTAAGAATTGTAGGCCTGTGAGCTGAGACAGCTCCTTCTATCTTCTCCTCCCTGTTATCTCAAACAGTGAGGCAGTCCTTCTTGCACCTATTAGAAATTAACAGAAGTCAGGAATTAGGGATATGAGGTCATCAGCTTGCTGGGAAAAGATAAGCTCTGCCCTCCTTCATTGTGATCTCCTATGGAACTCAGAGTGCTCCTGAGGCAATGCTTTAGGATATGCTTAACACAAATCCCAGTCTCTCCATGTGTTGCATGTCCTGCCCAGTCTTGAATGTCATAATACAATGTCTTCTCACAGGTAACATAAATATCTGTGTTAAGCCTGGATCAGAATAAAAGAATCATAAGGAAAAAGAAAATCCAAAGAAGGAAATCTCAACTTAAAGACTTAGCATAAGGAAATAATCTCTCTAATTATGATGTGCAGTTTCACCAGGCTGGTTCTGCATCCAGAAACCCAAAATGAGCATTTGCTCAGAGCCAATAAAAGTTAACTCTTCCTGTCTTTTCCATGGGTAAGTGAATATTAAAGCATTTCACTCTCTAGTTATTTTGGGATCTTCTATTCAGTCACCTGACACATTCTGATTCTCGGTTGCAAATATTTTAAATCCTCATTGGTTTTGAAAACACAAAGGTGGGGGGGCAGGTTTGTGAACATTTCCTTCTTTATACCACCAGACTCTGGATCCACCTGGACCCAGTCACATTTGCAGGGCTCTGCAGTAGATTTAGGGTGCAGCCTGCACTATGAAATGGCATGGCTGGCCTGCCTGGGTTTGCTCGGAGGGACATTGTTCAGGGCCTGATTGCTGGATTATCCCAGTGTGTGTGAGGGATGTTTGCCATTCCACATCATGGTCTGACATCTTGTTATAATCTACCTTAATTCTGGATGCCTTCTGAAGGCTTGGCAGTTTTCTTCTCACTTAGTGTGTGTGTATCAAACCGCTGACTGTGGATGAGAATGCCTGGAACTAAGAACATTCACACCCCTCATTTTCCTTTTGTGAAGCTCAGTTTTCACAGTTGCTTTCCAAAAAGACAATTTGCATATTTCATCCATTGTTAGTAAACAGATTATAAGGCACTCGTTTGTGTGCTAAATCACAGCAAACTGTGCTTTGTGAATCTGATTCTCATCTCCCCTTCATTCTCACCTGGCTTAACTCCATTGATTTCAGTGGAATTACTGCTGATTTATGTTGCAAAGGTGAGGGGAAAATCCAACAAGCAAATTTCCCTTTTGCACATGAGCGTGCCAAAAGAAGTCCTAATTTACCATTGTGAATCTCTTCCAATAAAGTGTTGGCTTAATTTCTTTTGAATTACTTGGCTGGAATGTTACTGCAGTGAATCAGGCCCAGGATTCATGTAACTATCTTTGTGTGCTTCTTTCTCCTTGTCTTTTTTGGTTTTTTCTCTATGTATATTACCTCACATGAAGACTGAATTTACTGTCTGCTTTGCAGGTGACTTGCACATGACTTTATAAGGAAATGCATTTTTTGAAATCACAAGATCAGTTGAAAAGAAAATGGCTCCTACAAATGGGAATTCCAATACAACAAATCTTCGTTTCTGGTTATGTCATACCATCTAAATAACCTGTAATTTCCCCCCAGTCTTTTTACAGTAGTATCTCCGTGTGTACTATAATTACTGAACGCTTTTGCTGTAACATGGCTTTGGTGATGATGTGAAAATGCTGCTCTGCCTCTCCTTTTATCTTGAGAAGGATATACATAACACAATATAGCTAAATGTGTGATAACTGCTTACTCACACATAGCTGCATCAATGCATAACAACACAAAACTTAGTTTTCAGCAGACTTTTCTGGTTTTTGTATATTTACATATTTGCTATGAATCCAGTCTGGAAATTAATATACCTGTGCATTTAAGAATAAAATACAATCCAAATGAGTCCATCTTTTTTAAAATCCAAGTGAAGTATATATACAAACTGATAAATACCATACCGAAATCAATATAAGAAACTGGCAAGAATAACTGAAAAATTCATATGTTATGAATTTTTGGCAGACAGAGAATTTTCTGTTTGTATGAAAAAATTATACAATTTTGCATCATGCTGTTTGCACTTTACAAACTTAATATTGACGAGGAAAATATTTTCCAGGATCCAGGTTTCTTTAGTTGTGGGTTTTGTACACTTGACAAATCAACAGGACTTACACTCCTAAATTACCAAAGTAATCTATTTGAAGCATTTCTTCTCAATCTCTGTTTGCTGTATACCCTACATAAAAAGCATGAGATGAAAATCAGCTTGATGGTTGAGTTTCTGCAGCTGATTTAGGTGGAAAGTGGACAATCTCATGTGAAAGATTCCCTCAAATTCTCTTCTGAGGGAGTCCTTGTGAAGAGGAGAGGAAAATGCTGGCTGAGAAGCAGTAATGATGGGGGTTTTCACTGCAAATGTAATCACCTCTGCGTGGGGTAAAACTTTGCTCCACGCATCTACTGTTACTCTGGAGGGGCTCTTGAGACACAGTTACCTGGATCCATGATTTAACCTCTCACAGAGAGTGGCTCTCTAGGTCCCTCCTTCCTGTGAAAAAGGACTAGCTGAAGCATAAGAAATTAAAATCAGACCTCATTAACTTGGCCATTACTGCATGTACAGTAATGATTAGAAGAAAATCTGGGAGCAGGGAAAGACTGAGAGCTCACAAGAAAAACTTGAGAGCTCACACACACAAGAAAAAGAAGAGATGACCTGAATCTTTCACAAATAACCATCAAGGTATCAGTTCCATAGAATGCCAATGTTAACATTATTACAGTGACAAATAATTAAACTAGAGTGATTTGAAAAGAGCAGTAACAGTTCTGTCCAAACACTGCCTAATGAGTTACTAATGACAATTATTGCCACTTCTTAGTCAAGCTCCATGCAACAGAGCTATTGAAAAATAATTTTCCTGCAGCCCACTGTAAGAACAGCTATTCTAACCCCCCCAAACACAAGGAGATGGCAATATGAACACCTTTCATTTAAGTTTTGAATCTATAATTTCATATGCTAAGTAGGGAAAATAATGACATATTTGAAATGTTAAATGCTTTTAAACATTTCTTAATTTAGCATGTCAGCATGTCAACATTGTTTTAAATACTGTAACTCAAAGAAGTAATGTGGTTTGTTGAGTTACACCCAACTTTGTACATTAATATTGTCTCTCTCATGCACTTTTAAACACATCTGAATTTAAACATGCAAACCGTGTTTGTGCAGAAATATGGATGGATGGATGGATGGATGGATGGATGGATGGATGGATGGATGGATGGATGGATGGATGGATGGATATCTGCTTCCCTTAGTGGTTTGTATAAATTGTATGTTTGTAAAAGGAGAGGAGGAACACAATTAAAATGAAGAGACAATTGTACCTAAAGAAAAACACTTTCTAGTAGACTTACAGTATGCTGTTAACTGTATGTGTCCAATGTCTAAAAAACTGCAATAATAATTTTAAAAAATAAGAGAAGTAATATCTTAGTAAGATTTGGAAAAGTCTGGGCTTTCACTTCATTCATGGAAGGTGCAGGGCAATAATATTCAATTTCTGTCTGCTTCAGGACAGCATCTGTCACATTATAGGAGTGGACCATCAATGCATGCAGAGGATAAGCAAGAAGCAGGCCAAGAGAAATGAAATTGGTCTAACGCCAGTGCTGCAATGATTGAAAGGAATGAGCTACAACGCAAATACAAAATCAAATGCTGGGAGCTGCCATGAGACAACGTGGAAAGCTGGAGGGTCAACTTTTTTATTCCCTCTTTACTATCAGAACTAATGCTATAGATAGAGACCAGGCTGTTAGTTTAACATGGTCACTTTCTGCTTGATGTATTTACTAGCAGGAATATCAAATCACACTGTCCCCTAAAGTGTTCAGTGTACCCCTTGTGCTCCCTCTGTTCCAAGACCAGTTGTAATCAATCAAGACGTTAAATGCAAGACTCTTTTCTCACAGCATCTGAGGATTTAAGGAGTATTTCACAAAGGAGAACAAAGCCTGTAGCTGTGACTATGAAACAAACGACACATGGAGCTGTAAATAGGCAGAGGCACAGCAGGATATTCATACCACCAACCTCAGCCACCTGCTAAGTTAGGAGGAGTCCCAGGCTCTCTATGTAGTCAGTGAGGAGGGAGAGCAATTGAATTCCATGAGGCAATTTAGAGAAGCAAAGAAAGTCCTCTCAAGTGCTCCATTGCTTGTGCTAGGTAATTTGATGTGGGTATTATGAATACTTCTATGAAGTAGTAACAGGAAAACAACTACTGCAATGACTGGAACAGGCACCACAGCCCCAAATCCAATTGTTTCCTTTCTAAATTTTGGAAGAAATACATTCAAATTCAGAGTCATCCTAGCTAGAGGAAAACACTCTGGGAAAATCCTCCTTGCCAATGCTGTGGTGGATTCAAGAATTCTGGGCAAACACAAGGAATCTTCAAAATATTTACTAACAGTATCTCTATGTGGAAGAGAAGATATGTCTACAGGAATGACTGGTGCTGTAAACAGAGTTTTCTGATAGGTTAAAGAGCCGAGATTTCATACTACAAAGCTAAAATAGTTTTGCCATTTGTCATTAGTTTATTTAAATTGGAACAGAAGGACCGAGTCCATGTTGGAGCAGAAAGAGAGATGTGCTGTTGTGCCTGTTACATCCTATCTGGCAATAACATTCTGACATGAAGCAAGGGAAAAGAAGGAATAAGGCCCCTGGATTCGAGAGTAAGAAGGGCAGGACTGTAGGGGTACAGGTGTTGCTCATAAAACTTGACTGAGGGAATTTTCTCCAGCACTCATGCTTGAAATGTCAGCTAAGAGAGGAGATCTAAAGTGAGTGGATAAACTGCAGATGGTGTTTTGAAGAAAGGAGAGTCTAGTTTGAGAATACAGGACAAATTATGTAAAGAACAGTTTCAGTTCTCGTTGATAACTAATACTGGTAATAATCTAGTGTGAATCTATGTGAGTGCCTATTTCTGCCAACCCTGCTTTCCATTCAGGCTACAATATTGGCCAGTGATTTAATGGCACAATCTGGCCCAAGATGGGCATCAATTCAAAACAGCCAACACAGAAATGAAATACATGGAAAGGGAAAAAGCAAAACAAAACTCCGTGTGAAAGGAAAAGATCCAAACAACTGATGGTCTTTCTGATCCCTGAATGGATGCCAGTTGTCCTGAGGCAGTGAAGTAGCCAACAGATAATTCCAAACTTTGAAAGGCATCCATATCACCACTCAGTCAGGCAAGGGAAATAGAAACGGCATATTAAAAAAAAAAGAGGAGGGTAAAAAAAAATACCCCAGCTCTCTGGCAACAGCCTTTATAAAAATGTCTCTTAAAAAAAATGGATCTCAGGATGGATTTCCATTCAGTCTGCCAAAGCCACATTTACCCACCATGTCTGTGCCCTGCTCAAGCCAAGTTTACCATCTCACAGCAATCCTCATGACTCGGGACAGCCAACAGGGATGACTGATGAAATTGCACTTCCGTGAACTATGGCAACAAGCATGTGGGTCACACTGCACAGGATATTCATACATGGCCACCTTGTGTTTGCTTGCTTGTGGGGGAAAGAGGCACAATCATCTGCACGCACAGAGGGAGCAAGCAAGCTTTCCAGATCCACTGGCTCCTTCATGACAAGAGCAGGACACGAGCCAGACATGTCACTCTCACTTTCTGCCTCTTTTATCTCTCGCCACAACTAGGGACTGCAGGGAGGAGATTGTTCTGGCTGGAAGCGAAGGGACACAGGTGGTACCAGCAGCTGCAAGCTCTTTAGCTCTCGTTGGCTCCACTTATTAGAACATGCATTGTATGTTTAATACATTGCCTCCCGTGGTGTGGGAGCAAGAGTTGGAGGCTGGGGGTGCTGCACCACCGTCTCTTGTATTGCTGGGGAGGGAAGGCAAGGTGGAGGCTGCTCCTAGTTAGAGATAATTAGAAGCTAGGGCTCCTGAAGAGAATTTGGTAACTCCACAAGAAAACCAGCTGTCCTTGATTACAGTGATATATTAGTCACTCTATGGTTGCTGTGCCAGTCAGCATTTTGCATATAGCAAATAAATGCGGAGATATTTTCTAGGCAGAAGTATGTGGGGATGAAGTTCTATGCATGGCTTACCTCTGAGATGGGCTGATTTGTCTGTTTATTTGTTTTTATATTGATAGCTATAAAGAACAAAGGATTTGGGGTGGTCTGAGCTGGCTATCTTCCTTTTATTTACTTTTAAAATCTAAGGATCACCATATTTTTAGTCTTGCCAAACTCACTCTGTGTGTGATAATGCTGTACACCTATAACACATATGGGGGAGGTTCTGCCATGAACACTATGATTTGAATCAGTTTAAGTTATCACACGCTCTGATAGCTGAGTAAAATTTTATGAACAGCTATTGACACCCATGGGAAACTATTTTCTGTGCTTCTTATTTCCAGAAATATTACCTGAAAAATACTGTTTACTTCTTATAATCTTACCTTCATAAACTAGCTGGTCATGATCTGTTACTTTTATTCAAGGTTTTAAAATAAAAATCTGGTTAACTACAGGTCTAGCACTTTTGATTATAAAAGTTATTGGAATGTGTTTTCAGAGAAAATAATAAAAAAGTGTGGAAACAAGTGAGTGGAAGGGGAGAAAAATGCATCTCAGGGTCATCAATGCAGACTGTTGCCACACTCAACTGATACTACTTCTTGGTAAGATTTTCTTAGACAAACAAAGTACGTAAGATTTTGTCAGACTGGACTTGCATGAAGCACTGGTATCACAGGGGTGGAAAATTACCAAGCCATAAAAGGAGGATTTGGTCAACAGCTTTGAAGTGAGGCAGAACAGGTTAAAGGGCATATGACAGTATTTTGTGCTGAAAGAGTAGGTATTGCAGTTACAGGTTCCTGCAGGCTCAGTCTTATGACAGGTTTTACTTAATACTTGCATGATTGACCATGTCATATAAAGCAAGAGAGTGCTAATGAAATTTTTTGAGGTTTTCCTAACCTTGGGAAACCTTAGCTGTGGAGATATATAGCTTACATACCAGAAAGGCAGTATGGATGGGAGTCTGATCAATGGAGGGAGAACACCACACAAGTTCTGAGCAGTAGCATGAAGTGCTCACTTACCCGTGGAGCAACAACAGTTTTAGGTGCTTTTTGTTAGAGCTTCTTACCTGGAAATAACAGAAGGGAAAGAATGGGGTGTGCAATCAGTCAAGCACATCAATGGCTGAGACCCATCAGGCTGATCCTG
The DNA here is from genome assembly GCA_013400515.1 of Erpornis zantholeuca. Classification (NCBI taxonomy): domain Eukaryota; kingdom Metazoa; phylum Chordata; class Aves; order Passeriformes; family Timaliidae; genus Erpornis; species Erpornis zantholeuca. The sequence goes on along the minus strand of VZTN01025421.1, from coordinate 20,706 downwards.
TGGAAAAGGCAAATGCAGGCCTAGGATCTATTGACAATGAATAAAATCCAGACCTCTCAGTAGAAACTCCATACCTATGTCAAATAGTTGAAAATAATTCTGATCTATAGAAACATACAAAAAAACCCCATAAGTTTTGCTGACAAGATGAAATAGCACCTAAGTTTTTGAAATGCTTGAAAACAGGTATTCAAGTACATGTCAAAATAATCACAATTTCTTTGGCTCCTTCTCCAGATTGCCAGATTTTACTCATACTTTTGCTGTCCTGTTAAACCTAAATATAGTCTTAAGCACTCCTTCCCCTATGTTGCAGAATGACTGTGATTTTTCCCCAAGCTTCTGTCCACTCCCAATGTCTAACTGGCAGCAATGGGAAGCAGTTGAAGAACTGTAAGGAGGAAAGACACTCAGAGAGGACAAAAAGAAACTGGTATTTGCCATCAAATGAAAATAACTTAGCCCTTGATGGGGACTGGGAGAGTTTCTGCAGTACCACAATACTCACCTGTCACGTAAACACAACAACACAATTTCCATGAGCTCCTTTCGTCTCCCCACACCTCCCACTCCCAATGAGCTGTATAGTCCTGAAGCAGTTTATTTTATTTTTGAATGCAATGTGCAATTGTGTAATTCACTGTGGCATACTTAACAGCCCTGACATCTAATGTATGCCTTTCTTTAGGAGATGTTGAGGAAACAGTATTTGAAAACGTAGAGTTTTACCCTAAACAGTCACCATTGGGGTCCACCCTGATATCAGAGTACTTTTACTACACTGTGATATCCTCAGCAAAGTATTTTCTAGCTCACTAAACTCTGAATATTCAAATATAGCTGTCAGGCTAGTGTACTTTAAGTCCAGTGGAAAAAACCAAACCCTCCCATATAAGTTACGCCCAGCTTCGTTGACTCGCTAATAGGTTTTGTTTGTGGTGTTTTGTTTAGTACTGTTACCATCCTGGCCTGGAAGATAAAAATGCTCATCTACTAACCAGCTTTTCCACTATCTCTGTTAGTCCTCCCCCAACATGAAACAACAATGGAAAAAAGGAAGCATGAAATACTTTAACTTCTTATCCAATGTCAGTGGATCATACTGTCTCTAGAACCAAGATTTCCATGTGCAGATTAACATTTCCTGAGACATTAAGTCAAGTAATTATGAACACAGCTTGATTACTACATGTAATCAAAACCAGGCTTGCTGTTTTGGACCAGTTTTTTCCAGCTAGAGTAAGCACTGTTATTACCAAGTCTTGCTTTTCCTGGTTTTCATCTTGTTTACAGGCTGGAAAAACAAAAATGTCATAAGTAACTGAGGGAAAACTAGGCTAAGTAGAAACTTGTCATGGATTTGGCCTCATTTCACTCACACCCTTTCCCAATATTGCAAATAGACTCCTGAGAGCAAGCATCAATGCCATGCAAATCTAATTGGAAAAGTAATAAACAGAAACCTACATGGATGGTTTTCTTGCTGCTTATAACCCGGGAAGCCACCTAGAAATTTAATCCATTTCACTGAGTCTGTTGACATGCTGACAAATAGGAAATTAGGAAAAAAATATAAGCAAAATCAGGTACGTTCTGATGTCCCTTATATTTGTATTTTCTGTCATATACAGTAGTCATTAGAGAATATTAACTGGTATCTGTCTGCAACTTCTCTGCATTTCCTTGTGTCCTGTTCCTGTGCTATTTTATTCCTATGAAAGATAAAAAATTAACAGTCTGTAGATCAAGTAATTATAATTGTGAGGCCACAGGTTGATAGGGCCTATGGAGAAATGTCTACCTTTAAAAATGTAAGTATAATTACTACATTATGTCTTGGAATAAATGGGAGAGAGGGGGAGCTGTGGACTTCTGTCATGGCTAGTGAATCAAAACGAGGAGGAAAGGAAACATCACTGGCTAGGGCAAAGATTGGGCAAAAAAGGAAGGTTGAAAATGACTGTGGGGCAGATCCTTGACAGTTTTCATTCCTTACCTACCTCCTTTAGTATTCCTGCTGGCATTTCTCTTTTGTAGAGGTCTGTGATATGTGCCAGGCTAACTGGTTTTGCACCTTCAGGGCACATTATCTGTGCTGCTCGTGTAGTAGTGCAGAGTTTTCTCACAAATACAAATAAGTGTGCACTGGGAGGAAAGCTTGTCTCTCCCACCCCCCCATCTCTCTCCACAGCTGTCTGGAACCACTCCAGGCCTCAGAAAGAAGTGTACATTTGATGCCCAGAAGTCCAGTCTGTAAAGATAAGATGGTTGATTTTCTTTCCCCGGAGACCTAGTTGTCCATCCTAACTTTCCTATCCTTCTGTTTCCTCCAGGAAGGCATTGAGGAAATTTTACATGAAGGTGGTCTTTTGGGAAATCAACACTGTTTTTTTGTTCTCCTGCTGGGGTTAACTTCCTTGAATGTGACTTGATCCCAAGAGGTGACTGTGCAGATTGAAAAATAAAATGCATACAGAGATTTCCTCTCCATAGATGATACTGCAGTTAGGAAATTGCCAAAAGGCAGTTGACAACCTGTTGCTTTATTTTCAGGCTTTAAATGAACCCTTTGGAAACCTGCACCTCTGCAAAGGTATCCTTACTTGAAAATGACTTCTCTGACCTCTGCATCCTTGGCTGCCATCTTGGAAGCAAGGAAATGAGGAAGACAAAGCAGAGGGGGAAGAAGGGAGTCAGTGAGCAAATGAAGGAAAGGGGAAACCTGGAACAATACCCCCAGAAAAGAGTGCAACTCCTACATCATGACAGGAAGATGGTTAATCCATGGGTTATATGTATCCATGGGTTGCACCCACCACAATTTGGGAAATACAATGCTGCTAGCTACTGGCTGTAGGGAAGAGAATTTGCATCATATCAAGCTAGAAATACTTTCTGCTGCTCTTCATTTCATTACTTCTCTTCCCTTCCTTCTAACCTGCTGGGTAACTTTAGACAAGGCTTGTAATATGTCAAGGCCTCTGTTTACTCATTAGTGAAGTGTGTACAATAATATTACTTACCTCAAAGGTTAAATGATTCAAGTTAATTAATGCTTTCTTCTACAATATCTGTTGAAAGATACTACACTGCTGCAATACTCCTACTGTATTATTACAGTTTTTAAATTTTATTATGCCTTCCCAGCCTTTGTTGTCATCATGATCTCTTAGTATTTATTTCACAAAAGCAATTGAGAACTCTTTCAAAACGGGGGGAAGGAAAGGGAAAGTAATGTAGTAATAGGGAGGCAATAGCACTATATTAGAAACACATACCTGTGGTGAATTCCAGCCACACGTGGAGCCTTTCAGTGTGGGGCCTCTGTGGGATGTGAGCAGTACATAGTTCATAGAGATAAGGAAGGATTTGTCTCACTGTGCTGCTGTTTTGTGCAAACACAGGGCCACAGAGTGGGCCATAAACTAAAATCTCAGCCTTGTCTTGGATGTAGATGTTCAAAAGAAAGTCTGCCTATCGAGACTCCCAAAACCCCCCAGTCAGTATTTTTAGACCTGCATTCATTTTTTTTCTACATTACATGGAATAGAAAGCTGACCAACAAATAAATCTATGAAATATTTGAAAGGGAAAACAAAGGATGTAGCAAGTGGCTGGACTTTGCAGCTGGATGAAATTTTGGGCCAGTTTGAGTCTAAGGGACAAATATTGGGCATTTATGTTAAAGTCTGAAAAAGGGAAAGGATTTTTGCCCACATGATCATTTTCTTTCCTGATGGGACTGAGGCCTGCCAGTGCTGGATCAGCTAAATCTGGGTTTGACCAAGCATTTCATTGCCAGAAGCCCAGTTCCTGGCAGCAGTGCACCCCTTTGCTTCTGCCCTTAGGTGAGAGGCTCTTTGCTCCAGCAAAGGTCTGAGCATGGCTGGTGGATGCCAGAGTTGCCTCCTGCAATTGTGTTTGTGGAGAAATGTGCCCAAAAATTTCCCCGTTTGCCTCACACCTGTGTTTGAGCAGAGCAGTTCTGTGGCCTGTCTGTCACCTGCAGGAGAGCACACTCTAAGTTAAAGAACGTTTGCAATCAGAAGGATTCATCACAAAAAGAGAAAGTGAAAAGGGCAAGTGAAATCCTACTTGCTCTGTTTGGATTAATAAAATTAAATAATTGCTTGAAATCAAGTGTGAAGGAATATTATTATCCTATTATCAGTATTAATATTTATGTATTCTCAAAGGTAACTGTCTTAGAAATTAGATAGGTTGAATTGGACTGGAAGATTTTCCTCTATTATTTCAGGGTAAGTTTGAAAGAAATTAGGCCTCCAGATTTTGGACAGCATCCTCCCACCAGCAGGACTAAGAGAAATTAAACAGGTGTCTCTTTCTCTGGACCTTTGACTTCTGGAATATGTTTGAAAACATATTTTTACTAGTGAAAATTAGAGTATGAATTTTCAGTTCCCAATTGAGTTTGCATTGTACAAGCACCGTCCTTTAGACTGTAAATTGTGCAAACTTCATATGAAAATAACTTTTCATATGAAGTTTGCACAATTTATTCCCTTTTTTAAGAAGGAATAAACAAAGAACACCACAGTGCCATTTTTCTATGATCAGAATATAAGTTAACTTAAAGATTTCCAGGAACCAGAAGTGCATTGCTGCTATTTCTCTCTTTATAGACCATAGCAATAAAACCCCCTTCCATTTCCACAGACAAGCTAACTATTCAACATTCTGGTGATTTTTTCATGATTAAGAGACTAATCTGAGATATGGGAGATCTATGTCAAGTTTCTGGCCCTGCAATAGATTCCTGTGTGACCAGGGGCAAAGCAATTAATACTTCTGTGACTTCATTCCCTGACTGTAAACAAAGATGTTATTGCCTTGGCCTGTCCACAGAAGTACATTGCCAAGCACCTTTCTCAGCAGCAAGGTAAAATTCTGGAAGGAAAATGATTCTCTTCCTACTCTTCATCTTCCAACCCTTTAGCTGTGTTAGTACAAGTGTTTGTAGCATCTGGTGGGTGGGGAAAAAATAAAGCCATGAGCATTTAACCTGGATCAGATCACTATTGGTGGGTACTGGACAGAGGAGACAGTTCTGGGGACCTAGGGTGAAGGAAGAAAACTTCAGATGAGCATCTTTAATGAGAAAAAGCTGAATGGAATAGTACCCCATCTTCTCGTTGCACATGAGCCCCACCAGCGCAGTTGTTGTTTACAGCACCGTAGCTAGACAGCCAAACTGCTGTTGGACTCAGATTGGGATAGACTCGAGAAATTAAAGCATTTGTTACATGACTATTGTCCTGAGCAGCTACTTTAGAACTGGATATGTTGATCAAAGGAAATATCTCTGTTTTCCACTTGGGATGGTGAGTACAGGATAATGAAGTAATTTGTTGACAGTTGAAACTGCATCAACACTAAGAACTGAATTCAGTTCCCTGCAATCCCTGCTTAGTGTTTTTCTCAGAGGACTCTCTTTCCTCCCCACCAGCTTGAAGACTGTCCACATAAATTAAATGGATTCAAGCTGTACCTTTAGTGGAATTAGTGAGTGTTTCTCCCAGGAAAATATTAATCTCCAGGGAATATGTTTTGCACAGGGCCTTGTAGTATCCCAGAAATGCAAATAGTAACGATACTACTCCAAGTATGTGAGGTTAGAAGTCAGAGGGAATAAATGTTTCCTGACCCAGAAAACAGAGGCATTCCCATTCTGCAGGCCAACACGGCAGCTTCCAAAAAGAGAGCAATAGCCAGAAGTGGAAGTTTATGGGTAGAGGTTTGTGTGTTAAGCAGTCCATAGCATCCTCCACCCAAGGGCCCTGCACTCCAAACCAGGTACCTCTGCCACCCTCCCTTCCTCCATCAGTCCCTTTTGTTGCCCTGCTCAAGGAAGCCCCAGGGTTTTAACAGCAAAAGAGATGCCACAGCTTCCCGTGGGCTTCCCTTGGTGCTTGGGGCTCCATGTTGGTCCAGGCAGTACTTGTATGATCTTGCAGGCCTGACAAGACCTGCGCTTCCCCCACCTGAGTGTGACACTCTGCAGAGCCCTCCTGGGCCAAGCAGCCAGGAATCTGAGGAGCTGGCACAGGCACTCAATCTCAGACAGGCACACGAACTGTGTGGCTCTGCCTTTGCCATCTGAAGCTGGAGAAGTGGCTTTGTCAGCTGATTACTGGCATAATTACAGAGCAAGGGCACGGCACCTTCCCGTCCAGTGGAGCTCTACAACCTACCTGCAGCACTCGTATCTGTGTATGGTTGATTGCTCTCTGCTGGGGCAATCATCTTGCTTTAATTTAGGACACTAATGATATCATAAGATAGTTTGATGACAGTGTAATTCTTTTGATGTTTGTTGTTACTGGATATAACAGCTGGTTTTGATACTATAAAACACAACATTTCATGTCCTCCCAGGGCGTGGAAAGGGGAAGAAAGAGGGTGGTAGCAGGGAGACAGGCAGAGGAGGAGGGAGAGAAGGAATGGGAAGTCATTCAGCGCTTGCCTGATCTGCTGTTTGGAGTGAATGATAATTTTTTAGTACAGCAAAGCTGGCAGCAGTGCTTTTGCTATCAGGGTTTTTACCGTGCTTCTCTGCTTATCTCTCAGCATGACCACTGAAATCTGTGAGATCACACTACGAGCCATGGTATCCTGTCAGGTTTGAAATTATTTCCGACAGGCTACAAAAACAATTGGGCCCTCACTTTGGCTGCTTTTACACTAGTTGAAGTCTAATTTATAAGATAGATCATTCGCTTCACTGGTTCTGTCCTTGATACTTTTCAAGCTATGGCTGGTGTTGGTGACTTTTGTTTTGTGATTCTTGCATCTTCTGTGGGTTTTTTGATTTGCTTTGTTTTTATTTTTTTTTCCTTTTCCAGCTCATATCCCTATTTGATAGGCACAACTTCTTTATCCAAATGCATTATTTCCCTGCAAGTAGCTACTGTTCATATCAGCTGTGACCTTCACAATACATCACAGCCTGCCTGAGCTGAGATTTATTTAATACTCTCTAGAAAGCTCTCCAGTTAGATTTTAATAGTATTTGTTCTACCTTTGCGTATGAAATAAGAGAAAGCTTATTTTCCCTTTAGACCACAGGGCAATGCACAGGGACTGCTAAAGCATTAGATAGTAGTCATTTAAAGCTACAGTTTTGCTGAGCTCTGTTAGACACATCTAGTTGTAAGCCCACTCTTGGTTATGTAAAATTGGGTATTAAATTGAAATCATGCTTTATTTATAGAGAAATACATAGTGAGACTGGGCTTAAATAAACTAACTGGGCTACTCTGTTCCCACCAAAATGCCTTTGAAAATCTCACCTCTGTGGGATTGACTGTAAGAATTAGATATTCCTTTTGATCCTTTTGTCTCTAGCACAGAACACAGAGAGATAAAATTTCAGTAAAATGTGAAAAGTCAAAACTTGCACCTCATCTATGCTCCTTTGTGAATTGAAACCAGGTTATATTTTTATGACTACTGAAATATACTTATATTTTAAAAATATTGTGTGCAATATTGTTTTCCTGGTGACACTATGAATACTTAGCATCTGAGATAGTCAGGGAATGACACCTACATCAGTAAAAAAACATCCTTCCTGTTGGAGTTTGAGAAGCTGCCCATTCTTTCTTTTTTTTTTGTTTCCCTTCTCCTCTCTTAAAGGAATTTTTCCCCATTTTTGGTTGCTAGGGAACAAATGGCTGGGTACTTAAGAGAAACAAAGGGAAGTGGCCACGGAGAAGGACCCGGCCCTGCTTTTTGCCTNTATGCTCCTTTGTGAATTGAAACCAGGTTATATTTTTATGACTACTGAAATATACTTATATTTTAAAAATATTGTGTGCAATATTGTTTTCCTGGTGACACTATGAATACTTAGCATCTGAGATAGTCAGGGAATGACACCTACATCAGTAAAAAAACATCCTTCCTCTTCACACATTTACTCCTCTACTTTGTAAAAATCCAAGAGTCCATTGAAAATCGATAAATCCTTTGTCCATCTTTCAAATAATGTGCATTCATGGCACCATAAGGGCTTCTGATCCTGCAGCATTGAGCCCCATATTTAAATGAAACATCCCAGCAAACTTCATGCAGCTCTTGTTATGTGAAAAGCTCCGTGAAAGGAGCCCTGTGGTCAAACTCAGGAGGTGGAAGTTTCATCCTTCCTGTATTTGCCTTGTGGTTTTCTGGGACAAAGGACTCTGCTCCACAAAATGCCTTGTTATATTTGATGGATTACTGCTGTACCTGATGCTGTTCTGGAGCTCCTGTTTCACCATCCATTAAGCAAGGTCTGTGTTACCTAGGATCTTAGTGAAGTCTGTGGACAAGTTTGTGATGAAAAGCATGACATAGCATGAAGCTATTATTAAATGCTGGTCCAGATCACTGAGCACCTTGTGAAGCGTTTTCAGCCAGGCTCTGAAATCAATGAGAAGACACAGGAACTTGAATTTCTTCTGTGCTAAAGAGCTTTCCTATAACATGGTGATAGTTTTTAGGGCTTAATGGGAGGAAACCCAAAGCATAGAAGATGCCATGAAGATTCCCATAGTTATTTTTGCAAACATGATACAGTTATGGCATGCCAAGACCATTCCTCTCAATAGCAAAACTGCTCAGTTCAAGAAATGTGGAATTTCTGCTTCTACACTTCTCTTTCTATGATCTTTTTGACTGATTCCAAGGTGACAGACGACTGGGTGGCAGAATGTGTGATGGATATCTTGATTATTTTAACAATTAAATATGTAATGAAGAGCTGGAAAGGTTCCATGTAAGTCTCATTTTCACCCTGGTTAAATATGGTGTGCATAATTAATTTTCAAATATGAAAGGGCTTCAGCAAGAAAAGAAATGAAAGAAAGTTGAAGAGATTGTGAATATTTTATCAAACGTCACTCATTCAAAACTCATTAATATACATAGTCCAGGAGTAACCATCTTTTATGAAGTTAAATGCAGCAGTGCTTATTTTCTTGGCAGATTATCCAGTTTATTTTTGAACAAAATGGTTTAATATCATCTATGGACCAGACCCAAACTTGTGTGCCTCTCAGAGAGGCCATCAGAAGGTGAAAAGCTTTCTGTGGGGAGGGCAGAGGTAGCACAAATTCAAAAGAAAGGAGACTGGTTTTTTGGTCAATACACAAGTTTCTTTAACAGTAAAGCCATATGAGCCACTTTTCCTCATCCACAAGGGATTAATCTTGTCTACTACAGCCATCTCAGAGCTCTGACCTAAGTAAAAGAACTTCTTCAGCACTCAGTGAAGTGAAAGAGACATGTTTGGGGAGATTTTAACCTGCCTGTGTCAGTCATGCATCTTGTGCAGAAACCACCAGTAAACCTCTTTCTCCATCTGCAACCACTGGTGAGCAAGGATGAGTGAATAATCTTGTGTTCCTGTGCTGGCAAGGTACTTATATGCACCTGAAGTTCGGGCATCCAAGTTTCAGCACTGGCCTTTCCCTATTTAAGTGCACAATTGCCTCTTTCTTTGTGCTCTTTCTTCAGCTGGAGACAGTGAATTCTTCATTTGCTGAGACCCTGGTTCACACAGCAGCTGGTTAGAGGTGAGGGAAAAGGCACAATGCTCTGTCACAGTCTCGGACTTAAGAGAGCTGATGAAATCCTGGACATTCATCTTGCAGGAAAATCCATTACTTCAAAACTTATGTGTTCAAAATGGCAATATTGAAAATGCCTCTCTATGCTATTCTGTTTTTCCTTTTTTTCTGGCTTTTTTTTTTTTTCTTTTAATATATAATTGTGAAAGTGTTTTTTAAAAATAATCAACTAAATGTTCTATTTTAATTTTTTGGACCAAATCTACCTGTCCCTTTTGGGCCCTGTTCAGTATTCCTCTGAGCCATTTGAACACCAGAGATGGACATGTTGTGGTCCTTATCTTTTCCCAAAGGGACTAGGCTACTTTGTCAGAAAGCTCCAGATATTCAGGTTCAAATATGAGCTAATAGGAACTATACCTCTGTTATTTTATATCTTAAAATCAGGACTTTATAAAACTGTTTTCCTTTCAAAAAATTAGCAGGAAAATTCTGGCTAGTTCTATAACTTTACCTGTGAGCAGTGTGATTCATAGCTAGAGAATGCTTTGAAGATATAAAGTGTTATGTAAATTCTAAGAAATAATAATTATTATAATTAGAATATTATTAACTATAGGAGGAGAGAAGATTAAACAATGGGCTTCATTATGAAATGCTTTTGAATGAACTAAGGTTGAGGACATTTATTAAATGCAGAGCCATTCCTCTGCAAAAGAAACACCCTTGCTCCTGCATGCTGCTGTCTGATCTTAGTGCACATCCTTACTCTTTCAGCATGAATCAGATATGAGCAAGAAGCCTAGCATAAAGAGGAAAAATGAGTGTAGTAACAGAGGCATTATTGTATTCTTGCTGCCAGGAAGAGACTGCTTTTATTCTCAATTACCCCATCATGGCTGGCCACAAAATTCCTAGACATGTAATCCAAGAGACTTTGAGCTTGTCAGTGAAGCTGGAAGGAACATCCTGGTTCATCTGAAAAGTTAAACTTTTGCTATGTTGAATTTCCATGTATTTTTTCTTCTCACCTGTGGACATAAACTTCAGCATGCCTTTCTTTGCATTTCTGAATATGCAATCTTTTAAGAGGAACCACTGATTGCTATGATTATTATTTATTAATTTTTTTGTTGTAGTCCCTAGAAGGCACTCATCAAACCCAGAACACCACTGTGCTATGTGCTTTTATTTAGCATTTCATCAAAGCCCAGAATAACTGGAAATTATCTTCCAAATTTCAAGGGTCTTTATCACCTTGCTAAAATAAGGATTCAATCTCAAATAAGGAGAAGCAGTAATATCTCATCCCTTTGCAATCACTGTCAGCCTACCAATTATGGACTCCTTTATTCTGGCTGTTAACCACAGTGTTATGAAGTTCCTGGGTGAAATAGGGTTTCCTCTGCATCTCTGGGCACAGCAGCCAGAAGACAGCAACTCTGCCAAGAAGGGTGGACTGGACCACTGGCTCCCATTGATGCTTAAATGGCTACCTAGAAAGAGAGACTAGACAGGAATAAGGGAAGAAAGGAGAGATTTGTTTGAAAGGCTTTCAGATGTACACTCTGGACTTCAGAGAGTCCTCAGTGGATCCCAAAATGGACGACAGGTCATGAGTTCTTCACACTTTTATATCAGCATCAATTCACCAACCAGAACCCAGCCAATGATGGAATTTCCCCAAGCTTGCTCCCCCTCTCCCCAAGATGATGGTTTACAGTTCTTGGGCCTAGGAAGGTCTAGGTGTCCTTGGAGAGCAAGCTAGAGAGGTTTTGTTATGTCTATCTTAGCATGAGAGAACAGCACTTAACAAGCTACAGGAAACTTCAGAGTTACACTAACAGTACAGGATTGGAAAAATATAAAAGTTAAAACCTAAGGCATCACCATCAGTCCCAGTCTACCTCAAGATGCACTGCCATAGAAGACAGAAAGTGGAAGAGTAAAAGGGGCAGCTTAAAAAGCTATTCCATTTTGTGTAGACAATTGTGACTGCATGAAACATGGCCCCTGTGGTGGTCAGTGCCATCCTCAGCGTGGACTTCAGCATAGCTGATGGGCAGAGATCCAGGCTGGGTGTGGCAGGCCCAAAGGAGACAAAAGGAGAGCATGGATTATCCATGGCTGGCTGGCCTCTATAGTGTCTTCTACATAGGTGTGCTCTTAGTTTACGACAATCTGTGGTCCCATTCATCATTAAAGTAACTGCATCCAGGAAAGCAAACTGAAGTTTGAGGCTCCTTCAGAGCTCTTTGTGTGATAATTTAGATGGGCTGTATCGCTGGCGTTTGTGTGACTGGTCAAGCTCACATTTCGTTTCTTCTCTGTCCTCACCAGTGGTATTCTGCTCCTACCAAGTCAGTGATGAATCTTGTGTTGACTTCACAGACTGCATAGGCAAATTCTCTTCTTCTAGAGGAGCATCATATGCTAGAAATTTTGTTTCATTTCCATCAAATTGTGTTATATAGCAAATAGTGTCAGTAATTCTTGTTAAGAATCTGAGTTATCATTTTGTATCTCTGCAGATTACTGAGTCAGATCTAATGATCAAAGAACTTCCACATATTTTCGTAGCATTTCTTATGGGCTTCTCTGTAAAAGATATTATGGTTTTTTTGGTATACAGTAAATTTTATCTAAAATTGTGGGTTTAGTTGTTGGTACATTGGTCTTTTACAAGGAAAACAAGTCTTCTAAATGCATTCTTTGCTGTTATTTGCTTTTGATTCCCATTTATGGTTTCTTCAGTTCAGAAAAGTCATCTGTTCCTTAGAATGTGTTAACACATGCTGAATTCCCAGTCAATTGCCCAAACCCACTTATTTATCTCTTTCCCATGATTCTGTCACTGAATCCAGCTTACTGTCCTAGAGCTATGTGGAATTTATTGTAAAGAAAATCTTAATGTTGCCAGTAGATAAAGCAATCTTTAAAAATAACTAACTTCTTCAGAATTGAGACAGTGCAATTTTTTAAGTAGCACCATGTGCTGACAGTATCAGCAAGAGACTGTGCAGCCACTGGCTGTTGATAAAAGGAGATCAGTGATTCCCTGAGTCAAGGTCATAGACGATAAAGTGACAAAGGCCCAGAAGCAGGGACAGAAGGCCTAAATATCAGATCAGCTTTTGTGTCTTTCAATAGCAAAATAATTTCAATATTTAACTTCCTTTTCTGCCTAAGCCTTCAAGGTCCACAGTGGGTAAGAAGTCACTCAAGTTTTCTTCTTCGTCAGTTTTAAATCATTGCAAGAGATGCAAATCACTTCCTAACAGGGACCCCTCCTGAGCTGTGTTTGCATTTTGCAGAATAATAATAAGAGATTTTGAAAGCTTACCACTTCTTAAAAGGGCTAACATCTTCTGTTCTTTGTCAAGTGACTCTTGAAAGAATATGTGGTACTGTACCTTTGGAACATTAAAATGAAAGAGATAATCCCTTATTCTGCTGGGAGTTTGAAACCAAGATATTGCAGATTAAAAAGAGCATCTTGAAGAGATTTGCTGATGTGAGGCTATTATTAAACATAGTTTTTACAGATTTCAGCTCATGACAGGAACAGTTTCTTTACAGTCACTGATCTATTCCAACAATGCTTCTGGTTAGTTTTGTGGTTTATTGTCATTATTTTAAAAACATTAGTATTGTGTCCGGTCCTAACTGGATGCTCTTTTAGAACTCAGTTGGCATTTTTGAATAAATACTCATTTTAGGTCAGTGGCAAGATAAGAAGAGGTAAACACTTGTGCCAAGGAAAGAACTATACCTAGAGGCATACTGAATGATGTATCTCCTCTAGATTGTATTGAAATAACTTTGTGTTTCATCACAATGACAAAATCCCAACTACATACTGCTTACAATTCTTCTTAACTGAAACTGGCAGTGGAGGGATAAGGTCTAATTAGCAAAAGTGTCTTTGTCTGGTGTAAAAGCGTAAACATTCCAATAAAGTGCTTATTTTTCAGCAGCATTTATACTATTCTTAATAGATCTCTTCCAACTGCATCCCAAAGACAAGATGGTTTGCCAAGCAGATGGTAGAGAAAAGCTAGGCTGGCCAAAACCCCAAAAAATTCTATTTAATGAAAAATTTTGAGATTTCAAGACCTGTTTTCACAACAGTGCATAATGAAACCATAACCCTCAGTAATTATTTACACACACAAGAAATGACTCCACAGGAGTCTCTATGTTACCTTTTAGGACTCTCACCTGAGAAATAGAAGTATGAAATGTTGGAGAAAAAAAAGAGATAAAACAGTACCACAAAGAAGAAGACAGCAGTGTCTCTCAATATCTTATCCATCATTCTAAATTTGTAGCATGTGATATCTTCTGAATGCATGCTGGTCCCTAGTTGTTATGAGGCTAAAAGGTAGTTTTCAATAACTTCATTTAGAATTCAATCTGTATGGATTCTAACATCTAAGCAAAGATGTCTGTCTTCAGGATCTGGTTCTGTCATGGTATTTTATCACTGTTTCACTTAAGTTAGTATTTTTAGTTAAAAATTCAATCTGCAGGGCTTGTGGACATATCTTGATGACACCTTAGAGTACACTTTGTGATCTCTGGTCTGCAGACTTACTGTAATCAGTAATTTAAACAATCCTGATAGTGTGCATCCTTGGAGATTCAAACAAACTCTGAGAGTTGCTGGTGAATTTATGAATTACTGACTTCAAGTGCTATTAAATATTTGTGCTTACTTATATCAGGTAAGAAAAGAAATTTCAACACAGTCTTAGAGAAATGCATCTTCTATCAAGAAAAAAAGCTTTATTCCATCACCTTATCCAGATATTTTGCACTCTGTAGGTTGGAACTACTTTGCATAGAGATTGTTTTTCCTCTGATCTCTATAAAATGCTCAGCACAATATATTCCTCATTAGAGCCTAATGACATAACTGACATCAAGTGTGTGCATAAAGATTTCTACCATGAGAGAAAATTGCCAAGTGAATGCCCTGGTCCCCCAGTTATTTGTACATACATATATAGGGACATACTGATATATGATTAAATATGTACCTTTTTGCATCCACACGCACATCGGAGATTTTCTGAATATAATTTGGGAAACAATTATGCAAAAAGAAGTGTAGCTACATGCATCTGTCTCTGGTGGAGAAACACTGAGAATTTTTAGAGGGAAAGGCAGGCACTCAAGTGTCTTGCCTCTTTTAGAAGAAGAGAGAAAAGTTTCAAATCAAACCATTGGCCCTGGAAGACTCAATTGGCTGCTGCAAGTCAGAGGAAGACAGAGGACTGTAGAACATGACTATTTTCATCCAGCCAAAAGGCTTCTTCTGGCTACCTATAATGCAGACATACCCTCCTCCAGAATCAGTTATCTTTCCATCTCCCTAGGGGTACCAGAGGTAAAATACAGTTTGCTTGCTCACCACCACTGTCCCATGAACTGGTAGAGCAGAAGGGTGGGGGAAGGTGAAGGAGAGAGCTTTGGCTGAGCAGAATCAAGGGGGAAAAAAATTAATTGAACCAAGTAGTTGACCAGGTGTCCTCACAGCATCTTGGCTTCTGAAGGCCCTAGTAGAGTTAGGATGCTGCAGCGCTGTACAAAACACTCACCTCGGTTTTAAAAGCCTTCATTGCACCATATCACATCAAAGCAAAGCATCTGCATGTTTCAGTTGTGGGGCATCATGTGTCTGGCTCCCCTCTGGCTCTCACTAATCCCCTGGATTATCACAGCTCTCTAAAGCAGCTCTTAAAACCCCTGTGAAAATAGGACTCCAAGTGCGTGTGTGAGAAGTGGGGACTGAAGCAACAAGGCTGCCTGTGCCTATGGAATTCATATAATCACTGCCTACATTACCCAAAAAAGGTGTTGAAAAGTCTGCTTTTGCCCCAGCTGATCCCAGACAATACTGGCTCTCAGTGAGACAAATCAAGATTGAGTCTGGTTCATTCATTTGCTGGAGCACATCTGAACTGCTGCTAGGAGTTATACTAGGCACAGCTCCTCAACGATATTCCATCATTCAAGTTTTTTGCTCTCTTTTCCAAAGTCACCATCTGCAAATCAGGGAGTTCTGCAAAGTGATGATGCCCCCCCAGAGGGGCTGTGGCTTGTGCAGGGTGGTCTTTAGCACAGGCTGCAGAGAGAGGAGACAATGTGGGAAGCCTTTGCTATGGATGTGGCGTCTGACTCTTCTATTGTTGGTGTCTGTCCCTTCAGATCTGTGGGGAGGAGATGGTCTCAGAGGGCTGCTGTCCCAGCAGTTCAGGTATGAAGAAAAGAGGGCTTCAGCCTGAACTGTCAGTCCAGTGCCTTTCATAAGCCCCAAATCCACTTCAGAGAAAAGAAGCCAAGCAATAAACACAAAAGGCAAAGGTTTCACTGTGTAAAGGGGCAAGAAGTTTATACAGACAGTATGGCTCTTCCCCCATCTTCAATTTATTGGCTGCTCATTCCCAAAGGAAAATATAATAATCCCCATGAAAGTCAAGGTATTGAGAACTAAAGGATAATAAACCCTAAAATCTTCAGTAGTTCATGGGATTTTTTTTCCCTTTTCTCTCATTTAAAAATTAAAAAGATTATGCGTGTCTGACATTGACACAAAGTCTGGAGAACTGACCCATAAAGTAATTAGAAGAGGAATTCACCCTCTGCTCTGCCCCCCTCCCCAACCTTTCCCATCTCAAAGCCAGATCAGATGAAAGGCAAGCTCTGTTTACTTCCTGATCTGTCTAATTTCAGTAACAAGGACCATCCCGACTTCATCTTCCTGCAGCTGCTAGAAGTGAAACTCAAGAGGCTGCCCCAGGCACTGCAGCACCTTCTCAGAACTGCTTGACCTTAATGGATTAGTGTTTCCATGAGCAGGTGGCAATTTAACAAGAAGAGACAAACTTTTACACTTAGGAGACCTCTGGTGAATGGCATCAAATTTCAGAAGGTTGAAACAGAGCAAAGAGACTTCTGATGCCTTCCCACCTTAACCCTGTGCCACCTTAACCCCCTTGCTATGCACATACGTTACAGCTTTCCAGCGAGGGTCCTAAGTCCATTTATTAAGGAATCAAAGTAAAAACGACCTTATATTCTTAACATGTCCTACCCTCACAAATCCTGTTGAATTAAAGGAGAGCAATGGATGCTTTGATTTCAGTCTGCTTACGTCTGAGTGTCTGATCAGGGTGTTAGGAGTATTACTTTAGGCTTTTCATTTTTGCAAGCATGTGCCACAATAAATACATCATAGTGAAAGCAATAATAACATCTTTTGCTTTGAGGTTGTAA
>VZTN01025418.1:264151-319455 GCA_013400515.1 Erpornis zantholeuca | reverse complement strand
CGGCCGCCGTGCGGGGCCTGCCCGGCCGCACTCGGAGCGCCTGCACGGGGTCTGGTTAGAGTGTCGCAAAGTTTTGGGGGTCTCTCCCCTTCTTCGGAGCAGCGGTGCCCGGTGGGGCCCGGTTACCGGGGGCTCCGGGGGACCGCCGCTCTGCCGGTGTCATTTCGGCCACAGATGGGCAGATCGGTGCCCGCTTGTGCCTGAAGTGAAGCCTGAGCTCGTTCCATGGCTATTCTACCATGTCTTTTTCTCCCTGATTTATGACAAAACCCATTTAATTTCGTTTTTACCAAGGTATTTTTAAAAACTTCTCTTTACAAGAGTTTTCATTTACTCGGAGCGTTTTCTTCCTCTTGCCCTGTGGTTGCTGACTGCTCGCTGTGTGCGGGTATCAGGTGTGTTGATGTATTATCCGAGGAGCAGATTCAGCGTCTTCCCCGTGGCTCGGGGAACGAGGGCACGGATTGCAGTGGCAGTTGGATACTTTGGCTGGGATAGTGTTGGGCTTTGCTTCCGTTCTCAGCCCAGATGCAGCCGTGGGGTTTCCCTGGGTGAGGAAAACACCCCGAGACATTATGCACCGTGTAAGCGTGGCCAGGTCTGCTCCTGAGCTGGGAGCACGGAATTCCTCATGGAACTCAGTGCTATCCAGGTGTCCCTCATTCTGTGGCACACAAGGGTGAGAAGGGGGTGTCTTGCCGTTCACTCCATGTTTGTGCTTTGGGAATGTGTTGTCTGGAGATGCTCAAGGAAAAAGGGAAAGTTGCTGTTGGGTGTGAGAAGTTTCTCGGCAATTTTCCCAGTGGTATTGAAGTGTCTGGAGCATGGTTGTGAGAGGAGTCTGTCTTTGAGAGTCCTGCTGAATTACTCCTTGATAATCTCCAGGATGTTTCCCTCTGTGGATTGCTCTCTCTCAAACATCCTTATGCATCCCACAGCACAGTCCTGCTGGTCTGAGATCTGTTCCACTTCTTTATATCTCTACCTTTTTAAAATGTGGTTTCTCAACATCGAATTAGAATTTTCATTTCTTACATTCCTTTGATTCTTTGGCCTTCTCCACCCCAGTTGGGGGTTAGCAGTGTCATACCTTACATGTCTGGGATGCAGCTTAAGGCACAGAGAGGTAAACCTGAATGAACTTTATCATTTTTTAAACCAAGTTCCCGTTTGGGGTTTTCTCTTGCTCTGAGAATGCAGGCTCACAGGATTCCCCCCCCTCTGGAGGGGAGTGTCCATCCACTTTGCTTTGCTCACTTGGATTTTGTACAGCTTTCTCTTGGATGAGCTTTCAACACGGTGAGGGGGTGATTGCTTGTGACAGCAGGGGCTGTATTCTGTTGAGGTAAAGAAATGCTGCTCAGCTGCAGGGTATCTAAATTTTAATTTCGTTTCTTGCTGCTGAAATTGTTCTTAGCTGTGGGGAAAAACGTTCTGCAGCTTTCAACCAACTGGTGAGATAGTTGCTGAAGGATTTCTCCTAGCTCTGTGCTCTCCTGAGCTTTCACCTGAATGCAGGTGGTTCTTGTGTCACTAGCTGAGGTGGTGCTTCAGTGTGAGCATTGGAATTCAGTGGTGCTGAATTCAGACCTCCAGAACTGGGTACAATGGTGAGTGCAGGTGAAAGAAGTGGAGGAGCAGAAGGCAGGCAAATAGCTCTGATTCTGAGAAAATGAGATTCCCTTCTGTGAGGGCATTTCTGGCTGAGAGGTGGGGGAAAAATAGTTGGAAACAGCAGATTTTGCTGCCTCCCATCCTTCGGGTCAGGCTCTGCTTTTGGGGAGGGTGGCTTGAAGAAGATGGCCAGGGGAGGCTCGCCCAGCACCTCCTGGCCCACTCCAGCCCTCGCTTTGGGAGCCTCCCTGCTCTGGGCTGAGGTGTGAGCTGGCTCAAGGTCTCCTTGGTTGTCCTGACTGCAGGGGTGGCACCAGCTGTCTGTCAGGGAGGTGGTGTGGTGCCTCAGCTCTCTGATTTTAATCTCTTGCTGCAAATGAGTTGGTCTTCTCAGCCTCCCTCAGCACAACCCAAAATAATTGCTTTTCTCTTACACTGTTTTGAATTTTCTCCTCTAAATGTGTAATCTGTGCCCTTGCTTCGGCAAGAAGATGTTCCCCCTCAGAGCCAAACTTGGCGTGGAAGACTACAGGCACCGTGCCATCAATTCAGCATCAAGTGTCTGCCAGAATGGGAAAAGAAACCTCTTGCAACAAAAAATACAATTAAACAGCACCTGGCCGTTTATACAAAGCTCAGGAATCCATAAACTTTACGTGTTGCTGCAAAACAGTTGCAGATGGTCTAAAGTGATGATTAAATATTGCTGCTGTTTGCCCAGATCCTCCATGTTTGGTCTCTGATTACAAAGGGTAATTAGGAGGACAAAGCCAACTCCGGGGCTGTTCAGAGTCCTCTTTCAGTTGTCTTGGGAGGGGAAAAGGGAGATGATTTGAATTCTCATTAAAGGTGGATTTCATCACTGTGAGCGATCATTACAAACTGCTAATTTTTTAACGGAATGTCAGTAAAATCCAAAAGCAGAAGAAGCAGTAACTAATGGAGTGAGGTCTGACTTCATCGTGCTGAGCGATGTCCCCGTTGTCTGTAGGGGCTGAGTGCGGAGTATACGGGGATGGATCTCCGTGTATGCATGGAGGCACATCATCATTTCTGCTGCTGGTATGGATAATTTACTGTCAATTTGCATCGTAAGGGATGCCTGTGATGGTAGGGGCAGCTCAGCTGAGCTGGTTGTTGACTGCTTACCTCATTATTACCCCAGCAGCTCCCCTCGTGTCGGCAGTTAAAACAAGGAGCTGACATTGGCTCAGCTGTCTGCCTCATCCCTTGGGATACTCTGCATCTGGGAGTATGGCCTCATGCTGCCAGAGCTGTCTTGGTACTCTCACAGGGTGGTGACTGAATCTCTAGTTTACTTCCCCATGTGTTGCCTTTGGCCATGAAACCAGAGTATGTTAAGAAAGATCCCTGTCCTGCACCTCCGTGATGAGCATCTTGGGTGGTTACAGAGGCTCACAAGGGAGGCTGGAGGGCCCAGGGGTTCATTCCCTCTGAAATTAATAATCTTTATCCACTGGGTACAGTGTGCACCTGTCATTGCATTTGCCTCCCTTTGTGGGATTTGGGAGCTCTTGGGTCTCTGAGATTTCTGATTTTCCTGGGGTACCAGTTCTTCCAGTTTTTAGCCCTCAGATCCTGCACCATTTAGAAGTGCTGTGTGTCACGCATCAGGAAGAAAAAGCATAGAAAAGTGAGATTGATAGTAGCCTGGTTTATCACAAACACTGGAAACAAAATTAGGAAGTTATTGAAGATTCCTCTTGAGATTTGGGCTTGTTTTTAGGATCCCAAACTGACAGCTGCTGCACTGCTTTCTGAGTGGCTCTTTGGAGCGGGCTGGGATGTGGGCACAGAAAAAGCTGCATCATTTATGAAGATTTATTTCAGATTTCATTAACAAATAATTTCTGAGCTTCACAGTAATGAGGTTACTTACAAAACAGATACCTTAGTAATATGGAACTCCTGAGTATTTCCTGAGTAATATGAAACTACCGAGACCTCTCTAAACCTTCCTGATGTTTGGCGAAGGCTGAAGCAATCAGGATTCTGAAAAATGTGTGTTCCGATTTTGTGGGGTACTTAACCCTGATATTAATGTGCAGTCACTGCTTGGAGGGAGCCCAGGGGCGCTGGCAGATTATTGTGCTTTGATTTAGGATGTTGTTTCCCTGTCCTTCGTGGCACATGCAGCGGGTGCTGCTCCTGGTGCCCACACCAAGGGCAGGCTCAGCCTTACCTGGCTGTGTCAGGTGTGTCTGGAGAAAGTCTGTACCCAAAGGGTTACCCCCAAGCGGTGTCAGCTCAGGATATGTCAGCCATCAGACACAACCAGAACAGGAGGACTACAAGAGAAAGGGAAAGATAATTCTCCCTTTCCCAATTACCAGCTTCATGTTTACTTTATCATATTTTATAAACAGTAGCTTTTTTTAAACCCTTTTGTATTCATTGGTTTTTGTGTGGTGCTATCAGTGTTAGATTTAAATGAAAATGCCTACTGAATAAATTACTATGAATGCCCTGCATTCAACAGGAACAGAATTAAGCTTAGCTAACAAAACAATTGAAAAATGCTTTTCTTGTGCATTTTCTAATGAATTCCAGCTTCTTGGCAGATTCACCTTAGCACAACTAAGTAAAAACCCCCACATTTTGTTTATCAAATGATTAACTTTCTCTTTTCTACCAGAAGGGCAGAACTTGTGCAGATGTGTGTGAAGCTGTGGAATTGGTTAAATAAATGTATTTGGACACAATCTGTGTGTTTGCTGAGTGAAATGCACCAGGCTCAGCACAGCAACCTATGGGCTTAATTCTTGCTGGTTGGTAACAGTCCTTTGGAAAACACAAATGCAAACCCAAGATGAAAATCAATGAACAGAAACTAATGCCTGCCTTAAATCAGTTGTTCATGACTGTGCATCTCTTGTGGAATGAACAGGACCCAGGTGTTCCGCTCGGGCCTTGGCTTTAATAGTGCTGGTTGGGAACGACAACGTTCTTAGTGAGGTTTTGCATAACATCGATAAGGAGAGGCAAAGCCTTAATGCCTGCTTAATAGCGTTTGCCCGGAATTCAATTACTGCCTATTGCCAGGCTGCTGGCAGCGTTAATGATCGCACGCGGGGCACTTCCATGATTTATCATAATGATTCTGGTATGTGTTAGAGATGCCTCCCCCAGCAATGCATAAATACAAAAAAGGGTAAAATAATTGAGATGGAAGCAAGGGTGTAAATTCTGATCTTGAGGATTGTGTACTCTGAGGAAATGGGGTGGGTTTCATGATGCAGTTTTAATTTAGGTTTTGTTCTGGGATGCAGTCCCTTCCCATGGCACATTACTTTGCATCTGACAGACCCCCAATCCCTCAGCCTCTCATTACACCTCAGGATCACCAGGAGCTTTGGCCCTTTTTAATGTTTAGAAATAAGAGTGGAGAATGAGATTCCAATTCCATCTTAGGAACATCCGTGGCAAATCTTGTTGAGATTTTGATGTAAATATCAGGATTTATGTCGCTAATTGCCGTATTTTTGTTTGTGACATTAATCTCTCAAACGTGGTTTAGGATGAGTTGGGAATTACTGAGGAGTGAATAGAAGGACATAGGAAGGGCAGGGACCCTTGTGCCACAAAGAGTATGGATCTACTGAAGTTTTTTTCTTTTGATGATGTCATTTAAAAGAGTACCTTTTCCTTGTTCTTCTCTTTATTGGGTTGCTGGTCGCTTGGGGTTGTTTGAATTATTGGTTGTTGTCAATGACATGTTTGTTTCCACATGGATCTATGTGAAATTATATTTTAATGTACCTAGAAGATAAGTAATAGGAATCTGCTTTAAAAAAAAGCCCCAAACCACAAAACCCTCCAAGCAAATAAATTTTTCATTTCACAGAATCTCTGGATATGCTTCCACGTCACGGCTATCGAATTATGAGCCAAGTAAATGCTTTAAAAGTGCATGGAGGCACTTTAGGAGAGTTTTAAGTCAGGAATGTACCATCCGTAATGGAAATGGCAGAGAAGAGATAGGGAGAAAGGAGACAGATAACAGAGCTTGAACAGGTCTGCCTGGGAGCGAGCAGCTACAGCTTTGATTTGTGCTAATGTGTTGTCTGGGAAACTTGATTCTGCATCTTCCCTAAAGTGGTGACAAGGTGGTAACCCTGAAAACAAGGTGATCTCAGCCAGGCTGCTATCTGGCCCGCTTCTTAACTATAATTAACTCCTCATGTGCTTTTTAGGGCAGGGTTGGGGGGCCTTTTTATTTTTTTACATCTGCTGAAAGCAGCATTTTCTCCGGAGCAGATAATTTACCAGCTTGTCATTGGTACTGGGCTGTGCCACTGGTGCAGCACGCGGTGGAGCTGGAACCGCCGCGGGATTCTCATATGAGCCTGGAAGGTTTATTGCCCTCTGCAGCCTAAAAGTTCCTAACCTGCCAGGGAGCTGGAAATGCCTGTTGTGATGCTCACAGTCATGCCAGACCTGGTAGGAGAATAACACTGTCACATACTTCCTCTGCACCTTTCTTTGGATCAAACACAGGAAGGATACCAGTCTCAGTTAAAAGCAGGGCCTGTGTTCACTCCAACATGGTGTGACTTTTGCCAGTTTAGACAAAGGGTCCCACAGAGCAGAAGAGGGGGAGCTGCCTCCCAGGTGGTATTTTATAAATTAAGATGGACACATGTTAGACCTAATGAGGTTACAAAATCACCTACCAGGTGACTTGGGTAGTGATGTAAAGTAAAAGTATTTTTGTTATGATTTTATTATTCTCAATGTATACACTCCTTTTAAATAGTAAATAATTAAGCTTTGTTTTACTGTAGTTATGGAGCATGGAATGCTTGTGTTCCAGCTTGGTTGTCCTTCAAAAATATGAGAGACAAATTTAATGTCCTTGTAGTTTTCAAGGGGAAAGTTTTCCTTCTATTGCAAATGTTTTTATCCCTTTCTGCCTGAATGAAAATTTGGGATTAGGATTAATGGACTTTTTCTTGTGCTTGGCAAATTTAATTAATTTTTTAATTTTGACAATCGACTAGAAACAGTGGAATAAAATAATAGTTTGTTCCAAGCAAACCATGACGGTTTGGGCACTGTTTAATCCAGTGCCAAGTCCCTGCAGAGCTGCAGCAAGCAGCAGTCCTCCTTGTCCTGCCTACACCGAGTTGGGCTGATTCTGTTTTTACATGTCAGCAAACTTCAGGCAGAAGGATGGGGGTGAAATGGGATGCACACCGGAATTCATTATAATCTTGTATACATTGTGGATAAAAAATTATCTTTCCTTGCTGTCTGCTGAGCATATCAGTCTTCTGGCTGTGAAATGTGGGGCTGTCTCAGCTGAGTCAGCAGATTGGGGTTCCTTGACGGGCAGCTGTGCCCCACTGAGCAGGGCTGTTCGGCCACTCCTTGTCTGTGCACTCCTCGTCCTTGCTGTCTATGAAGATATTTTCCCCTGAATCATGTCCATAGATCAAAGAAGGTAGGATGTTGACACAGCTCTTGGCAGAGGCATTCATCTACTCATGTGATGTTCCACTTCACTAAATTAATTTCCTTTCCAGTTTTCAGAGTTGTTAAGCATCATGTAAGCAAATCTTTTAAACAACTTGTAAGAATTTCCTTAGTATGGCTTGTAATATTGGTATTCTGGTTTGCAGGGGTCACTAAACACTTGTATTCATTCACCTTTTATTTCTCTGACTTCAGCCTAACAGAGGGACAAAAAGACCCCGCGATGAAGAGGAAGAAGAAATCAAAGCACGTCGGAAACAAGCCAGTGCCCGAGAGCATGGTCGTCATAGGGAAGAGGAGTCGGCTGCCCTGGAAGACACTGATGATGAGAAGAAGAAACTGCTTCAGATAATTGAGAGGGATGGAGAAGAGGAAGACGAGGAAGTAAGTCCTCTGGGAAAGGAGAGGCAGTGGAAATAAACAAACACCAAACCCCTTCTCTGTGATTTCCATTTTTTACCATGTAGGTGGTGAGACTTAACGTGATTTTCCTGTGCTGGTACAGCTTCGGTTTCAGGGTTTGCTTTCCTGCCCTGTGGGTATTCATTAATTTCAAATTTCTCAAATATATCAGCTGAAGATTTAAAGCAGGGGAAAAGGGAGAGGGCTTTCAAGTCTAATCTCTGTTTGGTCTGAGAATACCCAAATCACCTTCTAAAGTATATTTTTAGGAAACATCTTCTGTGTTCTAATCAATTTCCTAACTATTGTTCTCATCACTACCCCCAACCATGCAGCTTCTCCCCCTCTTTGTAGCTGTGCAGCAGCAGCAGCAAATAAACAAACATTCTTCTATACAAGAAAGGTCTTGGGTCAGAGGAGGGGGGTAGCAGCTGTCAAGGGTAAATGATTTCAAGCCTTGGAGACAGAAATCCAATGCTGCATTGGCCTTTCTGCCAAGGGCCAGGGAAAAGATCACTTTATAAATGTGACATATGGATTGGTATAAATCTAGAAGATATTTGCTTCCTGCTGCCCATGTCCTGTTTGATAAAAAAACAAGTGATATTCACCACTTGCAGAATCGTGTAGCTTTGTAAAATATCATTGTCCTTTGTATACAGCATTGCCAGCATCTGTCTCTGAGAATCTCCCTTGGTTTTTTTTGATGCTGAGCTATTGCCATGACAGTTGTTGCTGATAGCAAGGAGAGATAATGCAGGATTTCTGTAGCATTTGAGCTCCAGGGAGGATGGATCGACAGAACCGAGAGTCCTTCTGACTGTCTAGAGTCTTGTGGATTCCTGCAGTGTGCCAGTCCCTCGTCTTTGTCAAGTGGAGTCCACCCAGCCAGACATTTTAAAGGCTGAAAGCCCAGGCTTTCTTTAGAACTCAAATTTCTTGCTTATTACTTTGGACAGCAGTTAATATAAGTGCCATTAAAATGTGCTTTGTCCCAGTAAATTTGATGGGAAGAAGCTGATCTGTAGGACACTGCAATACTGAATGCAAATTCAATGCAAGATATAAAGCTGATCCTAATGGAGATACTGTAGTGATATGTGTTAGAGGAAGCAAAGAATCAAAGGTACTAGAGGGAAGCAGTGTCAGCATGTGTGGGTTGAAATCCCATTGCAAGAAGAATGTGCTTTGGGCACTGTGGTATTGATTAGCTGAATGGGGTGGTGACATGAGTGGGATGGCAATGAGACAGGTTGGGCAAAGGAACGAAGGAAATCCAATAATAACTGAAGGCTTGGGCTGGTGTTGTTATTGTAATGGAGTTTGCTGAAGAAATGGAGGTTTTCTCTCTCATACCAGATTGCTGCTTAGAGTCACTGACCAAAGAATCTTCAACACCAGCAGCAACCCTTGATTTAATCCTGAGCAGGGGATGGACACAAAACTCAGCTTAGGATGTGAGGTTGTCTGGTTTGGTTTTTGTTTTGAGAGCTCATCTTAAACAATGGTTGTAACACAGTCAAACACAGGAGAGGGAAGAGGTTACACAGGGAAATCTATATCATCAATTTTTTAATAAAAGAAGTGCATTAAAATAATAAACTAAGAAAAATGTTTGTAGGTGTAAGGGAGACAGCCGAAGTTACATTGCTGCTGTACAGTAAATATACAACTCCAGCTGAGAAACACCTTAGAAGCATTTACAAAATAAAGAGAAAATACTAGAGTAGAATATTGATTTATTTTTTTTTCTTTAGGAAAAGGCTTTAAGATAGTAGTGAAGGCTTATCCAAGTGAGGAAAATGCAGAAGAACATAAATTCAGGGCAGTTAAATGTAGACTTACAAAAAGCAATAGCACAAGGGACTTTTGCAGAGAAACTCTCCATGGGCACAGGCTAGGAGTGCAGGTTTGCTCTATGTCAGAAGCAAAAAAGCCTCAATATGTACTGGTGGTGCCAGGTAATGAGAGGTGTAAAGGAATAGCTTGAGGTCCGAGCTGGAATGGGTAGTGATGGTATGTGAGGTGTTTGACAGCTCTCTGCAGTGAGATTCCAGAGCTGGCTGGAATTCTGAGGGCCCTGGGCCCACCTGCAGTCTCACCACCTTGCTGGTATTTCTCCAACTATCCAAAGCTCACTTTTCTGCCTTTTCTGATTTGGTCAGGAGGAACCTTTGGATGAAAGTTCAGTGAAGAAGATGATTCTCACCTTTGAGAAGAGATCCTACAAGAACCAAGAGCTGCGGATCAAGTTTCCTGACAATCCAGAGAAGTAAGACTATGCTTAACTTTTTTCCTTTGATTTTAGATGTAAGCCCTAAATCAATTACTGGAATACAGAGATGTTTTCAGTTACATAAGGCTTATGTAACAGGAGTTATTGCCTTGTAGTCCTTCTAAATTCTATTTGAAACTGATTTTGTTAATTAAAAACGGCTTTATTGAGGCTCTGGTGGGGCCAATATATGGCTGGCAGCACAAAAACCATGATTAGCAATAATTAAAGGTTTCATCCCATCATTTGATGTGAAGGTGTTGTGCTTGCATACCAGCCAGAGGTCTGTGTGGGGAGGAAATAATTTTGTGTTACCCAGTGCTGTGATGAGCAGAATGGCTGGATGGGCTCGGAGAGCCAGATGGGGTGTGTGTTTGTGTTCCAGAAGCCTCTTCTTCCCTTCAAGGTATTCTGTTATTCACCTGAAAGGTTTTCTTCCTACACTTCAATGTCATTATTTTTTGTCCAGTTTGCTGTCCTTTCTGTTACCCAGATTATTTTTGTGGATGTCAGACTCCTACAACCCACATACTAATAGGTGCTACCTAGTAAAGGTGCAGCACTCTGCAGAATGTATTTTATGAGCAGGTTTTTTCATGTGTAGCTACAGCATCTTGATTTTAATTTTTTTTTTTTGAAATTCTAGAACTGATTTACAGAATTGGAACAAATCTGCTTATTTACTCTATGTCAGTTATATAGCAGAAATGCTTTTCCTGCTGCAGGATTAAACTTCAAGGGGCAAGTGTAGGACAGGGAGGATAGAAATGCTGGTGCCATGTGCACCTGGGGTGACAAGTCCTACCTGGTGTCTCCTGGAAGGTAGTGGTCTCTTCTTGCCTTTTTATTACCCTTTTTTGTCTTGCCTCAGGTTCATGGAGTCAGAACTGGATTTAAATGACATCATTCAGGAAATGCACGTGATTGCAACCATGCCCGGCCTGTATCACCTGCTGGTGGAGCTGAATGCTGTGCAGTCTCTGCTTGGGCTGCTGGGACACGACAACACAGATATCCTTCAGTTGTTACAGCAGCTCTCATGGGAGAGGCATCTATAGACTTTTCTATAATCTCTCATATCCTCTTTCCCAGGCTCCTGTAGATGTTTTTCTCTTCTTCCCACCACACTGAATTTATGTGTTGGTTTTTTCCAGTGAAAGCCTTCTTTGTTCAAGTAATATTGATTCTGATTTTTTTTCAGTGCTGTTACTCTCCTTTCTTGTTTTATCTTTCATCTAGTTTTGAGTGGCAGCGTTAGAGTCTGAACAGATGAGCAGCAGAGG
Source organism: Erpornis zantholeuca (assembly GCA_013400515.1). Taxonomy (NCBI): domain Eukaryota; kingdom Metazoa; phylum Chordata; class Aves; order Passeriformes; family Timaliidae; genus Erpornis; species Erpornis zantholeuca. Next base: position 308,385 of record VZTN01025418.1, on the reverse strand, counting down.
AGAAGTGAAGGCCTGGGCTTAGCAGCTATAATCTCACGCTGTGCAAACTTTGGAATAGCCCCAGTGATAATGAAACTGTTTTACCCCTTCTTACTGAGAGCTGAGCTGTCAGGCTGTCAGCTGTTTGGACTAGCTCACCACATGCTTCACCTCAGTTTGTAAATGTGCCCTCTTCATGTGCCCATACCTTTAGTTTGGTGTGCACAGAGCTCAAGGCTGCGGGTGGCCCCTCTGGTTAAGTACATATCCAGAGACAATTCCATTTCCCTGCTCAGTGAGGTCTAGTGTCACTGAACCTGATCCCTCTGTGCACCTCACTGTTGCACCTCTGAAGCTCTAAGGGCATCTGAGAGTTTCCCATTTTAGTAGTGTTGATCCAAAACAGTGCCGTTTTTTGAGTATCTTGGTGCCTTGATGCTTAGCTGTCAGTTGGGAACTGGCACTATGCCCGGCTCACCACTATGCAGAGCTCAGCCCACTTTGCTTGCAAAATACTCTACAGCAGATTAAGCTGAAAAATTGTTAACATGACTTGGGAGATTGTGTGTCTATATACTGAAAACATTTCTGACTGGAGGGAGCAGTGAAGCCCCCTGGAAAGGGCACTGGGTGCCGACTTGGGACTCAAGCAGTCCTTTTTCCATTTTTATTGATCCATGGCCTTAGGAAGGTAATTTATTCTTTGCTTCTTTATGTGTAAAGCAGGAGATAACACTTAACAGCTTTCCTGAGGTGTTTTGGAATACACAATGTGAAGAGGCCTGTTAGTGCTGAATGTTGAGCTCTGATGCACAGATCTTGGTTTTCTTTTTTAGCACTTTTCTTTATAGCACCATCTATTGAGAATTCATAATTCATTCTTTCTAAGTGGGTGCAGTGATCAGAAGCTAAAACCAAAACATAAATATTTTATTGCATGCCAGTTTATATTAGAGAGCACTGCTTATGTGCTTGGGTATTTTGACTTGCATCAGGTAGAACCTTGATGTGGTGAATGCTGGTTCCTGCAGAACAGTAAACCCCACAGCTTCCCTTATCCAAGATCTGCAAGGAAATGGCTCTCAAATAACTGTTAACAATTTATGTTGTACAGGGGGAAGCTCCTCCCATGCAAAACCAATTTTGTGGTTACTGTAGTTTAATTATTTATTTTTATACCAGACACCACAGACTTTTTTTTGACTATGCGCTTTTATACTGGATTTCTTATTCATAGGGAAAAAAAGGAATTGTGGGAATATTGACTGGGATAGCAGAGCTGTTTTCCAGATGAAGTGCACGGGAGCACAGCTTGCTTTGTCCTGTCAGCCATAGAAAGCTTTGTGCTGGGGTCACTGCTGCTTGTCAAAGACTTGTCAGGGTTTCCACTGTGAACTCTTTTTATTTGGTTTGCAGCTCGCCTGTCAGTGAGTTTACGGGTAGGAATTTGGCCTGAGAACTGCAATTTTGGGAAAACTATATTTCTTATTATAAAACTGCTGAAGTGTTTTGAGCTCCATTGGCAGTAGAGACCACTGCTGCTCACGTACAGGGTGGAAGCACTATTAAAGTGAAGCATCTAGACATAAAACTGAATTGATACAACTCAAGTTTTCTAATGATGTTTTGTTAAAACAAATGGGAAGATATTTTTAAAATGAGTTCTTCAAGGAGAGAGCTAAACAAATGGCTCTTCTGATGTGATTTAAATGTGGTGTCTTGAGGGACTAATGCAAGGAGACAAAAGCAACGTCCAAGGGGAGCAAATAATCTGCTGAATGATTCATATGGGTGTACAGAAAATGTGTGAATGAAAGATGATCACCGACAAGATTTTATTAATGAAAGACATGAAAGCTTCAAGCGAGGCCTTGCTTTACTGTCTCCTAAATTTTATGGGACAGCTGATACTCTCACTGCAAGCCTCAACAGAAGCTTCCCAGACAGGAATGGCCTGCATGATGAACTCTGCTGAGTTTTTTGCTGTTTACTCTCAAAAGAACCTGGTTCAGTTGTCTTTGTAGCACACAGGAGAAAGAGAAACCTTCAACTGATTCCTCCTTGAGCTTTCTCTCCCACAAGTTGATGAAACCCCATTCCCTCAATTTGCCTTCATCCATCATGTACTAACCCCCAACCACTTCAGTGGTCCTCTGCTCTCCTAAGCCCAGTATTTCAAGGTCTCTCTTTTATTGTGAGAGCCTACAACTGAAAAAAATATTCTGCAAGCTGCCCCATGAGTGCCAAGGAGAAGGTAAGAATTCCTTTCGTTGGCTTGCTGGTTTTGCTCTTGCTGTTGCAGTGCAGATTGTGATTAGCCTTTGTCACTGCAGTGACACTTGGCTGAGGTGACAAGCTGGTGACTTGCCTGCAGCTTGTCCAGCAGAAGGTCCAGGCTCTCTCTTGCAGAGTTCACCTCTCCAGCCAACCCCAGCACAGGGCTGAACCATGCTAAGAAAAGACGGATGAAAATACTTTTCCTGTTGCTGCTTGTGTGTCTGAGTAAATGCACAAATAGGAGACCTGGGAGCCAGTTTGTCAGCCTGGGCACTTGAGAGAGATCCATCACAAAGTGGTTATTTAGGACATGCAGAAAACCACATCTCCTGCTCTGCCCGTGGGACGTGGGCAGGATTGATCAGTATGTCTGAGAGAATAGGGAAGTGGGTCTAATGAGCTGGAATACGTCTTGTCGTACAAGGGAGCTGTGCAGCAGGCAGGGGATCTGTGTGTTATGCAGCCCAGAGTTAATGAGTGAAAATTGGGCTGGCAGAAGCTCTGCTGTTCCTGTGAGGGCTGCGGTTTGAGGAGCGCGCTGCCCTAATTGGGCTGGGCAGAGGGGGGGGATGCTCCTGCTGCTGATGGTGCCCTCGTTAGGGGTGTGTGTGTGTGTATCAGGTTAGCAGGGCTATCACTGAGAGCAGAATACCCAAATCACATTATAATAACTCATTTTTCTTTGCTTGTGTTCAGTCTTGACAATGCAAGACAGTGCCTCATTAGACCAACTCCGGCATGTTTGATGTGAAAAAATAAGTAGCTGAAGAAACAGTAAAATTGCCTGATCCAGTAAGCACAGAATCACATTTGTTTTTATCATTCCTAATTGTTCAGATTCCCTAATTTTAATGCTTGAGGGGAAGGTCTGCAGCAGTAGTCTCTCTACTCTGGTGTCTGCTATCCTGTGTCCTGCTGCTGTGATTGTAATGCAATGTATCACCTCACTGATAATGTATTGCCAGTTGCTTTGGGGTTGTGTCAGAAACACACTGGCCTAAGAGCCATCTGCTATTGATCCTAAATGTGTCTCCCTCCATGTTGGTTGTCCTTAACACCCAGCACATGTTTCCATAGCTGTGGTTGACTTGCTGCAAGAGCTGACTGATATTGATACTCTCCATGAGAGTGAAGAAGGAGCCGAAGTCCTCATAGACGCTCTTGTAAGTAGGATACCCCAGAGTATTTCAATGCCTCAACATCTGGCGCAGGCAGCCCACAATGAACACTGACACACCCTACTCTCTTCAGCTCTGGGTGTCTGTGCTACCAACTTCATGATGGAGATAGCCAGGAGAAGCCTATTCTGAACCTGAGGCCACAATGGATATTTTTTATGAAATGCCAGAGTTTTGGGAGTAGGTGGTTGCACCATTTGCATGTCGTTGCACCACTTCTTTTTTGGAAGGAACACTGTCATATTGCAAAATCTGTGTGGGCTGGGAGATTTTTTGGTGCAGGGAGGGAGAATGAAGTAATAATATTTGTGACTTGGACAGTGTCCCATTGAAAACAGGAGCTTTGTTTGCATTTCCCTTTCTTGCGGAAAAGGGTGACCTGCGTTCACCCATGGAAAACTGAAGTTTGTGGCAGGGACTGTTAGCTAAGGGACAGTGATGCTGCTGTGATCTTTCAGTCTCACCTCTTGCACAGGAGACTGGTTGTCTTCTACCCAGTAACTCTTGTTTCAAGTCAAAAAATCTGGGCTTGAGCTGGGCCATCTGTTGGTGGCGGTGTGATTGTTTTCTTAACAAGAAGTGAAAACTTGTAAGTTTTCATATAGCAGAGCAAATGGAAGAGGGTCCAGAAGTAAGGATCCCTTTTGGCATAGAGAGTGAACCAACCCAGAAAATTACCTAGGTGGGTCCGAGACTGGTTGGTATTAAGTGTTCCCTGTGCTGTTAACTCTCTTGAGTGCCTCTTGACCTCATGGAAAAGGGTGGATTTCCCCTTTTCCTGGTATTTCTGCTGGATGCCTCCTGCTCCCCCGCTGAAGAAGGGGGATACCAAACCCTCCAGAGAGATGATGCCAGCCAAACTTACAGGTCTGTCCTACCTTGGAGCTGGTGAATTGCTGCCTTTGAAGGTTGCTATGGCTGTGTCTGGTTCTGTAACTATTGTGTTGAATTTGGAAGATGGGGATGTACAGGTTTTCTTTTGTTTGCTTTGTTTGGCTGCTCTCCTTTTCCTACAATCCTTCTTGTCCAGTCACTATAATGTTACCTTGCAAAGGTTAATGACAGTGCCCAGAGCCCAGTTCCTCCAGCTGGCCTCTGGGCTGTTGTTAATTACTCTGCCTTGGTGGGGAGATTGCTGGGTGAATGAAAAGGGAGAGAGGAGCTGCTAGAGAAGATGTTTTCTATAAAATATGTGGAGAGGTAGTAAATCAAGTGAAGTTCTTTCTCTGATTTCATTGTCACCAGCCCACTGATAATAGCCATGTTTAGAGGTTTCATTGTCCTTCTTGAAAGAAACAAGTCCAGCCTATCTTGGGAGAAATGTTTAGATATCTTCTTTTTAGATTACTTCCTTTTTTTTAAAGAAAGTAGGTAAAAGGTTGTAGGGTATCTGAAGATTGTTGCACTGTATTCCACAGAAGCATATATTTGTGTTTTTTCCACTTATTCACTGGGCCCAAAGCTGGTTAAGAGTATTTGAACTGGTAATGTTATTTTGTTTAACCAGTCCAAGCTCATGTCCACAATGGAAGGTTTGCCAGAGTCAAGCTGGACTCTGTCCAATTCCAGTTTTAAAGGCATATTTTGGCTGTGAGCTCTGGACTCACACCCAAAATTCAGGAACTCCCCCCTGCCTGGTCTGATTTTCCTTAACTCACTGAAGTCAACGTGGTACATTCATCTTGGCAGGATTTAAACAGAGGACTTCAGCTGGTGGTCATTCAGCTCTTGGGTTTGGATCTGTGGGTGTGAGCGTTGTTCTGTACCTGTTAGGTGTAAGGCCCAGGAGCAGTGAGGAGCTGCTCACAGAGCTGACAGTTCTCCCATCTGCAGTGGTTTGTGAGCCTCATGCTTCAGAATTCTGAGGGATTATAAATCATTCAGGCTGGTTCAGGAAATAAGACTGTGAACAAGGTGTGTGTTTATCTCCTGATGCTTTTCTGTTTAATCTGAAACACAAAAGTTGTTTCATTAATTAGGAAAAACATAGTGACAGATTTACATGATGATTCCTTCGCTTCCTGTGAGATTTTACAGCAGGGTTGTTCATCTCTTCTGATCATGTCTGGCAGAGTGTTTCACTGATTTTTATTATTGATTAACCCTTCCACCCATTCTTTCTCCTTCATCTTTTTTTCAGTCTTTTTTTCTTACCTTTTTATCTTTCCCATGGCCCTGGGGATTTAGGTGGAGGGCCAGGTTGTGGCCTTGTTGGTCCAGAATTTAGAGCGCCTGGATGAAAGTGTGAAAGAGGAGGCTGATGGTGTCCACAACACCCTGGGTAAGTGGCTGCTGCACAGCCTCTTGCTTCTTTCTGTGGTTTGTACCGAAGGGGGTGAGTTATCCCGCCCCTTCCTTCCCCCCTCCTTTTTTCCACTTGGACTGCCAGCACTGCAGTACAGGATCTGGTGCAGATTTTATTCAGGCACAGCTTGGAATCACTCATCCCTGGAGCCAGAGTTTGTCCTTTGTCCCATGGCTGCATGAAAAGTGCCTCTTCCCAAACCAGTTGTGTTGGGAGGTGCAGATGCATGGATCACTGCACCAGAGGCAATCACAGAACTGTTTAGGTTGGTAAAGTTCTGTAAGGTCACTGAGTCCAGCTGTTAAACCAGCACTGCCAAGGCCACCACTAAACCATGTCCTGAAGTGCTACATCTACACAGCTTTTAAAAATCTCTAGGAAAGTGCTCTGCTGCCCATGTATTTACTGTGTACATATCTGAGAGCTATACTTATATATATTATATATATATATTATATAATATAACAATATATTTAACTTACAGGTAGTAAAACATTTGCAGTTCATGGAAGGACTTAATTGCCTCTCTGCTCCTTGATCTTTGCGCAGCACAGAACCATTGCAGGGTGTTCCCATTGCCAGCAGTCAGACCATCATGCACTCCTTGCAGTCCTTTGGGATTGTTATCTCCCAGGACTGTAAGAATGAGAGAGCCTGGAAACATGACGAGTGGAATATTTGGNCACTCATCCCTGGAGCCAGAGTTTGTCCTTTGTCCCATGGCTGCATGAAAAGTGCCTCTTCCCAAACCAGTTGTGTTGGGAGGTGCAGATGCATGGATCACTGCACCAGAGGCAATCACAGAACTGTTTAGGTTGGTAAAGTTCTGTAAGGTCACTGAGTCCAGCTGTTAAACCAGCACTGCCAAGGCCACCACTAAACCATGTCCTGAAGTGCTACATCTACACAGCTTTTAAAAATCTCTAGGAAAGTGCTCTGCTGCCCATGTATTTACTGTGTACATATCTGAGAGCTATACTTATATATATTATATATATATATTATATAATATAACAATATATTTAACTTACAGGTAGTAAAACATTTGCAGTTCATGGAAGGACTTAATTGCCTCTCTGCTCCTTGATCTTTGCGCAGCACAGAACCATTGCAGGGTGTTCCCATTGCCAGCAGTCAGACCATCATGCACTCCTTGCAGTCCTTTGGGATTGTTATCTCCCAGGACTGTAAGAATGAGAGAGACTGGAAACATGACGTTGGAATTTTTGGTGGGGAAATCCATCTGTTTTCTGTGTCTTTCTTCTCAGGAATCGTGGAGAACATGGCAGAGTTCCGGCCAGAGATGTGCACGGATGCTGCACAGCAGGGCCTCATGCAGTGGCTGCTCAAGAGGCTGAAGGTGAGCTGGTTTCCTGCTTTCCTTCTACAGACCACTTAGCACAAAAATTAGCTTAAGAAAAGCCAGTTTTGCTTGTGTGTGTTGTAAAAGCCCAGTTAAGGACAAAAAGTTATAGTTCAGGGTCTGTGTCCTCAGCAGTTTTAGTTTGAAGAGACACACTTTGGTCTTGTCTTTGTAAATGTCTTGCAGTAGAAATTGTCTCTTTTATCTTTTCATATGATTCATGTATGTTTGATTTCCATATGTTGGATATCTATGTGTTAGGTCTGTAGGACTATAAAAGCTGACCGGTGAGAGGGGACAATAATATTAACCATTTAATGACCTTTGCTCCCCATGTTTCTAACACTTTTTTGAGTTTTAAGTGATGTCTGTGTTTAAATGCTGCTGGGGGCAGCTTTTGCTTTGAACTCAACTAATTGCCTTTTAAGTTAAAAGCTGCTTTTCATACACTGCATCCTGTGGCAGTGAGTTACACACTTTAACTCAGTCTTGTGTGAAAAGATGCCTAAACGTTTACTGGAAAATGCTGTAGAAAAGGAATGGATAGTTCAGCTGTCTCACAGAAATAGTAAAGGAAATATAGCAAAGAAATTCTGGCTGTTCTTTAACCTGTCAGTAAGGCATTAGCACTTCCATGCTTACATGTCTGCATGATTAGAAAGCCTCCAAGTTCCAGAAATTCTCCATCAGCTGTGTAAGTGCAGGTACCCCTCTGTGCACTTCACATCCTTGTTAGCAGAAGTAATCTGTAATTTCTCACCACAGGTATTAACATAATTATGTCCTTTCCTTAAAAAGAAAAAGTAAAGTTCATTTTAATCTTGGCAGGTAGGTACTGCTGCCTGCCTTGGAATTGCTGTGGCAACTGAAAGACTGAGAAACTTGGGAAAGCAAAACAATCTCAACTAGGATTCCCCTGCTTGGTGCCACAGAACATGAATGCTCAATGGCAATCCAAACTTGTGCAGGGTGTGTCTGTTGTGTTCCCTGGCTGTGTTATCCCTGGGTTTGGGATGTGGGATCAGGCAGAGCTTTCTCTTGCCTGCACAGGGTTGTGGGGAGCTAATGAACCTCTTTCCAGGTGCTTTGGCTCTTGGCAGCACTGTGTTTGGGATTAACCCAGGATCTCAGCAGCTGGGTAGAACTGCTGTGGAATGTCTGTGAGATAGGTTTTAAGAACAGGGTTCTGTCTGGGCAGTGATGAGGACATCTGGCACATAGCACAGAGCATGAATTTTTATTTCCTGACAACATTTCAGGTCTCATAATTGTACTGTGACTGGCAGAGCTGCCTCAGAAAGCTCAGGTGGAGAGCTCATAGCTCTCTTCTGCAAACACAAGCAGGGCTTGATGATGTGTGCAGTCTTGTTTGCATATTGTTTCCCAGGATTTGCAGGGCAGCAGTTGGTCCCCCATGGCAGAAGCTGGAAGGGCTGTACAGCACCGAGCACCTTCCCCTCTCCTCCATTGTCTACATGGAGGTGTCACCCACTTCCCGTAAATACTGTCCTTTGCAGCGTGGTTGGGGATCCTTTGGAATGAAAAGCTCTATTTAAAGTCAATACTTGGTGGTATTTGGGGTCTTCCTGCTTTCCATGTTTCCATGTGTTGCATGGTGCTTGCACACCGTGCTCTGTTCTATGGCAGCAGGGTGGGATGGTTGGCCCAGCAGCCCTGCACAGGTAGGACTGTGCATCATGCTGCAGGGAGTTGTGTGTTTGGGGAAAAAACTGGGTGACAAGTGCTTTGTTTTAAGCATAGGACTTCTGCTTTTTGCCTTCTTGAACAGAGGAATATAAATAGCTGGTAACTGATGATTTTTAAACTTGTTTTATTTTATGAATCCCTCAGTAAACCAGGTTGTGTTATTATTTGATTGGTTAACGTTCAGTCTGTTTCTGTAGATGAAGCAGCTTTGGCAGTGTGCAAAAACATTGGATCCGGTTCAGAATCCACTCTAGGGATTTTTTTTTTCGGGGGGGTGGTTCAAATTCAGCATTTTGGTTTCATTATGACTTCTTTAGCATATTTGAGGATGGAAGGAATATCTGAAATGGAAGTTACGTGATCGTGCAGGCAAAACCCATTTCACATTCCTCTGACCATGACACTCTGATCCTCATACGGAACTCTGGCAGTTACTATTTAATGTTATTTTATGTAATTTCTGAAATTCTGGTTTTGCTGACAGGCACAGACTTCCAGAACAGGGATAAGTGCCATGCACCCATGTAACATTGTGGAAAATGCATCACAGGAGAGAGATTCTGTGTGGCAAACAACTGGAGACTGTTTTAGGGGTTTTGAGTCAACTTGGCCAAACCTATGGATGTAGGGCCATGTGAAAGATCACAGTGGAGCTTCTACATGTGTGCATGAGCCCACATGCACCTTCCATCACCCCTGAATCAGAATTGTTACTGTTCTGTCACTGAGGAAAACTGCAGAATTACTGCAGTTGTGTTTTAAGTGCTGCTCATACATTTGGTGATTTGATTAATGTGTTCTTCAAATCAGTGAGATGCTGAGGGCTGTGCCCTGATGGGTCTCTTGTTCCTTCCCCCACAGGCTAAGATGCCTTTTGATGCCAACAAGCTGTACTGCAGCGAGGTGCTGGCGATTCTGCTCCAGAATAATGATGGTGAGCCATGCCTGCCGTATCTCTGTCAGAGAGGGCAGAATCCAGGCTTCTCTCAGATCACAGCAGCCCTTTTCTGCCTCTAGCTCCCCTTTGCTGCCTTTGCTCTCCCCTATGTGCTCCCTCGCCTCCACCCTCTCTTTCTCTGCAGCTTTTGTGCTCTGTCAAGCTGTATTGATTTTGTTTGCTGATGTATCAGTGTTAGATGGCTGTAAAATCTGACAGTTAGCTTCATTTTTCTCTCTCTTTTCCCCCTTCCCCCCACCTCCGTCTAGACAACAGAGAATTGCTTGGGGAGCTGGATGGGATCGATGTGCTGCTTCAGCAGTTATCTGTGAGTAATTCCCACATGCCTTCTCTTCCATCAGGAGACTGCTGGGCAGGGTGGGAGGAGTGGAAAATACCTGGGGTGCAGGTGATTCCTATTTGGTGAGGCATAGCCCCCAAATCCATGGGGTGTGTCATCCATGGTCAGTGAGATTAATCCCTTTTGTAAAGGTGTAATGCTGAGGTGCACAGAAGTTAAATTACTACATTATAGTATCATGGCAAGTTGGATTTAGGCAAGGTTGGAATTGGTCCATCTTCAGCATGCTCCACTCCAGGCACAGGGCTGCCCACATTTGAGCTGGCTGAAGGGAGTGTGTTCATAGCTCACCTGTATTTCTTCAGGTAGTGCTGCCTGCAGCACCCTCAAGTACGAATTGTGTAGGAATTCTCTGGTAAGTTGCTTATCCACATACTTGAGTGTGAGTTTCCCCTTCCCCTTGGAGGCCTGTGTATTATCCTTTAAATCTTGCAGCAGGCTGCTGCACATGTGTGGGTGCTCAGTCAGGGCAGCAAAGGGCAGCAGCTGCAGAGAGGATGCAGATCTGTGTGATCACTGGCTGACACCTGTCAGGTGCTGGAGCTTTTGGTGCAAACTCTTGAGGTGTGTTCTGCAACAGTACACCCCAACATTTGAGGGTAATTTTGCTTTCTTTGTCATTCAGGTGTTTAAGCGGCACAATCCAAGTACAGCAGAGGAACAGGAAATGATGGAGAACCTGTTTGACTCCCTTTGCTCCTGCCTAATGCTCAGCTCCAATCGTGATCGCTTCCTGAAGGGTGAGGGTCTGCAGCTGATGAACCTGATGCTCAGGTACCTCATTAGCATTGTGATTTCCTTCCTGCTTTTCATGTGCCACCACAAGTTCTGGCTAGATATTTGTGGTTTTATTTTAGAATTTCTGTGTTAGGATATTTGTCTGTCTTCTCTTGATTTTTTTCTCCAGCAGGTAAGTTATTTGGACCTTCTCAGGCATGGAATCTCCACTTTTTGTCTTCAACTTTGTTTCCTAAGAACTGGGGTTGCCGCAGTGGCTGCCAGAAAGTGGCAGTGCAGATGTTTCATGTAGAGAGAATGCTGTACATCAGGCCACTAACCCTCTAAGGATTTAAATGAACTCTCTGAGGGCAGGAGAGAACCTTTGGATGTCCCTTGAGAAAACGTTTTTCCTTTTGTTTCCCGGTTCAGGCTCCACTGTGTTGTGTAGCCTCTGAGCTGCTGACTCTTTCTGGATGCAAATACAAAAATTACTTTTGCGAACGGGGCATAAGTTTGCATTTCTTGTGCCGTGCATTGTCACACCCTGAACCTCTGGGGCTTCTCTGCTCTCTCCTCACTTTTCCTTGCTGGCCTGGCACCGAGCTGTGTCTGCTGGGCTGTCTGGCTCCCCAGAGCTGTGGGAGGGCACAGCGGGCTCTGTCTGGCTGTCCCCAGAGTGCCAGGCTGTGTGCTGGCAGGCTAGCAAACACCAGCCAGGAACGCTGAGCTCCTGCAGCTCAGGGCTGGGGAATGTGCGGCAGCAGGGAACTGAATAAATAACCCAACATGGATTATTCAAATAGGAACACTGGGTTTTCTTGAGGCTAATTAAGGAAAAGCTCTAAAACTAAGAACGGGAGGGAGGCCTCCCTCTGCCTGGAGTCCTAAGCTGCTAAACCAGCCTTGCAGAACTAATTAGTTGCAGTTCTTGTGCCATGTGGGTGGGACTCAGTGTTTGGATTTTTAAGAGCTTTTTACCCATTTTTTGACTCTACTGTTTACCATTCTCTGCACCAGGATCCCAGCTGGAAAATTATGACAAGGGGAAAATTTCTCCTTGGCTGCATTTTGCCCCCCACAGTAGTTGCAAAAGGATTGGGAGGGACAGAGTGTGATGGATCTGTTAGCAGCAACTCTGTCTGATGGACAGAGTTTCCAAGGCCTCAATCTGTGGATTCTACAGTTTGAGTGGGATTGGTAAAGTGACTGTGGAAAAAAAACTAACAATTCACAGAATTTGTTGTATAAGCTTCTGTCACTACTGTCCACAGGCATGTACTATACTGACAGGTGATTATATTTTTTAAACTCTTCTAATGTAGTTCTAGTGCTTAGAAGCTCTCACAGGTGCTCAGTTTTTCTTGGATGGAGCGACTTAGGTGACCACAATCTGTCGTTGTAAATAGGGAGTGAATGTGGATTGTTGTGATTTGGAGCCACACATCTGTATCTTCTTGATACCTTCATGATGAACAGCAGAGAACAGGCATGCCATTCAGTTGTGATTGACCACCTTCCCCACAAACAAGGCAGAGTATTTTTCTCTCCTGTTGGTGTCCTCTGAAGGCTGGGGGCCGAGATCTGTTATTTTTTGGTTTTACTTTGGAGGTGGTTAATCACTGTACCACAGCTTGAGCAGATGAAAGGACAAATAGGCAAAGTTGAAAGTGTATTGACATGATGTGAGATAGATAAGCTGTGTGAGAATAAAGATATCAGGCTTGAATCTCCATTACTGTCGTAGGGAACACGGCATTCTGTGTCTGGTGCTGCCTGATCCATCCAGCCAAGTCGTTCCATTATTGATGGTTGTGCACACAGACCTGCAGAGAGTTGCAGCAGCTTTCGATGAGTATTTAATGTGCTTGTGATATTCCTACAGATAGTCATGAGAACAGGCTGGTTTCTGTTGTGCTCAGCCTTGAAATGTGTGGCCAACAGCAAAAGGTGATGTTGTATCGTGTGAACTTCTCCTTGTTTGTGGGGAGTCAGTGGTAATGCCTGAAAATAAGCCCCATGTGGCTGATGTGCCTTATGTGCATGTCCATGGCCAGACAGGTCCTGGACTCATGCTGGGATCTGGGACTTGCAGTTGGCCCTGAAGGAATTGGGGCTTCACCATGGGAGGTGAGCAGAGGGTCTGGGAGAAGAGCAGGTTGAGAGGGATGAAGCCATTGACAGCAGGAGTGAAGGAGGAAGTTTGGAAGTAGAATGAGAGCAGGGCTATATATAATTATTTAATTAGCATCTCTGCACCAAGAGAAGCTTGTTTATTTTATGTAGCATCAAGATGGTTTCTCAAGGAAGTAGTCACCAGCAGAAAGTTTAGAAGGGTCCCGTAGAATTAAACTAAATTTTCTTTTTAGCTCAGGAAATACTTTTTAGTACTCAGTCCTTCAGTCTTGCTCAGCAACCTAACTGTGGTTTAGCCAAAAGAGAGGAAAACAGGCTTGTCCTGTCAGCTCCCTGGTGCACGCTGACAGGCAGCTTATTGCTTTGGCTGTAGAGCTGTGCTGGGTTTGAGGAGATGCAGCCATGCTACTCCCAGGGGATGTGTCAGGGAGCTCCTCTGTTGCTCCGGGAAAATGACATGTGGCTTTCCCAGCTATTAAGTGAGGAGCATGTGTATGCACAGAGACAAACACAGCCTGGGGAGCTCATGGGGACCTGCATCACTTGGGCCACACAGTGTTCTGTCCTGCAGCTATGCTGGGACTTCTCTTGACCCTCAAGAAAATGTTTGTCTTCTGTACAGCAAAACAAGGTGAAAACAGACAACTCCATATGGCTCCCTGAAGCTTTACTGTAGCTATTTCAGGGTATATTTTTTTATGATTATTAAAATCTTTATATGTTTTCTTGTCCTGCTGTTCCTAATGACCCCTGGAAACATGAGCTGTCTCTTTACTAAATCTTCGGGTTAATTAAACGGAACCATTTTGTGCACATTTTCCCAGGAAGTCTAGTGTTCTGCTGTTTCTGGTATTTTGGAAAGTTAGAGGCTATGGTCTGCTAATGTGGAAAGTATCCAAATAACATCAGCACCTCTTCTTTTTGAAATAATAGATGTACCAAAAGAGTTGTCTCTGATGGGAAGGTGTTAAAAGGAGGAAAACAATGGTCAGTGAATAAAGTTGTAATTCAGAGTTCCCATGAGCGCCGAGGCCCCTCCCCATTTGGTGATTCTCACGTTTGCTTGTCTGTGAATTAGTGCTCAGCTAAAAGTTCCCTCAATAAGCACAGATGAGACTAAGATAAACTGCTTGCCCTCCGGCAGAATAAATATTTCAAATAAAATCAACTCCAGACAGTCCAGGCAAGCAGCTATTGATCTCTAAAAGCCTGAACTTAAACCCAATGAATATTCCAGAGCTCAGCCCTGCACAGCCTTCCTAAATGCTGATCAATATGCAATTACTTCCCCTGAAAACATTTCTGGTGTCATCTGGCCTAAGGAGTACTTCATTTTTATCTCTCTGTAGTGGGGATGTGGGGGTGCCAAACGACCTTTCTGCACAGCCCTTGGCTGGTGGGGGGAACTCAGAGTCTGGCTCCACATGGTGCCCTCCCACTGCTGGGTTGGAAGTGCCTGTGGCTGCACTGGCCAGGGTCACTTTCTTTCAGGCTGGGGTGTTCATATATGGGTGTTTTAGTTTGCATGTTGTTAAGGGCTCGTGAAGTTGGGTCTCTGCAGTGAAGTTGTTTTCCACAGTTCTCTGGAAGCTTTGAGGATAATTTTCAGGGCATCCCTGTGTTATTGGTGCGAGTTACCACCACCAACATTCTGAACTGGCATTAAAGCAGAACAGCCCAGAGTCTCTGTCTGCCTTCTTTCATTGTGTGATTCCTGGTGATGGGGTTTCGTAGCTGGGGTGACCCAGCTATGCTCACCAAACTTACTCCTTTATTAAATTAAACTACTGCTAGATCTAAATCCCGATCTTTTTGGTATGATAGTATTTGCCTTTTCTGTCCAACCCAGCCTCCCCTTCTGTTTTGTGCCAGTGTTTGTAAAGGAGTGAAGAAATATCTTCTTCAGTAGCCAAGAAATAAGAAATAAAACCATGACAATAAAATAAGTAACATGAAATAAAAATAGAAAATAAAGAGAAATAAAAGACATTAAAAAAGAAATAACCAAGACAATATTCTCAGCCACAGTTTTGAAAAGAGTTATTGCTGATACAATGTTTTGGCTTCTAGAAGAAAAATCTTGCTTAGAGCTTGTGCTCAGACTCTTCATCTTTTCCTTGTCATGTTCCTTTCCCTTGTCTCTCTAAAGTAGGGTGCTCCAAAGCTCCTCATATCCCTATACAATTTAATTTGCCTCTTTCTTTTCACAGAGAGAAGAAGATTTCCCGCAGCAGTGCCCTGAAGGTGCTGGACCACGCCATGATCGGACCAGAGGGCACAGACAACTGTCACAAGTTTGTGGACATCCTTGGGCTGAGAACCATTTTCCCTCTCTTCATGAAATCACCCAAAAAGATAAAGAAAGTTGGAACAACTGAAAAAGAACACGAAGGTAGGTATGCTTCCAGATCCTTCTTATTGCCCTGGAGGGGGTGAATGGACAGCCAGTGTCTGAAAAGTACCTGCAGGGAGGAGGGAAAGGCACAGCACCCATCTTCTCAGGGCTCCTCCTGCAGCTTTCAGGTCTGGGTGTCCAGCCTGCTGCTCCCTGTCACAGCTGGCTGTTGAGGGCTCACTTGTCCTGCTTGTTTTGGTATCAGCAGCTCCTGGCAGTGCCATTTTGCGTGCTGTTAATAAGTTATTTTACTCCTGTAGAGTCTGTTGTTTGAAGCTCTTACTCTGATGCAAAACTCTTTTGAAAAGAGTAATGAGGCAACTACAAATGTCACCTCAAAAGCAGTGTTTTCATGGCTCTGAGCACTGAAGTGTGACTGGATGAACATCAGGCATTGCAGAAATAAACTGGATTGCTTTTGAAGTTGCTTTTTTTTTCCTTTTTATATTTTTTAACACTCTACCCTGGAAAACTGCTTCAACAGAGATCTGCTGTGGAATAAAACTGCAATTACTTATGCTGAGCTGAGTGGTCAGTCCCTCCTGCTCCTGCTAACATTGCCTTTCCCATTTTGTTGGTCATTGACTATCTTGGAAGAAACTTTAAATGCTGCCAAGGATGCTTAAGGTTTTGTGCCAGGTGATTGCTCAGCTCAGTTCTACAGAGGGTGAATAGTGTCAAAAACTGAAGATGTGTGAGTGGGTCTCAGACATGCTTAGGATCCATCCTAAACTCTTGCAGCAAACCAAGGGGAAGTGGGAGGAAACAGCAACAACATCTAAACTCAAATCCCCTGCTTTGGGACTGTTCTGACAGCTCAGGTCGGGCTTGGGTGTTCTCCCAAGCCCAGAAGGGAGGTGCTGTCCCTGCAGAGCTGTCTGGGTGCTGGCTGAGGCACCAGCCGGGACTGAGCAGCTGCTTTCTCTGGCAGAGCTGCTGAGCTGGGGACAACTCTCTGGGCATCTGCTTGTCCTCCTGAGGACAAGGAATGGGCAGTGGCATGGGCTGGGCATATGTGTGGCAGTGGCTGCTTTCCTGGCACAGGTGAAGAGCAGGGGCTTACCTGTCACCCAGCCCCAGAGCAATTCACACACCAGCTGGCAGTTCTGATCACTTTGTCTGCCTTGTGTTTGTCTTGGGTAGCTAATGGTGAGGGGGAAATGCTGTTGTGTGGTCTGGGGTTTATGTAATGGACTTGCAGAGATGGGTTTGGTTTCTGTAAGTTATGTAATAAAATTGCAGCTTTATGTAGTAAAATACGCAGTTGTGCTTTGATAGATTATGGGGATGTTTTGAAATTTTCATTTGCAGTGTGAAAGTGAGGTTTGTTTAATTCTTCTTACTGAGAGGAAGCTTCAGTGGGAATAGGAGATCTCTGGGTGGAGATCTGAATCTGTGGCTCATGCCATTGACTTAATTTTTCAGTTTTGGAAAGTGAGCTAATCTCTGTCTCATCTGCTTCTTCTGGAGACTGCAGTTGATACCTGTGTGCAGTCCTGGCTGTTGTGAGGATTAGTCTGGAAAGCCCTGACAGGGTCAGTTTCTGACTATTTCTGTGATAGCATGAAAAGCCAATCTGCCCTCAGGAAAATGGAGTGATCTGTGCAAATGGGCTTTGTATCACACCTCCATCTCATTAACATGCGGAAGAAATGGAGAACATTAAGATGAGTCCAGAAATCAGTTCTATTAAAATAAACTCTCCCTAAAAGGCTGTGGTAGTAAGTCCAATTTTCTTTGTTTTGCATCACTGGGCAGGTGAGTTGCTGAATTTCTAACGACAGGAGGTAATAGAGATGTTCAACAGGGTTCCCTGGGGCCTGTCACACCATTGTCCTGACACAGTGTAAGCAGCACAGTGTGTGCTTTTACTCTGCTGAGTATTGCCCCAACCATGCAGTAGTTGCACCTGGGGGCAACATGGCACAGGCTCCTGGATGCCTCTGGCTTTAAGGGAAATGGTGCAGGTGCATGATGGAACTGGTTCCCTCTGTCCTGTTCTGGTCCCAGGAACGTGCTGCTTGTTGCTTATCTCTTTGTTTATTTGATCAAAAAGAATGCTCATGCTTAGTCTGCTCTTGTCAGCTTTTCTCATAAAAACTTTATCCTGTGTTCAATCTGTTTTAAAAAACTTAATTAGAACAATCTTCTATTAGGAGAGCTTTCATGTGTATGCCAAATGGAGGAAGAGATTCCTTTAAAGGATTCTCTGGAATGGCTTTGCAGCAGTGGCATCAGTATTTATTTAAAGCAGCTCTGAGGAGCTGGGCTGTGCTCACCTTCTCTGCGTTGCTGCTGGGGTGCTGCTGTCGGGCTGGGCATCCCAGGCTGTGCTGTAAAACACTAAATCCTCAGTGGACCCTGAAACCTGGGGCCTGATTACAGCTGCCCAAAAACCAGCCTTGCTAAAGTGCTCCAGCACTGGGTGAGGTACCAAACAGCTCTGCCTGTGCCTCTGTCCCTTTGTCTGCAGTGGCTGAAGTGCCACCAGGCTGAGGATCCTGGCACCCGCTGTGGCTCCAGGTGCTTCACCTCTCCCAGGACATCTTGTGCTCAATCTCTAGAGCACCAAATCTTCTGTATGTATGTGATGGTTGTAAGAAAATATCCCCTTGTCTTTATTTTATAGCAGTGTTGCTATTTACATAAGAGATAGTCTATAAAACCATGTTTGTTTTATTGTCTCTAAGGCAGTGTTCTGAATGTGACAAAATAATAAATACCTCCGTGAAAAAAAAATCTCAATGTGACTTGCTGAGCTTTTATTTATTGCAGAAATTTATAATCCAAATTAAATTTGATAAAAGTAACTTCTCTGTAATGTATTTCTTCCTTTCTAAATGCTAGCATAAAGGTGTCAGTGCTGGTTAGCTGGTTTTAAACACTGTCAGTGTTTAAAAATTATTTTACTCTAGGGAGCCTGTGAACAATTTAAATCCAAACTGCCTGTATTTATGCTTTATGTACACTATGTAATTAGGAAAAAAGAAAGGGAAAATTTCTTAACCATCTTTATGGATGATCTGAGCCTGAAGATTGGGCCTGTGGTGTCTAACTGAGTGCACATTATCTACACTTGAATTTTGCCTGTGTTTGTACAGATCATTATATTAGGATATTAGGTTTGGGAGAAAAAACTCGTTGGAAGCAATTTCCCTTTTTCTGAGGCAGTGAAGCAACTCAAACCAGAAATATTTTGCAGCTGAAGGCAGAAATGGCTGAGTTTTGCTGTGTCTGTGTCGTTGCAATACTCATGTGAGTGCCCAGCTGGGTTGGACAGCCAGAAAGAGAACCATCCTGGCTGTGTAGGAGGTGCTGTGTTGTGCTTGTGTGTTGTGAGCTGGTTGAACAGTGGCATCCCTTTAGTGTCTGTGATTGCAGGGAATGGACAGGAATCTGGCCCTGCATGGATCTTGGCGTAAATAGAGGGTTAAGGCTTTAAATAACACTTATGTGTTGCGACTTTTGAAATGTGGGGGGTGCTCTACAAGCATCTGCATTCCCAAAACCTTTCTGTTGCAGAGCTGAGGGTCAGGGTGTTGTCCCTGTCCGTGAGGGTGCAGCGGCTCTCAGCACAGTCGAGTCACAGCGTTGGATGTTGGCTTGAAATTCTTGAACAGTCTCAGTGAGCTAAAACTGGAGAAAACACAAATTCCTCCTGAATTAGAGTCTGTAGTGAAGCAATCATAGCTGGCTCGACGGGCTGTATATCCTCCTGCTCTTTCTCAGGATGGTTATTTGCAACCAAGTTTTGCTCACTTGGAGAGTGTAATGAACTATAAAAGGATGTTTGTCCAATTCATCTTAATTTAAATGCCTTCTCTTGTCTTAGATGTCAGTTTTACTTAGGAATGCTTAATTTGATAACCTGAGAATTAGTTCAGCCAATTTCCAAAGGAGAATTCCTGTCGCTTGGGTGTTTTGCTTGTTTGCCCTCTATCAATAACAAAGCCTCTTTTGGAGATCCTCAGCTATACCCTTCCTTTAGAAACAACAACAAAACCCATTTCTTAGTAAATACACTTTCACTTCTTTGTGACATGCACTAAAGGAGAGCCCTTGGAATGAATGTTTGCTGCAGAACCAGGTTCCCTGGGCATGGGGAAGTGAAAAGGCAGCAGCAGAAATGTGGCCTGATAAGGAGTTATTGTTATTAACTGAGCACCCTCTGCCAGCAGAAAGTGTTTTTCTTTCGGTGGTCTTGAGGAGTGAGCACCTGGGGAAGGCATCAGTCTGTTTAAACAGAACTTTATTAAGCCAATTTGTTATTTCACCATCACCATCCGACAGGAACCTGTGATTTGAGTGAGCCATGATGCTGAGAACAGAGTTAAATTTATCTCAATTAAAGCAAGCGTGCTCTGTCGCAAGAACATCAGAAAAATAAACTTTCTCAGTCAATAGAAAGAATTTTGTTTTACGTTCAGCTTGATGGCTGAATCCAGCTCACTGGGGCTGTTGCATGTGGAGCTTTTCCAATCCTCCCAGGCCCCCCTTCACCCATCCATAAAATTGGTGTTTCTTGCTTGTATCAGTGTTTTAAGATAAGTTTTTTCTTGTCAAAATGCAGTGATACTTGAGCGGGTTACTCTTCTGAAATGCAGATTATTAATGCATTTGAAAACAAGGCAGGTTATCAGATGCTACACCATTGGAATAACATGTCCCAGTGCCACCTATAATAACTGGGATTGGCCAGTGGCTTCATCCAGGTTTCCCAGCAGCCATGAAGCCAGAATTGTGCATGTAGGAGGGGTAAAAGTATCTCAAAGAACTGGCTTGCTTTTTTCTAGTATTTTCCTGCTTCCAATTAGAAACTACAATTTATCTTAAGCATTCTTTACAAGACAGTAGGCTCTTAAATGTGTTCTGCTGGGTTCACCAGCTCATGCTGCTTGGCCTCCAATGGGCTGCTGTCCCCAGTATCCAGAACTGCCTGCTGTCCCCTACCTGCAGGATGATGCTTTCCTCCTCTTCCTCACTGTTGAGCTTCCTCCCCTGCCAGGCAGATGCCCATTGTAATGAGATGTAAAAAGAAAAAAAAAAGTGGGGGGTGGGGATAATAAAGGCAGAGGAGTGTAATGTTACAGCTTGATTTGACAGGACCTCCTGCTGTTGCAGCTGCCAGTGCCAGCCATGGAATAGATTAATCTGTATTCCAACACGCCGAGCTGAAGTCAAGATCGATCTAATTAGGGTGTTTTAAACACTGCTTGCATGCTGAAGTCTCTGTGCCTGTCTGGAGAGGGAAAGGCTCCTGAGAGCTTGAGGTGATGCTGGGCTAAGCAGGACCCTGGTGCTGCTGCGGGAAGCACATGGGATATGACCTCCTAGAGCCAGGGATGTGTCTGGCATGCTGCCCTGCAGGATTGGGATCGTGGGCAGCTGGCCATGGGGCAGCAGCAGTGCTACTGGCAGATGAGAGAGAGAGAAGCCTCCTGTCTTCCCACATCCATGAATTTAGGGGATTTTGGGATGTTTGCATGAAAAAAGTTCTTGATGCATAGTAGCTGCCAGCTGGTACCTGTTATTTCTGTGAAGGCACCTTTGTGGTGCTGAGCGCGGCTTGGTTTGCTGTTTGCTTCTCAAAGGAATCGCATTTAGCCATTCTTTGAAATGGGGCTTGGCTGCAGCCTCTGCCTCTGGCCGTGTCTGTGTCCTCCTTGGAAGTGATACATTTTGTGCAGGTGATGTGGACTTTGGCTGAGTCTTACATTCTTATGGAGAAGGTCCCAGAATATTCTGTAACAGGGAAGGAAGGCTGCCTGTGGCTTCACCCTGGGGCAATGCACAGCTTGTGGCCTCTGTCTGCGCTGAGATCAAAGCCAGGCAGCTGCAGGTACTTCATTCTGGGGACTCAGAACAGCATCATCTACTAACCATTTCCCAAAGGAGATCCGACCCTAAGAAAACATTGTGATTATGCTTTTGAAATGTTGCACATGTGAGATGGAGACTGGGTCAGTCCATGGGAAAATGGTGAGACCCCATCCGTGGGAACCTGCACCCCAAGGTTAGCATTTCTCCCTTCCCACGGCTGTGCAAACACTTCAGCCTCATCCCATCAAGCTTTGCCCTCATTTTGGCCAATGTCCTTGCCCATGGATGTTGGTATTTATTGGGCCAGGACTTACATTATGGCATAACCTTGATTTTTGGGGTGCGGCACAAAACACATTAGTGCATTATTTTTCAGGAAGCTGATAAAAACCAGTTTAGATAGTTCAGAAATATTTTTGTAAAATATTTCTTTGAATGTTTTGACCAGGGTACTAAATATTTCCTGGATTTTCTGCAGTGATGTTGAAAGAATAACCTTGTTCTCAAAACCTCTGTGTCAGCTCCTTTAGACTTGTCAGTAGTTTTAAAGATTTTATTGATAAAATGGATAAATATCTGCATATGACCACCAAAGCAAAAATGATGGATAAAATACATTTCCTAGTAAAGGAATATTGGAAAAAAGCAATGAAGATAGATCATTGGTGAGAATACTGCTACTAAAATGCTGCATCAACACTTCCAAAAAAAAGGTTGGAGAAAAAAAATAGTGTGACATACAGAATGTTGGCTTCTTTCTAAACTAGCAGAGCATATGTTGGCATATATGGGGGAAAAAAAAAAAAATCCTCATTTCGCTGAATTTCTTTCACCTTAAGAAAATGTGATCTTGCAAGAACTTGAAGGTTTTTACAATGCTTTTAATGTCAACACTTAATTTGGTGTCGCTTTTTGTGGAGTAACAGTTCCTGCGCAGTGAGAGCGTGCGCTGACACCCCCGGAGCCATCCTTCACCCCCGTTAGCCTGTCGGAATGACGGAGCAGCCACACGGTGCGGCCACCAGATAAACCTGTTATCTGCCTGCTCCTCCTGCCGGCAGCACTCCCAATCTCCTTGGAACATGAAAAATTGACACCACCTCAGGCAGAAATCTGTTTCGAAAAGGAAGCTCCATTTATAAGCAGCTAATGAAATGGGGTGCGGTGTGTGTGCGCCTGTGCAGCCTCTCCTCGTGCTGCCCTTGTGCAGGATGCAGATAATCCGTGCAGCAGGGAGCACAGATACCCTGGCCAGGCAGCCTGCGTGCCTTCACCTCCTAGGGCCCACGCAGTGGGAGCAGGAGCTCTTAGCAAACACAGTGGTGTTGCTCATTCTTTGTGCTGTATATGGTGTGACAGCAGTGAGGTGGTGATCACTCTCCTCTGCATGCTGTGTTTCCCCCTCTGAAAATATCAAATGTTGAGGCTCCATTACTCCCCACCACCGTGGATGAGGAAGTGTTTATGGTCATTAATTTTCATCAGTCTTAATCAGCAAGATTACAGTGAAGAAATCTTGGAGAAGCTAAGAGGTCTAAACCACCAGGTCTGTGTTTAAAGCAGACCTGCAGGTGGGAGTTAGTACTGACTGCTTTAGAAAGGAAAAAAGACTCAAGCCCTTCTCCTTTGCTTTGCTCCGCTGTGCTTGGGCTCAAGGTGAGTGGCTCAGTCACCTCTCAGAGTGGTGGGACAGTGACACAGCTGTCTCCTGTGCTCTTGCAGCCTTGACTTTTTACTTGCCTCCTTGGTTTGTGCTGAAAAATATGACCCCCAAGTGCAGTTGAGAAGACTGTAAACCTGTTTATTTGGTCATTTCTGTTTTGTTGTGGCCCATTTGTATTCATTGATGGTTGGTTTGAGAATTTTTCCACTAGTTCATACTACTTCAGTCTCTGCAGGAGCACAGTTATTCTTTCTCCAGCTCTCTTGTTTCAGTAGCTGTCCCAGCCTTGGTGACCTGAGGGTCATTTGGGTGACAGTGCTGGCTTTGGCCAAGGCTCCTTTAGGCCCAAAAGAGGAGGCAGCATGTGATGCCTTTAGGCTGTGATGGAGGGTCCCAAAACACGTGTACTGCCAGGCAGGCACACTGCCTGGGGAGGCAACCAGAGTGGAACTTGTGCTCTGTGTGAGATGCTTTAGGTCCCTGAGGCAGAGGAGGAGGAGGAGACCTCACTGGCTGGGCTGGCATGAGGGGCTATCTGTGCTCCTTGCAAACATGGCTTGTGGCTCTCAGTGCTGCTCTGTCTCCTCTCACCATAATGGGAAGGAACCAGGGTTCTGCTTATCAACAGCTACACGCTGGAGTGTTAATAGTAAATTTAATGGCATATTACAGAGGGAAATAAGCTTCTCTTCCTGATCTCAGCATGCAATTTTCATTTTGTATTTCTAGAACATGTCTGTTCCATCCTGGCCTCCCTTCTGCGAAACCTGAGAGGGCAGCAGAGGACACGGTTACTGAATAAATTCACAGAGAATGACAGTGAGAAGGTGAGTGCTGAATGTGTGTCTCAGTCTCTGGGCTCCCAGGTTGGGAGGGTTGTTGCTCAGGGCAGGGTGCCTGGTGCACTTGCTGAGTTACGAAAAGCCATCCTTGTACCTGCCTGCAGAGACTTGTGCCATCACAGACCTTTGTTCTCTCATTCACATTGTATCTACAAACTGCAAAACTGGGCATTTAGTGCATGGTCTCCACATCACCTGTGCTCTTGTTTTCTGATGCTCTTGCATATGGTAGTAGCAATTTTGTCCTGGGTTGTGTCTCTGCTGAAACCTGGCCATAGAAGACAATATGCAGTATTGCATTGTGCTGGCTCTGAGATCAGGACAGCATGGAAATGCACCAGTGTGTCTGGTGAAGCTCTTTTGCAGTGAGTTTAGGAGTTGCTGTGGTACCCATTTAACATTCCCCACTCCTCTCCTAGAATGTTTCACTTTAGTGGTGTTTGCTCTGGGAAATTCTTCCCAAAATATTTACATGGTGGTGGATAGATCAAAGCTTCGCAGAAAAGAAATAGCAGCTTTTGCAAACCAGGGATCCCAAGGGATTTGTAAATTCTGCCACTGGGAAAATATTGGTTCCTCAGTATTCCTCATTAGTGTATTTTAAAGGTGTTTTTCATAACCTGTTCTACCAATTGTAGATAATTA
Organism: Erpornis zantholeuca; assembly: GCA_013400515.1. Lineage (NCBI taxonomy): Eukaryota > Metazoa > Chordata > Aves > Passeriformes > Timaliidae > Erpornis > Erpornis zantholeuca. Next base: position 284,060 of record VZTN01025418.1, on the reverse strand, counting down.
CTAGATAGGATTTCAGCTGCCCTAATACAGTTCAGAGGAGAGCAGGAGAGCTGGAACATCCAGCACAGATAGACAAGTCCACTGGGGAAACCAGGAGCCTGGAGGACCACAGCACAGAGAGTGAGCTGGGGACACATGTCTGTTTGCTGCCATTTATCTGGCACCGATGGGACCGTGTTCCCATATGGGATTACATCCAGACGCCTGCAGCCTCAGCATGCTCATCCAACCAGCACTTGTACCCTCCTTCTGTAACACGTTGTTTCCCAGGAGGGACAGAGCTGCCTGTTGCTTTGTGAAGGCTGAAGCTGGGAGGAAAACAAAATTGCATGAAGGATTAAAGATGATTGCGTTGTTCTTTTTTTCTTGCTTACATCTCTCTCTTCTGCCCTTGCAGGTTGATAGGCTGATGGAACTGTATTTTAAGTACCTGGATGCAATGCAGGCAGCTGATAAGAAGATTGACGGGGAAAAACATGTATGTATTTCTTAAGTTTTGCTAGGTCATGTCTGCAACACCTCTGCACAGCCATGTCATCTGCACAGGACTTCTGGCTCAGCCAGTCACTATTCTCTGGTGTGCCCTCATACCTGTGCTGTTACCTCTTAATTCCTATTGCCTCATTCTTTCAAGTTCCAGGTAACCTCAGATAAAATGGGCCAAGAATTTCTCTACAAGTGCTTCTGGCTGTCTCTTGGAGTGAATTTTACTAGAAGTACCTGGGTCTGTGCTTCAATTTGCCTTCACTTTTCCCTGGCTGCAGTCCTGCTTGGTTTGGCAGATGGAGAGCAGGTGAAATGCAGAGAGACAATTACATGATAATGTGCAAGGCCTCCTACCCTGGTCTGTAGAGTTGTGATCAGCGTCTAGAAAGTGTCTGTGTTGATGAGTTAGCTGAGGTGCAGCCAAGGGCTGTGTGCACTCTGCACACCAGCAGTGAATGTTTGAGTGACACGAGCCTTGGTACCACACAGCACTTTCTTGGAACTGAAGCTGGAACAGACCTTTTGAAAGGGAGTGAGCGGTTGGAGTCAGGAAGCAGCTTGCAGAGCTGTTAGCGAGCTTGGCCAGCTTCCCACAAGATTATCTGTATCAGTGCTGGGGAGGGTGTGAGATTGATTAGCGCTGATGGAGAGCAATGGCTGCAGCTGCCGTCCCGCACGCCATGCGCTCCGCGTGCCACGGGCAGCAGCCCCCCCACCAGGCTCCGACAAACAGCTGCCTGCCCACTGCCAAGGCTGCTTCTCTGGGCACTGTCAAACATTCTGAGGGCATCAGAGAGCTGCCGCTGCTCCAGGAGGCACGGGGGTGAGTGATGAATGGAGCTGCTTTTGCCGCCAGCTCTCAGGCTCCATATGGACAGCGGCAGCATCACCACTGAGCGGTGGCCTGGAGGAAAACAGCTTTTACCCTTTCTTGCTTTCCGTCCGTGCTCTGTACTTCCTCCCCACAACAGGGCAAGAAATTATTTATTCTTTACATTTTGGCGTTGGAGTGGGGGGTTTAGAACTCAAAAACGGGAATGGATTTTTTTGATTGAAGCCTTGTAGTGTGTTGGAGCTGCTGCAGAGAGTCCTGAAATAACCACATGCCGAGTGAGGGTATGTGCTCTTTATCCAGGAACAACCTGGAGCAGCCTACAAACACTGACATCTGTAGCAAACAGCTAGCACAAAGCATGAATGGAGGGAATGTGAGTGTGAAGAAGTTTTTATGGAAGCTCTTCAATTAATAATATTAACCCATTCATGTCTACCAATTCACAAGAGAAGTAAAACTTAGGAACTTCAGATTCTTCTCCTGTATCAAGAATAAATGGACCTCAATTCTTTGTGTCCTATTAGAACTAATTATAGGATTTGGCAGAAGCATCTCATGGGTGCAACATATTGGGCATAACACATATAAAATATGATCCTGAAGTTTATTCTTAGCTTGGAACACTCTTGGAGAATTATCATTTGCTTTATTTTGCAGCATTATCAGATGGTCAATGGGAGATCTCAGGGTCTCCTGAGATCTGAAGTGGCTCAAGCATTTTCCCTACTCAGAAGTAGGCAAAAGCCATCATTCTGTCTGTCACATCACAGCACTGTCTGGCTGTGACAGGATTTATGGGGCACTTTAATGTTCCTTGTTGTGGCACATGAATCACTGAGGTGGATCGTATGAACACTTTAGAAACTGTGCTCTGCCACTGGGGGGATTTTGACCTTCCCCTTGCAGTAGAGGACATAGTACCCCAAAAATGTGGTATGCAGATCCTCACCTTTCTCCCTGTCCTGTAGAAAAACGATACTCGGTGAGATTTTACAGGTTCAGCCTACACTGACGAGAGTGAGATCCGAGTCTGATGGACAGAGTATCCTGGTGTAAGTCTTGCATTACAAGGAGTGAAAAGCTGATTACACAAGGAATGACTGAGTGCTTTATCTTTAGTAGTGCAGCTGGCATAAGAAGCGCCTGCTCTTGCAGTTCTCCTCTTTTTTATTTCTTTTAGCTGGTTTATTTTAGTGGTCTGGTTTATGGCCCTGCTTTTCAGCCCATGGCAGTGGTGGTGGGGGAATAGATGAGAGTGGAAGGGAGGGGAGGAATTTCTGAAGCCAGCTGTTTTGAGGAGGAACAGTTGTAATAATCTGCACCATAATCTGGACTGTGAAACAGGATGAGGTCACTGAGCCCCTTCTCTATGTTACCCCTTTGTTTGCTTCAGTGGAGTCTGTTCAGAAGGGTTCAGAGGTGATAACTTGGTGATTATCCTAATTGCCATGTGAAACCCAGGAGCAAAGTCCATGAGAGCATTGTCTCTTAACACCTGATGCCTGTTTTAGCACTTTTCTCAGAGTTTTTAGTTAATGAAAATATCTTGTTCTCCTCTCAATTTCTTTAATTATTTCTGTAGGAAACGCTGCAACATCCTGTGGCCTTTACCTCTCTCTAAAATGAGGTATAATTATGGGTGGCAGCAATAGCCTTGATGATCTCTAAAGATGGTAGGAAATGACAAGAGATAGTTTAATATTTTTATAGTTCCACAGAAAATTATGCTCATCAGGTTTATTCAATAAAATATTCTCACCAGACACTTTGTGCTATAATGACTTACAAATTACATGCTAATTGTGCTACAGTTCAACCACTCCATCCTTGAAAGGAAGAGGTGGAACTCCTAGGATGAGTGTGGTATCCACAGGTGGGGATAACAGGGGATTTGAGTCACCTCATCCTTTCTGTTTGGTGTATAAAGACAGAACTTCCTGGAGCTGTGCTGAGGCCAGCACATGATGGCTGTGAGTGTGGTTCTTAGCCCTCACAGCCCCTCCTGAACATATCTTGCATCCCTCAGCTCTCCCAGTGATACAGACAGAAAATAGTAAAGGAAGAGACTCCATTCTTAGAGTGAGAGACACGTTGTGGTGGTCGTTTTGGTACCCAGCTTTTTGGAGCATGTTCATTTCTGTCCACCTGCATTGGCATTGCTGTTCCACCTGGTGAGGATGTAAAACCAGCATCCTGGAGGTGTCCTTTGCTCTTGATCAGTACCCATTCCTTTTGCTCTGCCCAGCTGTGTAGTGGGTGCTGGAAGGTGAGTGAGAGATGAGGAGGGAGGAGGATGCAGAGATCTCCTCCACTGCCGGTGTGGAGCAGTGCGATCTTTGGTACAGCACTGGCACGTCCATCGCATCTTTAGGCATGGAGTCTCTACTTGACACCTCGAGGCCTGTCAGTCCTGCCTCATTAGTGTGAGAGAAGCTCATTTTAGCTTCACAGAAGCCCATCTTATTGCTGTCTTCTCCCATCAGCAAGGGGCATCTCAGTACATATTGCTGGCAGATTAGAAATGGCACCTGAGTGCTCATTTGGTGCTTAGCGACTGACAGCTTTGAAAGAGAGACCAAGTGGGAAGGGGGCTGCTTGGTACTGTACCAGAGGCAGATGAGCACTGAAAGGGTGGCTGTGGTTTTAAGGAAAAAAAAAAAAAAAGGACTGTGAAAAGGCACCTTAAAACTGTACTTGTCTTCTAATTCATATCTGCTTAATTTACTGGCACAAAATAATTTCCTCTGCTGAGAGGGGCTGTTAGAGCCACCGCCGCCGTGTAATCAAGACCGTGGCTGCCTGGATCCAGCTGCTGTGATCGCTGGGCTCGGATCAGAATACAGAGCAGACCTGGCCTTTGTTTCTTGCTCTAGAGATTCAGAGTCCTGGCCTGTGGATGTTTTTCTGCTCAGGAATTTAGCACTGTTGAGCAGAGCAGCCAGTGAGCCTGTGTGCAGTGTGGAGTATGAGTGGTAGTTCAGGAGTGAGTGTGTTGTCTTTCTTCAATGCCTTTTTTTTTATAATTCAGTCAGTATTCAGCTCTCTCACTAGCCAGACTAATCATTGTTTAGCTTTAGAGACCAGATTTGAGCCATTTGGCATGGATGTAGGGTGAGGGAAGTCACTGCCTGCGCAAAATTGGATTTTTCTATTTACTGGCAAGAACTCTCATGCAGGCTTTGCCCAGTCATGCCTGTGCCTATGATTTTGAGAACCTGGAGCAAATGACAGTCGTACATGTGTTGGGAGTCTTCAGGATCTGTTGCTAAAGCATCACATCTGAGTGTAGCCAAAACAGTTGATTTCACAGCACAGTTAAGAAGGCACTGGCTTTTAAACTTGTTCTTTTACTGGCAGACTGGATTTCTAGGAGGAAATGAGAACTATTTCACTATCTGAGCTTTCCTCTCCCTTTCGGGAAGAAGCGAGAATCACCTGTCTAAGTCACTCCATCCGATTTCTGTCCCAGGAACATCCATTGCCCCCCTCCAGGGAGAGTTGCACAGACTCATTTTCCTTCTTGTACCTCAACTCACCATTAGATGCGATAGCTTGGCTTGACAGAACAGCAAAATTCGGCAGCCTCAGTCAGCTTTGGTGCCGGTGACCTTGCGTGTGCGTGCGCCTGGAGCACGTGCGCCCGAGGAGGCGCGTCCTGTGGAGCGTTGCAGGTACGGAGTGCTCACAGGTGATGGCTCTAATGAGGAAATATTGCTCCGCCGGCGTGCGCCCACCTGCCAGACGGCTGCGGAATAAATCACAGAGCGGCAGCGAGCTCGCGGGGCTGACGAGCTGCTTCCTTTGTTTAGGAACGAAAGCAGAAGACAAACCCCAAAATGCAGGAGGTGACACATGACACGGTTGTTTCAGGCCTGTCAGCCCCCATGAGGATGGAGTGCAGGCACATCCTTGGGCCAGCTCGGAGGAGGCTGCTCTGAGCTCACTGCCAGGCGGCTCTTGCCTCAGTGTTTTGAAGAAGATGGGCTCTCTGGACGTGAGGAATTGAATGGAATGGAGAAATGGAATGGAGAAATGGAATGGAGAAATAGAATGGCCTCTTGCATTCTTCCTCTGGCCTCCCTCTGGGCAGGTCTCTCTGGTGAAACTCATGTATAGAGAGGAAGGATGGATGGTGGGTCATCATTCCCATGGGAGTCAGAGCTCCTTGGCTAAAAAACCCTGGTCTGGGTCTGCCCTGGCAGCACCCCTTACAAACACAGCTGGAAGAGGCTGGTTGGGCATGGAAACGCTGTCCCTATGCAGGATTTTCAGATGTGTTTTCTCATCTGTCAGTCAATTATGAAGCTGGAAGCCAGATAGATCTTTGGGTGTGCTGGAGTCATGTTCTGCACTGCTGAACAGCACCCTCAGATGGCCAGTAAAAGAGCAGGTTTTGTTGCATTCTCACAAAGAACTTGTAAATCACAGATACATGAGTCTGTTTCATAGTCACTCACTCTCACCCCTCAATGTAGAAATGTGATTTGTATGTTTAAATTAAAATTTTAACTTGCAGATGGACACACTTCACGACCAGCAAAGGCAAAACCTTCTTCAAAACCAAATGAAATGTTTTGTGAATTTAAATGAATTATTACAAATATTTCTTCAGTAAGAAATATGTGGCTGATAATGTCTGGGGGACCAAAGCAGTTCTTAAGAAACCACAAATTCCACCAACATTTGGCCACTCCTAATAGGAAGTGCTGTGAGAGAATTCTCACACCTTTCCTCTGTGTGGCTTTACAGGACATGGTGCGTCGAGGAGAGATCATAGATGATGACATGGAAGATGAATTCTATCTCCGTCGTCTGGATGCTGGGCTCTTTGTGCTGCAGCTCATCTGTTACATCATGGCAGAGATCTGCAATGCCAACGTTCCCCAGGTAAAGCTGTGTACAAGGTTGTCAGATCATCTGTATTTCCAGTCATGATGCAGACAAGGCTTTAAATCCTTGCAAATGCTGATGTGTTGAGTAATTGTGTCTCTAATTCCCTTTTTGGGAGGAAACCTCCCGTTTATTGCACTTGTGTCCATACAGCTCCATCAAGTTGCAGCAGATATAAGGGCATTAGTGGGAACAGAAGCTGATTGTTGTCACTAAATTCATATAATCTGTATGAGCGAGGTCAGGGTTTGAAATGGTAAGGCCCTGTTGATGCCATTGCTGAGGGAGCTGTGGAAAGGGATCTGCTCTTGAGAGGTCTCACAAAAGCACAGCTACAGCTTTTCTTGATCTGTGCAAAATGCTGCATCCTCTCTGAATACACTGGGGTTTGTGAATGCATTCTGTGGCTTCGTATTTCTGTGCCATGTGCCTTCCTGGGTGTTCCTGAGCAGATGCTGAGGGCTGCCAAGGCTGCGTTGGTCTTTGTGGTCCTCAGGTCTCTGCTTATTCCTCAAAGTGGGAAAAAGTGGGGCTGTGCATGGACTTGTGTTGCACTGAAGATCTTTTTCTTCTCTTTCCTACTTCCCATCAGATTCGTCAGAGAGTCCACCAGATCCTGAACATGAGAGGCAGCTCCATTAAAATTGTTCGACACATCCTGAAGGGTGAGTAGAGATATCTCTGTGCAAGTGTCTCATCGCTACCAGGGACAGCTTGGTCCTCGCTTTGCAGGATGAGTCTTCACATGTAATTCTCCTTGGCTTCCTGAGCATCTCCAGGCAGCAGCTGAGCAGTGTTCCGAGATCCTGGCAGGGCTGGAATCGCCCTGATTAGTGACGTGCTTTGCTTTGCCTCCGAGTGAGGACACTTGCTCTAGCTGCTGTCAGAGAACGGCACATCACTCCATGCTTCCATCAGCTCCAGCCTGGCTGGAATTCACTGCTGACATTAATGTGAGAGTAAATATTTAAGGGAAGTGTACATGCCTGCTAGAGGGAAGAATAGTGGAGTCTCATCTTTCATTAACATGGCCCTGCACTTTACCATCTGCACCCTATTAGTACCCATGGTGTATTTGTCTTGTTCTTAGTGTCAGATTAGTATGGATTATAGCATTAAGGTATCCTCCATAGCTTTAAAATGTAGCTGTTGTGATTTGCAATCCCAGTTTAAAGTACTGCTTGTTATTTTTAATACTCATGGTGAATTAGAGCAAAGCCTGTTTGAGCTGTGGCCTTCCTCTGCAGCCTGCTGTCCTCAGCAGCAGCCAGTGAAACTTGGAGAGAGGAGGGCAGGACTCAGCCTCTTCCCATGGCCCCTTGGAGCTAAGAGGCTTAGTGGGAGTGGCAGGGAACCAGAGCTGCCCAGAGAACATGCTTCCTTATGGAGTGTGTCTGCTCCAAAGGGGCTGTGTTGTTTTCAGTGTGGGGCAAGGAGTCTGTTTTTCTTCTGGAGGGAGAGGAAGGTTGGCTGCGTTTCTGGGATACTGGGCTGTGGGATGTGTTTCAGTGTTTCTGCTTTCTTTGGGAGCAACAATGTCTTCCTGGGCTTTTCTTGTCCCCACTTCAACACTGGCAGGTACACACAGCTTATTTCCCATAGAACCTGTCAGTTTTTTCCCTTCTCATATGTAGGAAAAAAGGAATCGAAAGGCTGGCTGGTGTGACGAAATTAAGAGTGATTTTCTGACAGAGTGAGATTACTTGCAGTTGTAGGCAATCTCTTTGGCCCTTGTCCTTGGCCACAAAGTGCAAGTTAATGCCTGCTGGTGAGCAGGGGGCCTGCCTAGGATGTCTTTTCTGATTTTAATTATGATGCTTGAAAATTCCTGCCTCTGAACCGCCCCTTTCCAATGCGGAGTACGGCACACGTCTGTGTTCAGAGTCCCACACTTGCCCTGGGCCGTGGGTCCCTGAGGGAGTTGTCTGCACACCTCATTGGATTTGCACACCTCACGGTCACAGCTCTGTGTTGTTGATTTACATACCAAGCTGAATTGGAGGGCAGCTGCATTAAAATTTCATCCGACTCTTTCTTTCCCAGACAGTGACTTGCATTGTGAAACTTTCTCCATGGTTGTATCAAGTGTTGCAAGCTCAGGGTCATGCTGGGTTGGGTGCTCTCAGCACCACCACATTCCCTGCCTGAAGGGACATGTTGGCTTGTTAATAATGCAGGGATGGGTAGAGTTTGGGCTCTGACTGCAGCTCTCCTCAACTCTTAGACTTGCCAGTTTTGGAGACTTTTAGAGACAATAGTCAAAACCTCAGTGATAAATTTCTTAGTGGGCCCTTGTGAAGTCCTTCAGTGGGACCCAGGAGGCAGGAGCAGCACTGGGCTCAGCTGCAGTCTGGGCTCTGAAATTTGAGCTTTTCAGTAGTTACACATCTGTGTCCACATCCGTGGTCAGCGCAGATTCACCAGCCTATAACAGCAGCGACACCAGGGACATGCACCTGCCTCTCTGAAGGAGTCAGTGCCCTGGACACAGCTTCCCAGGGAAGCAAAGGGCTTGGAACAGGGATTTGGATGTGGACCCTGCAGAGTGCTGCTGTGGTGCTGGGACCAGCAAGGGACTTCCAAAACTTCACTGGAGTCAACTGCACGAAGCTCTATTGCAAGTGACTGAGAGATCAGGAGCTTGAGCCTTGGCTGGAATGTTTCCAGACTACTTCCCAGCTTGCTCTCAGGACAGATGAGGACTGTTTTATTTTTACTTTTCATTCAGTGTTTCGCTCTTGTTCAGTTTTTATTTTCTATTTTTGCATACTAATTAGGTACTCAGTTTTTAGTTTGATTTTAATGGCCTACATATTCTCCATGTTTCTCTGGCAACCTGACAGCTGATGGATCCCTTGGGGTGGCTCAGAATTACTTACGATGCAAGCAAGGAAGCGAGACTGTTTTCTTATGGTAGAGCTTTCAAGGGGGAGGAGTGGGCAGGGAATAACGGGAGGCTCATTAATGCATTTCTGCAGGCTGACCAGGCCTCCCACACTTCCTTTTCCTGGAAGATCAAGCATTTCTTGCAACAGGACAGTTAGTTTATGCTTTGGAAGAAAACAACTGAGTGGTGTGTGTCTTGGCTAGGGAGATGTTTTGGAGATGGAGGCTGGGTTTGGGATAACAGCAGTGTCTGTATCTTGGGGATGTGCCTGGTCTCCATCTGTCATTGGGAATGGAGTAAGGCACAGGCCTCTCTGAAGTGATACTTGGCTCTGGAATGGCCAGTCTCCCTGTTCTTCACTGATGCAGAGGGACTAGCCATTGTTCCTGGCTCCCTTGGGAGCTCTGTCAGAGCTCCTCCTGCTGAGGCCCCTCCCTAGGACACACCTGGTGCCAGGTGAGCAGGCACACTGGGAGCTGGGCATGTGGAATGTCTGCTGCACATTCCAGCCCAAACCTGTTAGCACGGGTAAGCACAAAGGAAGGGTCAGTGTGCTCTGAGGATGGAGCTCAGTCTGGCTCATGGTGCCTCCATCTGTGCAGGCTCTGGAGCTTCCAATATCCATTACAAGCCTCAGTATTTCCCAATTGATTTTTACTGTTCTGTAACCATTGTATTTTGTCTAATGAAGCAGAAACCAATCTTGGGCCCTTTCCCTTTGTGTAGCTACAGCAGTGTGTAAGCTCTGGTTAACTGTTGGCAGGGGCAGCTTACATTTGATTTTTTTTTTAGCAGTCTCAGTGAAGTGGTGGAATTTTAAATAAAAAAGTAAATACATAAAATCTCGGTCAGAGATTTACTTTTTTAAGCCTGCTTCTGGGGGTTTTATCTGGTGTCTTCAAGCTGCTAATGCTTCAAATGAGCATTAGCAGCTGTCATAACCCAGTAAACATTCTGCCTTAGAGTCACTGGGGCTTTAGTCTTACAAAGCCTAAATGTTTAGAAGCAGAAATGCTGAGCATTTGGACAAGATAAGAAGAATTTTTGTCTTGGTTTTGTTTGGGTGATCTCTGGGACAAAGGAAGGGCAGTGTCATTAGTGGCACTCAGCAGCTCCGTGCTTGAGCCCTAGTCCAAGCAGTCTGGCCATCCTTACAGCTAGAGGCAGAGCTGCTGCCTGTGCCAGGCTTGGAGACTATGGCTGTCCCTCACCTGGGCTTGGAGAAGCCACTGCAGGTGGGAAGTGTTGCCCTTGGGCTGCAATAAACAGCAGCACTCACACCCAGTGGGGCTGTTTCAGGGACACTTACCCTGATGGGGCACAGAAAGGCCTGCTGGGGACAGAGCCGGCTCCTCCACCAGCTGCCCAGGACATGGTGCTGACAAGAAGGCTTTGGTACTGCCTGAGGGGGCAGGGGAGCCTGAGCTAAGTGCCAGCCTTGGCTGGGAAGGGGTCCCCTGTGTACTGGGATCCTCTCCTGCCTGAGGTTTGGATCCCTGGTGCAGCCCTTGGCCAAAGCATGCACAGCACAGCAGGGCCAGGCTGCCCTGCAGCAATCAGCCCGTACACAGGGAGCTACAAGGAATCCGTTCTTCTAGGAGCTTTCTTCTCCCTTTAAGAGGTGTGGAGAGCAGCTCCTCCATCAAGGGAAGGTGCCCTGAGCTGGTCCCTTTGCTGGGACAGTGGGCAGCTCAGGTTCACCTGCACCAAACCTCAGCGCTACCACCTGCTCATGTTACAGGTACTGGAGCGATTTATATATATTAAAAATATTTTTCCCAGAGGCCTGGCAAAGAGCTCTGCTGCTTTTACCTGGTGAGAGAGAGAAAGAGAGCACACAGGAGGGAAGACTCCCACATCAGCTAACTTCTGCCTGTCCTCACTGCTTTTAGTGCTCCCGTAACAAAGGCTTTGATGGAGCTCAGAGCGTGTAGCAGTGCTAAACGTATAAATATTAAAGCAAACTTTCTACAGCACCTTACCATTCAGTGCTGAATACAAGCTGTTCTTCTGTTTGTTTGGAAGAAGGAAAAGAATGCAAGCAGGCGGAGGCAGGGAAGCTCTGTCTTAACCATCAGCTTGCTCCTGATTTCCTCAGATTTGTTCAGCTTCTTGCTTCCGCAGCTCAGAACCTGCTTTTCATTTTTTCTTTTTAAACCGTCTTTGAAAATGCAGGTCCTGGTGGCAGGAAGGAGGGAGCTGGTAGGGGATGAGAGCTGCCAGCTCCAAATGAATGTCAAGGAGAAGAGCTACAGAGGGAATGTTTAGTTCTGTGGTGTTTGCCCGTATGCATGAATGGGCAAGATGGTGCATGGTCAGGGTGTGGTCTCCTCTGCCTGATGACAAGGAGTTTGGTTTGTAGTTAAATCTGAACTGGTGGCTTTTGTTCTGTGTGGTTAAAAGCACTGGTAGGTGGAGGAATGTGGGGTCTCCTTGACAAAAATCCTCATTTGGGATACTTGGACAGCAGGCAGGTTAAACCCAGGGCTGAGAATGATTAACAGTTGTCACAGACCTGGTCTGATCTTCCCTGATGACACTCAGTGTCCAAAGGGACCTAGAAGGCAGTGATTTGCAGTGATTTATGGTACTGTTTGCATTTCTTGGGCGTAATGCCATGGTTCCCATGCCAGGGAATGGGTGCTCCTGGGTGCTGGTGTCTGCTTGGGCCAGAGCAAGTTGTCTGCCTCTGTCTGCCACAAAAGCTTTAGTGAGTGTCAGCAGGTGTTTGTTATGCAAAGCTTTAACCCTGGGGATGGGCAGGAAAACCATCAATGCTCCTTGCATTAATTCCCATTTGGCTGCTTGCAGTGGTTGTGGATGTTGATTCCTCTGTGGTGTCTGCAGGAGTTGTTGCCCTTGGTTTGTTCCTGTTGCACTCAGCGCCTGTGTCCCTCTGCTCTCTCCCTGCAGAGTACGCGGAGAACATCGGGGACGGGAAGAACCAGGAGTTTCGGGAGAGCGAGCAGAAGCGGATCCTGGATCTGCTGGAGAATTTCTGAGGACCTTGGAGACACGTCTGTGTCTGCCCACAAGGACGTGGCGCCAGTTCTCCCTCCTTCTGCCCCTCCTCCAGGCTCTACTGCACGATGAAAGTGATGTTTCTATGAAACTGCTTCTAAATGGGATTTGGGAGATATTAAAGATAGTTTGCTTTTTTTTTAGTTCCTGGTTTGTTATTTGAGCAGTGTTCTGGGAGTGGGGCTGCAGCTGCACACCCAGCACAAAGCCAGCATGAAGTTCCTCTTTTTCCACCTAAATCAAGCTTCCAAGGATCAGTGTGAAACAATACAAATGTATGCGTGGCAGAGAGGGCAGAGAGGAAACCTGAATGGCTTGAGAGACTGTTTGCAGGTTATTCCAGCCTGATCCATTAATGAAAATGTACAACCCTTGCTCTGATGGGAGCCAGGGAGGCTGAGGTGGTGGTGTGTGTCCAGTTCATCCCTTCTTCAGTGGTAGAAGAGATCCAGGAGTCGGCCACATCACCCATTCCTGTTAAGTCTTCCCAAAGGTGAGTGGGAGTTGAAAGTAGCTTCTGGTATGGGCTGGTCACTGTTCCCTCCTGAAGAGGGAAAAGAGGGAATGAGTCCATTGGGGTTTTACCCAGAACTAAGAGTGAAGAGGTAAGCAGGGACATGCCCAAATTCCATTGCCTTCCTTTCGCAGTCGGCTTTGGGTCTTGGCTGTGCTTGTCCAGTAAAAAACCAGTGTTGTGGTTCCTGGATGGGGAGCTTGGCTCTTGGAGCAGCAGTGAGTCCCCAGAGCAGAGGGGGAGCCCTGCCTGCCCCAGGGGAAGGGGCCACAGCTCATTCTCATCACCTTCTGCACCAAGGTGTGGTTTTGGGTATCATTGTGCCAGACTCCGGTGCTTCTCTGTGCTGCGACTCCCAACTGGGATAGGAAGTAGCAGGAGATATTTTCCTGCATCCTCTTTTCTGCTGCTAAAGTTAATGACTGTCATCACAAACCATCGTGGCTCCCGCAAGCTGGGCCGTGCCTAATTTAGAGAGATTTGCATGCTGGCAGCATTCATTTTTTATCTCCAAGAAAAATGCATTGTCAGGGAAGCTTAAAGGCTTCCTTCAATCCTGACTGCACAGGCACTGCTGCCCTGGCGCTATTGAACGCTGGTGTTCGGGGGATCAGCATGGAAGTTGTGGTTTCAGCAGCCACAAAAAGCTGCAAAAATACATTTTTTGTGCAGAACTTGTCAAATTCCTCGTTTCTTTCTTCTGTTTTCAACCTGCTTCCTTAAAGGTGTTTTTTCCTTTAGCTTTTGGGTGTGTTTAGGTTTTTACTTGAGTCTGGGAATTATTCCCTTTCCCCACCAGTGGAGTTGTGGTCAGAGCTGTTCTCTGGTTTTCCCTGGAAGGGGACTGGCTGTTCCCTCACTGCACTTGTGTTGGAGGAGCTGAGGAAAAAGGGAGGGATGTGACAGAGGGTCTGAGGCAGAGCAGGAAGGAGACTTAGTGAATGTGGAGCAGGTTCAGCTGAGAAGTGGGGCCATGTATCTGGGGGAGAAAAGGGCAGGGAAGTGTTTGAGAAAACTGCAATAAGCTGCCTAAGAGCAAGGTAAGTTTATAAATGTGAATGTACATTTTAAACCTGGTTTCACTGTGTTTGCCGTGTGTGTGTGTGTGTACATGTGATGGTTTCCATGCACAGCTGGTGAGCTGGTGTGGGTGTGCAGTGCATGATCTCTGCTCCAAGTTGGCTCCTCTCAGATGGGGAAAACCTCCTGCAGCATCTGCTTTAAGTGAAATGTCACTGCCACAGTGGGTTGTGCCAGTAAACTTGGAAGCACTTGCAGCAAGGTACTGGAGGAGCCAAAAGCATGGTGGTGTGGTGTGTGGGTTTCCTGGACTCCCTGGGGAGCAGGGAAGGGTCCTGGCACTGCTCCAGCTGCCACCCCTTGCCATAGGTATTTTTGTCTTCCCCAGATAAAGGAGGAATTTATAGGGTTAGGGAATGGCAGTGTGCCCAACCCACCCAGCCCAGCCACTGTCCCTGTGATGGATGAGGGTGCTCCAGATGTTGCTGAGGAATTTGCGCAGAGATGGTTCCTGCAAGTCAGGCTTTTACAGGGTGGATGATGAATTATTCTCTTCTAATTTCCGAGCTTTTCAGAGGGAGGCACCCCACTGCTCCAAAGGAGCCCAGTCAATTATGATCCTGGTGATCACACCAGGCCCTGCCATGCACCCACATCCTCTCCCCACACCCCACTGCTGGAAAACACTGGATCCTCTGCCTTGATCCTTGGGATGGCCCACCTGTGCCCACTGTTATTAATTAAGGTAATTATTCAGCTTAATGTGCTGGTCCTGGCCAGCTCGTTTGTGCTGTCATATTAAGCAGCACAGAAAAGCCTTGGAGGTGTGAGGATGGGCACCCTGAGTCTTGGTAGTTGTGGAGAATGACGTTATTGTAATTGGGGGAGAATTAAAAGGTGGAGCTAGTAACACATTTCCTTGAGGAAGTGTCCACAGGCTGCAGACAGGGGAAATTGTGTCCTGGTTTAACCCTGCTGGTTCTGTGGCCCTGGAAGAGCACTATCACTGTTGACTTTTGAGCTAAATGTGAGTTTTGGGAGAGGGTGTGGGAGTGGCACAACCCATGGGCAACACCCATGTGACTCTGGGCTGCTGGGAGTGATGGCAGGGGCTCGGTGTCAGGAGCCTGGTGGCATTGGCTCCTCTATGAAGCCCTCAGCATGTTGAGCCACACTCCTGTGCCCTCTCTGCTCTCGGGATACCAGGCCAGCCTCAGCAGAGGGCAGCAGATTGTGCAGGGACAGAGACCCCACTCCATTGCACCTGTCCCTGGCCTGCGTATTCTTGTCTCTGATTGTAAACAGATTTGACTAGAGAGGTAAATGAGAAGGTAATTAGAGGGAACATGATGGATGAGGCACTCTGGTGATGGGAAGCAGGACACTTGCCCTCCAGGAGAAAGGAGCTGGGAGGGTGTTCTTCAGCAGAGCACCCGCAGTGCCTCACACTTCTCTCTGCAGCAGGATCCTGGGATGCAGTGGTGGGAGCTCTGACCCCCGGGGACACCCAAGGCTGCCCCAGGCTGAGATGAGCTGTGGGCAATGGCTGCTGCAGGCAGGGATGAGCTGGTCACCCAGACATCTGGGCTTTGCCAGGGCACTGATCTGGGTTTGGTACTGGGCGCACGAGGCTGCTGAGCACCAGCACAGGATTTAAAAGCAGGAAAGCAGCAAGGGATGGGGCAGATGCTATTCTCAGTCTGTGGGGTCATCAGGTTGCTCTGCTCCATGGAGGCACTTGCCCCAGTGGGGTTTGGTTGGGCTGAGGCCAGGCTGGGTTTGGCTGGGGGAATCCTGGGGCGAGTCCTGGGGAAGCAGTTTGGGAAGGGAGAGGGATGGTGACACCACCCATGCAGTGGGGGACAGGATGGGAGCGCCAGTGCCGGCAGTATCGGGGAGGGTGGGAGCATGGGTTTCCTCCTGCTGGGAGTGGCAGGAGCTGATGGCATTTCCCCCTGGCCACAGGAGACAGGCACCAACCGTCCTCACTGTGTGTCCATATCCATCTTAAGCTCCGCTCCCAGCTGAGCCTCCCTAAACGGAGAGAAATGAGTGTAAATCATGGCTGAGGAACATCTCCTGATATCCCAGTGGAGGGACTGAGGCTGTGCTAAATACAGCGAGAAGCTGTCAGCACTGGGAACAAACCATCAGCTGCGAAATAAGTCACTTACACTATTGATTTTTTTAAATATTTTTTTTCTTTTAAGGCCTTGCTCTCAGGGAAAGCTTTTCTCCTGGGGCAGGAAATTATTTGGAGGGGGAAGGGCTGGTTGGTTTGTGGTATTTTTTGTTTGGTTGGTTTTTTACATTTAATTTTTTTGGTGCTTAATGGTTTGAAAAGAGGAAACTGTTCCACAGTGACGGACACCTGTGATGTTGCTCCTCTCCACTGGGAACCTGGTGGTGGGTTCTGCAGAGGAAGGAGTTAATGGCCTGGAAACAGGCTTGAGTTCTCTGAAGAAATAATTCTTTTCAAGTCATTTTCTTCAGAATTTTATGCTTTGGAGACTTCCCTGTGCAGGGGCTGCTCTGGGCAGAGGTCTTTGAGTCCCAAAGCCCCACGTGCTGGGGGTGCTCCTGTACGGTGCTGGGACTCCCAGGGCTCCCCAGGGCAGGGGGCCAGGGACGCAGGGCTATGACTATTCCAAACCAGGCAGGGGGACAAAGACACCGTGTGTCCCTGCCCAGAGCTGCTCCCACTGCTCTCCCAGCCAGGTTGTGCCACTGGGAAGGGCTGTGCTGTCAGAGACACAAGGAGCCCGTGCTGGTGTCTGGAGCAGGGTTCCCTCTACCCAAAACCCCTCTCCTGCTCGCTCTGTTATTTTCAATGCTGTTGTGGCTGCCGTGGTGTGAGTGGGTGGGTTGTGTTTGCTCACCTGAACTCCCACTCGCTGCCTCCCCGGCTGCTCCCTGCACTGGGGGATCCCGACAGGCACTGCCTCCGTGGCTGGCTGTGCCCAGGATGATTTGTGGAGGAGCAGGCTCTAATGTTGCCTGGCGGGAGCATTGTTTTCCTGCAGCGCACGCAGACCTTTGCAAATAATCTAATAATGCAGGAATGTCAAACTTCAGCTGTGGAAGGAAATCCTTTTATACAGGAATTGTCAAGTCTCTAAACAAGTATCAGAAATGAGCTCAGTATCAATGTGGAGGGTGTTTATTCTGCCCGTCAGAGAGATGAACAACCCAATTCACTCTCCCAGGCAGATGCAGATTCGAGCGTTGGCTCCTGGACCTCAGGAGAGTTCAGTGCTGAGCCTCGGGGTGCCCCCCCATGAACCCTTAAAGAGGTGAATTTCAAAATAATGCATGAGGCAGACCCCAGTGTTTCAACAGCTTTGGGGTTTGAGGTTTTTTTCTTCCAGTTGCTGGGCAGCATTTGCTGTCAAAAGGGAACATGGGGTGTTGGCATTGGAATGAGCATGAGCAGCACTCGGGGAGCCAGCAGGAAGGACCAATGCTCTTGCTTTCATTCTGGGTGTCCTTGGGCAACTCCAGGTTGGAGCTGTGTCCCTGGGGATGTTCTCTGTGCCCCTCAGGGTCTGGGGGTCCCCCTGAGGCTGATGCCCCATGAGGTGCATCACTGCATGGAAGTGCCCGCTGGATTCCTCCATCTGGCGAGTGCCCCCCCCGAGCAGAACCGAGCGGTGGGCAGGAACCTGGCACTGACAGAGATAAGGAGTGTTTCATCCTCGAGAGCGACTCCCTGGGCCAGTGCTGCTGAAAGAGAAGCCCTGTGAGGGAGGCGCCGGCTGTTCAGAGCAATAACGAGTGAGCAGATAAGGGACCTCATTACGCAGCGGGTGCCGGCTCTGCTCCGGGAGCTGCTGGCTCTGCTCCCGCCTCTGTGTGCCAGTGACCTCCCCCCGTATCCCTGTCAGACACACGGGGGTTCTTTGGGGCCGTGTGGCCGCACCCGCGGGCAGCACTTGCCCGAGGCCTCCTCACCGATGGATTCAAATTGAGGAGGAGATCCAAACCTCCCCAGCACTCTTAAGACATGGCCACCGACACTTCCCTCTCTGCTGGGCCCTGCACGGCCCCACTACCAGTTTTTCATCCACTGTGATGGCAGAAAATCTGCTGCAAATGGGACTTAATTCAGGCTCTGCCTCTGGAGGTGTTCCCAGCTCCAGGAGGAATTTATGCTCTTTGCTTCTTCCTGGCATGATTTAAATATCTCTGGTGGTGCACAGGCAGGTTTCAGCCCTCGAGGTGCAGTTGCATGGCCTCGGCCCCCAGGTGGGGGCTGTGCTGCCCTCGTATCAGGGTGGAGCTGGGTTGGTCTGGGAATCCCTGCCCACGCCTGGGATGTGCAGTTCTCACTGGGTGGCATCTCCAGCTCCTGCTCTGGCTATGCCTGTGGGTGGGTGCCTCTCAAAGTGGGATGCCAAGTCTGGGGGAGCACAGTCTGTAGCTGCCACCTCAGTGTGGGTTTGTTTTTATTCCCTTGCTGGCCAATGGCAGAGGATGGACCCTGGGCCAGAGAGCAGCCATGAGACTAAGCCAATCCCCCAAAATATGGGGCACACAAGTGCTTGGCCTTTCCTGCTTCTCCTGTTGCACTTGACCCTGTACATGACCCCTGTCTTTCAGTAGATGAATTCTGTTTTTCAGTGCTAGAACCCCATGTTTCAGGGGTTCATTACACCCATCCTTTGGTACACGAATCCCTGTTTCAGTGGGTGGGTTTTACCTCCACACATGCCTCTGGGAGAGCTGATGCTTTTGCTTTGTCAGGACCCAGCCCAGAGCTGCTCCCTGACACAGCTGTGTTTGCTCAGCAGCTCCAGGCAGCTTTACCTCAGGTCTCTTTGCCCCTGCTGCTGTTGCCATCCCAGAGCAGGACCCTCTGATCCCAACCAGCCACGGGAACTTCTGAATGCAGCCGGGCATGGCCGTGATGCCCATTTGTCTGTCACCACTGCTCCCTCCTTCCCTCAGCTTTTAACTCTGGAGGGAGTAATGAACTTGGGCAGAGATCAATGCTCTGCTCTGCTCTGCTCTGAACCAGGCTTTATTCTGACATGCAGCAAATGCTGCAGCAGGTACAACTTTTTTTTTTAAATTATTCATTAGTAACGCAGGTACAAGGCAGCGCAGCTCCTGGCCAGGGACCTGCCTTGCTGGAGGGGAATGGGAAGAATACCCCTGCTCCATCTTCTGGAGCCCTGCCAAGGGAAGGGTGAGGAAATACAGTCAGTCTTTTCAAATCCAATTTAAAAAATCTCTGTGTAGCCAACATCTGTCATCTCATGGCAGAAAACACCTGAAATAATCTGATTTTTCTGTTTTTCTAGAGAGCAAATAATATCCTTTTGATTGCTCTGTTGCATACAGATACTCTTGTGTGAGTGACATCTGCTCTGTGCCTCCCCTGGTGCTGAGGCCAGTGTTTAGGACAGGCATACAGCCCTTGGTGAATTTTAGACTTTTCAGAAGAGGTGTATGAATTGCACAGGTGCTGTGACCCACTGTGAGGTGCAGCTCTGGAAGTGTTGGTGCTGTCGGTGGGTTTGGCCTCAGGATTTGTGCATCCAAAGGGACATCGAGATCTTATCCGTTCTCTGAAATCCTGCTCGTGGCAGGAGCAGGGTGCCCGTTCCAGCTTTCTCTGGTGCCACCAGCCACTCTCCAGCTGGGCTCTGAGGGTGCGTGTGAGCTTGCAACCCACCCCGGCTGCAGGTTTTTCATTTTGAGACAAATCTTGCACAGTCTGGGACGGAGATCGGGATACACGTGGGGACGCGTGTCCTTGCTCTTCCCGTAACCTTTCCGAACCCCCCAGATTTGCCCTGGCCCTTGTCAGTAAAGCCGGGCACCGGCTCGACAAGTACCGGGCACCGCACCCGCCGGGCACTGCCCCTCCGGCACTGCATCTGCAGGCACCGGGGCCGCCTTGAGATGTACTGGGATTGCACTTGGCTGAGCGGTACGGGGCCGTACCGGACCGGAATGTGCCGTACCGGGCCGTGCCGCACTGGGCTGGTCGGGTGGAGCCGCGCTCTGTGCCGGGCGCTGTTCTGGGTGCTGAACCCCCCCCCGCCGAGACCGGCGGTGCCCGGGGCTCTCGCCCCTCGGGAAGCGGGAACCGGGGCCGGCGGGGACGCCGGGCAGACACCTTTCCCTGTGCGGGACCTGCGGGCGCCGCGAGGCTCTGGCGGTGCGGGCAGTGCAGTGCGGAGGCTCCTGGGGAGGCGTGGGAGTCCTGCCGGGAGGGGGGGCCCCGGGGGTGCCGAGGGGTCCCGAGTGG
>VZTN01025418.1:234572-263338 GCA_013400515.1 Erpornis zantholeuca | reverse complement strand
TGCCGCCGCCCGCCCCGCCGTGTGGTGCCCCACGCCCCGGCAGCGGAGCTCCCCCGCCGCCTCCCGCTCCTCCGCTCCCTTCGGTGCACGGTGGCTCGGCGGGTCGGTGCTGCCGAGCCCGCTGGGATCCACCGGGGCTGGGGAAGAGGAACCTCTTCCTGCATCCTGCACCCTCCGGCGAGGAACCTGGCGTGGCGGCAGCTCCCGTGTGGGTACCGAGAAGCTGTCAGGGGACCAAGCCCCCTCGGAGGAGCCTGCTGAGACCCTCCTCGCTCTCTGTGGAGTGACACGGGCGCGTTCAATCTGAGCGCGAGCAGTGACCACGGGGACCTGCTGGGTGCCCGGGTCCCAGTTCCGGGGCCTCTCGTGTACGGAGGGACTCACTCTCTGCCCCAAGGAGCCTCCAGGCACACGATGCCTCGGACCATGCCAGGGTGGAAGGTGCGAGATGTCCCGCAGTTTGTGGTGTCCCACAGAGGTGCGTGGGCTGGCAGGTAGCTGCCTGCCCAGGGAAGGGGTGATCAACCTCTGCACTGGGGGGATCACAGCAGGAGAGTTCCCAGACCTGCCAGGCTGGCATGCCAGACCGAAAGGTGGGTGAACGGCCTCCATTAGCCACTGCTGCTCCCCTCAGAAATTCAGCAATAGGAAATAAATAGTGAAATGGTAGCTGCAATCAAGGGAGCCAAGGAGAAGAAATATTCTGAGAGGGCGAGTGCACTTTGGAGCCACATTACAGCTCGCTACTCGAGCAGTTTTGCAGCAACTCACTTAATCACAACAGAAACCTTTATTAACGATACTGAAAAGCAGTGAATAAGTGGGTCATGTATAATAAGCCATTTGTGTTCAGTAGGTGAATACCAATTTGATAAAAGCTGTGTGTGCTGAAAACCTGTATAAATCGCTGTTTAGCAGATCGGAGATTGATCATTTCATTACTGGCTGGTGTAGCTTTCCCTCCACACCTCGAGAGTCCGGCGGGTTGGAAACGTGGAGCGGCAGAAGGGCTGTGGCCCGCGGGATGGATTCGGCTGGGGCTGGTGGACACGTCCTGCCAGGCTCTGCTCACAGCAGGCAGCGCCCAGAGCTCGCCGCCATCTCTGCCCGGTGCTGGAGGCCTGGAGGAGCCTCCACGGCATCGCGAGGCTCTGGCACAACCTCCGGAACGCGTTCACTCTTTCTTTTAACTTGTCCACGCCGGATGCAGCGAGGGAATTGACCGGGAGCAGCATGTGCTCCGCAGGCATCGATGAGCGGCCGTGAGCACCCCTGGGGCACAGGCGGCTCGGCTCCCCCATCCTGCCACCCCACTGTGGGCAGCGAGATTCTGCTCGCAGGGCAGCCAGGGCTGTGGGGAGGGAAAAGTCACAATCAAAGAAAGTCCTTTACCTGCCCCCACAGCAAAGGCTCTGCCTTTGGCAAGGGTGGAGCCAGGATGGGCTCCAACTGCCCCGTGAGAGCATCTGAGCCGCAAGATTCTTCCCCATCCCTTCCCTACCCACAGTGCTGCCTCTCCCCCTTCTCTTCTCTCCTCAGGCTGGCGCCTTCAATTATTCATGCCCCCCATTGCAGCCTGTGCACGCTGGGCTGCTGCCATCGGCTTTCTCATGCGCTGGCTGGGAAGCTCCAGCCGCCTTCCCAGCCTGCTGGCTCTGGAACGGGGCAGGGGAGCCGTGCCGTGAGGAAGAGCAGCCCGGCTTCTTCCCGGCATCGTGTACAGGCGACATCGCCTCGCCTCAGCAGAGCCGCGGCTGGAGGCTGGAGGGAACGGGGCTCCGGCTCCCCAGGGCGCTGCCCTGCTCCGTTCCCTCACACCCCGGTGATTATTCTATCAATTACTTTCATAAACACTTTGCATTCTGCCGGATTTTTTCACACTTCCTGATGGGAATTCTCCATGCCGATGTGTTTTTCCTGCTGCTGTTCGTGCAGTCATTCAATGCAATTACATCTGACACCTCTCCTCATCAAACGTCTGGGCTTTCTCTTCCCTTGAAGCGGCTGACAGACGACGGGCCAGACACTGGGAATTATTACGTTAGGACAGTGACAGCTAATTTTAATCATAACGTTCCCTGTGAGGGAGGCAGGAATCCACCAAGAGCCGGCACGGCTGCACGCGGTCTGGGAGCCGTGGGCAACCCGGCAGGGACCTGGAGCGGGCCAGGGAGCTGCAGGCTCTGCACTGCTGCCTCCTTCATTAGGGGCTGCTCCAGGGGCAGGATGGGTGCCCACGCGGGCATCTGCTGGGCCCTCTCCCCGTCACGGCTCCTCCGGGATTCTCCTGGTGTGACTGGGACTCGTGCACCTCGGGACAGACAGCCCTCCCTGGCCCTGTCCTCGGCGGCTCTCCCCGAGCTCGTCTGCTCCACAGCCGTTTCCCCTCCTGCAGGGCTCTTCCCTGCCTGGCTCCCTAAATCTCCATCTGCGGTGGGTGCCCGATTGAGCACCGGGGATGTTGTCTGAGCTTGGTTGCGACGGGTGCCTCGATGCCTCGTACCGTGTGCTCCGTGTGAAGCTGGATTGGGATGAGCCCAGCAGAGCCGGGCAGGAGGGTGCCGTGTCCAGGAGCACCGGGCACTGCCAACTCTGCGTGGTGTGGGCAGCTCTCGGCGGCAGCTGCCAGTGCCGGTGGCTCATGTTTCGGGTGCTGAGTGTGAGACCAGGGGGGTTGATCTTCAGCAGAGCAAAGCTCCTGTGTGCCCCATCCCATTCCTGCTGAGCGATTCCTGCTGAGCATCCTCCCCTGCCTGCTGGGAACAATCCCCTGGCAGAGAGCAGCACCAGAGCGAGTGGTGGCTGCAGGACGGCTGCACACGCTGATGGAGCCCCACCGGGAGCTGTCAAAAAGGTTGCTTTAGGGCTTTGCTACTTATACTATCAAATAACAGCTCTTCCTTGAGCCCCCTGGGAAGGAATTGTCTGAGAACTGTGACTCCCCAGGAGCCAGATGGGAGTAGCGGGTCCCCTTGCCTGGGCAAAGCTTTGTGTGGTCGGGACCAGTCTGGAGCGACTCACCACTGACGTCTCTCTTGCTGTGGGGGTTAAACATTAGGGGAGCGGGAAGGGCTGGGGGCAGGAGCTGGGGCAGCCCAATGTGATGGGGCACTGTTGGAAATATCTGCAGTTTTCAAGGTTAATTCCAGCTCCCTGGTGAGGTGAGTGCTGGCCTGATCACAGTCACTGAGTTAGCCGGATTTTTTGTTGTTGTTGTTGCTTTTAATTCACATGCTGCAAATTTGAGCTCCTTCTGCTGCTCATATGACAGTAAAGAGGGGCAGAGCAATGGCGCTGCCATCCCCAGCGTGTGATGGGAGCCTCCCGGCCCCAGCCGCGGCCGCAACGCTCCAGCCTGACGCGTCTCGTGGGAAGGGAGGTGGCTGGTTCGCTGGAGGAGAGCAGCGCTCACCGCCAAAGCCCTCTGCCCGCTCAGCTGCCAGGGCCGGAGCCACCTGCCCTCTCTCAGCAGTGACGCGGCCGTCACGCCGTGTTTATGCAGCGGTTTGCACCGCGATGTGTTTTCAGCGCCCCGGGGTCAGCATCCCCGCTCACAGGCTTGTCAGGAGGAGACGCATCCACAGCTGTTAGCGGCGGTGTGAAGGGAAGGGAAGGGAGGCTGCAGCCCGACCTGCAGCAGCCGCTGGCAGATCCGGTGTCCCCGTGGTGGGGACAGTGTGGGTCACACTGCCACTCCACTGGGGTAGTGCCCAGGCCTCTTCTGGGTCCATCCGGAGGGTGCCTCCTGTGCCTCCCGATTCCCCAGGATGGCTCTTGCTCAGGCAGGCTGTGCCAAGGGGTGGGGGTTCCTGTGGCAGCTAGGAAGGTCCATCTGTCTCTGGGTCCCTGCCCTGTCTGTGTGCCGGGATGTGCCCCGGGTGCCTTTGCTGCTGGAAGGACACGGGGCCCCTGAAGCCGGGGCTGTCGCTCTCCATCAGCCACGGGAGCTGTGGGTTCCTGGGAAGGGGAGGGTATTTGGGGTCATGAATATCTGGGGAGGGGAGGGTGCCAGAGGGGCTGTGGGTGCCCGGGGAGAGTGCCAGTGGTGGTGGATTCTGTTGGACACACTTGGTTTTCCTGCAGCGGAGCAGCACAAACCCAGCAAGTCAGAGCCAGCCCCATGCCAGGGATGCAGGGCAGGGTCTGCATGGACACGCCAGTGGGCAGGAACAGGAGCAGAGGGATGTTTCATCTGCCCCAGCCCCTGTCCCTGCCCAGCATAGGACAGAGCCATCCCCAGCCCTGCCACCTGCTTGGCACAAGTCACCCCAGCAGCCCAGCTGCAGCTCTGGTGAGGGGCTCCAGGTCAGCTAGGCAGAAAAAGAGGCTTCTGACTCCCATCTTAGGGGAAAAATCTCTCCTGGAGCAGGAACCTGCACTGACTGGGTGATTAACAAGCATTAGCAAATGTCCAATGCATATTTTATTGTCCTCCTTTGCACAAACATCAGCCTGAGTGTTTGCCCATGGTGCTGCTCCAGTCATGTCTGTCCTCGGTGCCTTGTGGGGGCTGTGGTGGGGGGCCATGGAAGCTGGCACAGCTGTGGAATGGTAGGCAGCAAGCAGAGTCCTGGAGAGGCTGCTGGGGGCTGCATGGCTTTCTGTGCTCTGTGGGGCCTAGGGTCGGGGCAGGGGGATGGAGCAGGGGTCTGCGGGTCATTTCCAGGTACTCAGGGCCGTGCACGACCCATCCTTGCCCCAGCACAGCCCCATCCCCGCTGCTGGCAGCCCCCTCCCCGTGCAGAGCGTGACCAAGGTGAGGAATGGTGCCCGCCGCAGGGAGGGAGCCCACAGCCCGTCTGTCTCCGGTTTATGAGAGCACCAAGCTGTCCCAGCAGGCGTTTTCAATTCCGTTTATCTCTGTTTCCCCATTGAGTTCATTTTATTTCCCCTGATTTTTGTTTCCTGGAAGATTTATTGATCCTGGTGTTCTCAGTTTATGACAGGTAGCAGGCCATAAAGCACACGGAGCAGCCGCCCCCAACAGCCCCTCCCTCCCTCCCACTGCGGGGACATGGCACCAATGTCAGTGGGGGGAGAGGGCCGGGGCTGGGGTGGGCAGGGGACTGGGACACTGGAGGGACAAGGGCACTGGCCAGAGTTGGTGACTTGTCCGGCGTTTGTGGGAGCAGTGTCTAGGCAGCTTGGCTGATCCAGTGCAGGGTCCATGCCCAGCCTGGGGGCTGCTTGGGGGATCCTGATTTCCACTTGTGTCCTTGTGAGGGGCAGGGCTGGGGTCCACAGCGTCCATCGGGGAGGGCACATGGTGCTGCTGGAGGACACATCTGAAAGACATCTGTTCCCAGCAAAGGTGCTGACCCTGGGTATCCATCTGCGGGATCTGTGCTCCTCTGGTTGTGCTTGGACGTGACCGAGCTCTGGGGTTAATTACTACATACGCTTCCCAATTAAAATCGGAAAGAAAGAAGGTGGTTTGTTCAATCCAGACTTTTCTCAGTTTATCTGCCAAATTCCCATCTGTGGGAGCAGATTTTATTTGTGTTCACAGTAATTTGGACCCGTCTAGAGCCCTCAGGCCATCACCCCGCCCCTGCACTGCTGGAGTTGTGATGTCTGGTGCAGGCTCTGCTGGGACCCACCAGTTTTGGACTTTGCTCCTGCCAGCAGGAATTCTGTGGGGCAAGAGCCTGATCCTGGCTGCAGCCAGGGAATGGATGGGCGAGTGCTGGTTAATGGCTGGACACAGAGGAACCCTTTGCTGCTATGGCTTGGAGCACAGAGGAACCCTTTGCCCTGTGCCAAGAAGACCCCCCTGCTCCTCCTACAGCTCTGTGTCACCAGAGTTGCTCCTTGCCTGGGGTTCCCTCCACTCGCCGCCACAGAATCCCTTCTGGGTGAATGGGATGTGGGCGTGGCACTGGGAACCCCACCAGGACACCCAGCCTTGGTAAACCCCAGCGTTGGGTATTTTCCTCTGTTCCCTGCTGAGATGGATTAAAGGAAAGCTATAAGTGGATGGGATTTCCATGCATCCAGAGGGACGGGGAGATATTAGAGGTATTAACTTTTTGTCTGGGCTGATAATAATTGGTTTTCAGAGGGATCGGGGCTGGAGAGAGTGTTGCTCCCGGCAGGCTATGTGTCCCAGAGGGCTCCGGTGGCTCTGGTGGGACCTGCACCGTGGCTGTGACCCGGCAGTGCCGGCAACATGAGGCAGTGAGTGAAGACAGGAGGCACAGGGCAGCCTCTGCAGCCGAAGCAGTGACCGGGGTGTGCAGGGGGCTGGCAGCCCTGTCCCCGTGCCGTGCCGTGCCGTGCCGTGCCGTGCCGTGCCGTGCCGTGCCGAGCCGTGCCGTGGAGAAGCCGCGGCACCGACCGCGGCAGCAGCGTTTGCTGGTGCCCTGCACGCTGGATCTTTACGGAGGAACAACAATCTCTCCAGAGGAGATGAAAAGAATTCTAATTACATCTCCGAACAATATTTGTTTTGAGTGAGGAAAGCAAACCATATGGCGTGTGGGAGCCTGTTTGGGGCCGCATTAAGCGCGGATTTGTTTTTCAGTTATGTCCTGGTCTGAGTGAGATGCGATCATGTTATTTATTTCTTACACCTCAGAGGTGCGGTGGGTCCCGCACTCGCTCTGGGGCAGAGGTCTGAGGGAGGCTGTGGGAGCGGGGGGGGGCACAGGCTCCTGCTCCCTCCCTTTCCCCACACTGCTCTTTGCAATGCGTGTGGGGACCACGCAGCTCTGCTGGCGTGGGAAAGGAGAAGCTGGGGATGACAGGGACCTTTCTGCTCTGCTGTAGGGGCTGGGTCTGTTTGGCCGGGGAAGGATCCAGGCACTCTTTGTGACCCTGCCTGTGTGGCCGGAGGCATTGTCCTTCCCAGGGACAGTGGTGTGCCCTCACAGGTGCCCACAGCCCCCGCTCTGTCTCCAGCAGCTCTCTTCACCGAGACCCCGCACGACATGACGGCGCAGGCGGGTGAGGATGTGGAGATGGCGTGTTCCTTCCGCGGCAGCGGCTCCCCCTCCTACTCTCTCGAGATCCAGTGGTGGTACGTCCGCAACCACAAGGACTGGACAGACAAACAGACATGGGCTTCCAGTCAGGTAATGACCCTCATCCTCCTCCTCCTCCTTGGCAGCACGGAAAAGCAGAGCCCTTCAGGCAGAAGGGAAGGGATTTGTTTGCAGCTGGTGTTGGGTTTTAGTGGGGGACCCCAACCCATAGCAGCATCCTCGGTGCTGACTGGATCTGCAGAGCAAGGTTCCACCTTCTCTGCTTTGACAGAGAGGAGCCTGGGGGTCCTGTGGTGCAGGACCCTGCATGGGCTGCTCAATGTCCAGCTGCACGAAGGATGCTCAGTGGGGCTGGGCTGTCCTGGCTGCCCTTCCCAGCCAAGGAGCTACCTGGTCCATTGGCCAGGACCCGCTCCAGGCTGAGGCTTTATTTTTGTGCTTGTGCCTGTGCCTTTGCCTATCTCATCACCAGCTCATCCCTCCTGGCCCTGCACCCTCCATCCCTCCCTTGTCCCCTGTTTCCCTGTGTATTGGTCCGGCAAACAGCCTCTCTTTATTTCTCTCTCTGTTCACACAGAGATAAGGGCCAAAGAATGGGAAACAGCTTTGGGGATTTTAATGAGCCTTTATTGTAGTGTCTTTGGCAGGGCTGCTGCTGGCGTTGCCATAAATTGAGAAGCCTCAGGGCAGTGCTGCCGGGATGGGAGGGAGCACTGCCAGGGGTCAATGGTGGGCAGGGTCAAGGGTGTTGGAGGCGCTGGGAATGCACAGCCAGTGGCTGCTGAAAGGGAAGATTAGTGGCAATGGATCAGGTGCTGAAAGTGATGGGGACAGAGTTCCAGGGACAAGGGTCACTGCTGCAGCAGTGATGCCACAGTGATCAGCACTCCATCTCCACTCCTGGATCGCGGGGAGCACCTGTAGCTGAGATGCAGTGGGACCTGTGGGTGAGCTCCCCACGCTCCCTGACTGCTGTGCTGCTGCCAGTTCCTCCCATCCTGGGTGCCCAGTGTGGCTTCATCTGCCCCGGGTGCCTGGGTTTGCTGGGGCTGAGCAGCCCCTTCCCTCTTCTCCCTTCTCCCTCTCCTCCTTGCTTGAGGCAGCCATCCTGGGAGTGGGAAGGGGCCTGGTGGGCTGAGCTGACCATTTCTCTTACCTCTCTGGTCTCCCCCTACCCTGCTTTTCCCACAGCTGAAATCATCACCACCAGAGGAGCCCGGGAAGGAGGCGACAAAAATCAGTGTGAGTTTGGGTGGTGGTTCTTGTGGGGGCTGTGCTTGAGCGCACACCAGGACACTCCACTGGTCCTGGTGCCACAGGCTGGGAACACCAGGGTGGGAGATCTGGGTCTGCCCTGGCTCAGTGCTGGGGGTGACCAGGGTGAGGGATGCCCTGTTCTTTCTGGCACCGAGCGGCACAGCCTGGACCCTGAGCCTCGTCCAGCATCTCAGCCACACTTTAATGCCAGGGATAAAATAATCCAGTTGACTCAGCGGATTAGCATCCCAAAGCCATTTAGGCTCACGTGAGCAGAATGAGGAGCCACTAATCAGTTAAATAAAAACAGTCTTGGCCTTCTGCTGCCAGGTGTGTGCCCCCCTTGCTCTCCCTGCCTCGGGAGCTCTGTCTGTGGGGGGTGCCACAGACACAGAGCAGTGCTGGAAAGCTTCCCACTATCACCTGGCATCGTCTCCTGGCACTTCCATTTTTCCTTCACTGAGTGAGCAAGGGCAGATGGGGTTGGTCAGGCACCTGTAGCTTCTCAGATGGGTGGTCGCCACACCCAGGATCAGTCCCTCATCCCTGGGGAGCTCTTCCCGAGGGAGGGCATCTCCTTTCAGCGCCCATCTGCAGGATCAGCACATGATTCTCTTTCTGGTAACAAATCCCCCTCGAAGGGTCATGTCCCCTTTGATTAATTCACACCCACAATCCATATCCAAACTTAAGCAGGTTCCTCCAGGGTCTGTTCCTCACCAGGGTGCTGTGGCTCTCTGCCCCACAAGTAGCAATGTTCCAGGACTGCTGCAGGAGCAGCCAGAGCCTGGGCTCTGCCAGACCCCATCTGCCAAGCTCAGGTGGCTGCTGCTCCCTGCATCCCACCCAAGCCCTGCTCCAGGGGTAGGAGGGGACCAGGCAGATGCATGGATGGGTGCATGGCCAGCACTCCCTCTCAGCTTACTCGTTGCATGTTTCAGCATAATTAGGCAGTTAATTGCACGCTGGGATGGAATTGATGGGTGTGCGAGTGTAACCAGGATTTATTTTGAATCATTCGAGGCCTCTGCTGCCTCCTCCAGATCCAGCCAGCAGGGAGAGGCTGGAGCTTCAAACCTCTTTTGTTTGTTGTTATTTCAAATGTCCTTGATCATTAAGTGTTTATGGAATGGAGGAGGTAAATGAGCACGGGTGGTTCTGATGGAACTTGTGGTACAGCCACAGCAGCAGGTGACTGGGAACAAACAGCAGAGTCAAACAGTGAGGGGGGATGTAAATCCCTCGCAGGAGCCACCGTGCCAGGCACCCCTTGGCTGTGTGTTAT
Source organism: Erpornis zantholeuca (assembly GCA_013400515.1). Classification (NCBI taxonomy): domain Eukaryota; kingdom Metazoa; phylum Chordata; class Aves; order Passeriformes; family Timaliidae; genus Erpornis; species Erpornis zantholeuca. The sequence goes on along the minus strand of VZTN01025418.1, from coordinate 253,813 downwards.
CCACCAAACACACCTGGTGCTGGAGATGCTTTGCAGGGAGGAGGAGAAGTGAAACATGATGGGTGTGGGTTTCTCTCCCTCTGAATCCAATGGCACAGCACAGGGCTGAGCTCCAGCTGGGCACAGCAAATCTGTCCATCCTGGCCATGCCAGGGGCTCTGCCCCATTCCCATGGGCAGTGAGGGCTGTCGCTGTCCTCCCTGTGCTGGCAAAGCCGTGGAAGTTATGGCCAGTCATAAAATCCTCCCTCCTGGGGCTCAGTGACCTGCTGGGTAGCAGCTCCATGGCCACTGGTGGCACCAGCAAATTGGGGATTTATTTTATTAGTTCTAAATTTCCCAGCCATTAATTTCAGTGACTTCTGGCTCTCCCAACGAAGAGGTTTTTTTGAAGCTCCTTTCCCATGACAGTCTCAGCATCTAGGCATACTTGCACCAGGGCCTGGCAGCTCCTGCCCCTGCCTTGTCCTGTCCCTCTAGATCCCCACTCCCAGCAATGCAGGATTGGGGCTCACAGGTGCGTGTGGGCTCTGAGCAGCCCTGAGATGCTGTTTGGGGTAGCTCTAATCAGGCCATGACCTGCAGCACCAGCTGCCTCTCAGCAACCCATGGTGTGCAGGGCAGCTGAACATAGCAGCTTGTGTGTGCTCACGTGTGTTTGTATGCACATGTGTGGGCATGTGCCTTCATGTGCCAGCACTGGATGCCCCCACAGTGTGGGGCTGAGGGGACATTGAGGTTTCCACGCTGCCTCCTGTGTTGTTCGGGGTGGGCTTTGCCCCTCTCCGGTCCCATTTCCAAACACCATAAAATCCTCAGCTAACAAATGCAGCGGCGAGTAGAAAAATGGCCTTTGCCATCCAGTGTGATTATAGGGAACAGAGCCAGGGGCCTCGGGGTGGGTTATAAATCTGATTTATTGACCCAGCCCAGAGCAGCCACAGCTCTGGCTAGTGAGTAAGTCTTAAATTTCATTGGGTGATAAATACTGAGAGCGAATCAATTTGGTAGAAAAGCTAATTAGCCAGCGTGGTTCCGCATCGATCTCCGAGCCCTGCGTGGCCGGGTGCGAGCCAGGGCTTCCATCATCCTGTGGGCCCAGGCTGGGGTCGGTTCCCCCGGCACCAACTTCAACCTTTACGCACAAGCCTGGGCGTGGCGTGGCGGCACACGGTCGGGGGTGGCACTGACCCGGGTGTCTGGGGGGGCACCGGGAGTCCTGGGGGTCCCCTGACCCTGCATCTGCTCCGATGCAGGTGGTGAAGGTGGTCGGCAGCAACATCTCCCACAAGCTGCGGCTGTCGCGGGTGAAGCTGGAGGACGAGGGGACGTACGAGTGCCGGGTGATCGACTCCAGCGACGGCAAGGCACGGCACCACAAGGTGAAGGCGTACCTGCGGGTGGAGGCAGCGGGGGGCCCGGGGCACCCCCAGGACACCGAGCTGCCGGAGGCGCCACTGGCAGAGCTCGCCGCGCCGGGCTCAGCCCACGCACACCACCACCACCACCACCACAAAGCCGGGAAGGAGCTGAAGAAGCGCTCGGCGGACACCTCCTGTGTGCTGTAGGTGGGCGGTGCGGGGGGACGCCGGAGCCCCCCTCCGCCCCGGACTCAGCGGAGCCATCCAGGGTCCCGCACCCCCTGCCAGAGACTGGCCCCACCACCCCGTCCTGTCCAGCACCCCTCACAACCTCCCTCTCCCACGGGGCGCCACGGGTTTCTCCCCAGCCACGGCGCACAGCGGTGCCGGGGCTCGGGGTGCCGTGGGAGCCGGGCCTGTCAGTGCCGTGGGTGCATGGCTGGGGCCGTGCCCGGGGCTAGGGCCTGTGCCCACGCGTGGTGGTCCCCATCTCCCCCGGCTTTGTGCGGGTGGGCCCCCGCTGCCACCGTGGTGCCGCGGGCTGTGCTGTGTCCCAGCTCTCTGCCCAGCCGGGGACCCTCCCTGCTCTCCCTCCCCTGTGCTTCGCAGACCCACCCGCCTGTTCCTGTAGGTTGCCCCGTTTAGTTGCTCGGTTCCAGCCCCACAGTGCGTATCTAAGTTCCAGCCTCCATCCTACAGCCCGTGTGTATTCCCTCGCCCTGCCCTGCCTGCCCCGCAGCCCCCAGCACGTCAAGGCCTGAGCTCAGCAGAGGAAGGACGGCACGGCACATTCCTGGCATCCTCCCGGCACGCTCAGGCATCGCTCAGCCAGGCAGCTGCCCGTGCTCCGTGTATGCCTGGGAAGCTGTGCCATCGCTGGCCCCTTGCACTCATCACTCCTCCTGCCCCTCACATTTCACAGAGGATGGGGGACTCATCGGCCAGTACTGTCCACCCTGGTCCCATCCCGCTGCCCGTGCCGGCGTGGCTCTCGGCCTCCTCCCAGTCAAGCATCCCTCCCTCCCAGGCCACAGCACCACATGGCCCCGGTCAGGGTCTGGCCCACGGGCTCCCGTGTCACAGTGCAAACAACAGAGCCCGTCCCTGCAGCCCCCATGGGTGACCGCGGCCACTAGGGACAGAGCTGTGGGGAGGGAGAGGGGGGTCCCGAGCCTCCCTGCCCGGGTGCCGGGCACTGCTCCCCTGCTGCCCCCCAGCCTGCCACCATCAGACCTGCTGCAGCTAATAAAGCTCTTTAAATGAAGCCTCTGCTGGTCTGTGCTCTCTGACCCTGGCATGGTGAGGGGGCACGGCTTTGGCACTGCCTTGGGTAAAAAGGGACAGAGCTGGACCAGGGCCGGTGGGGATGGGGATGTGGATGAGGGTGGGCATCAGCATCGTCACCTGCAGCTGAGGGCTCAGAGCATTAAAACGCTGCAGCTGGGCAGTTCTTGCCCAGCCCAGGAGCTGCTGCCCTGACGGGTGCTGGATACAGTGAGGTCCCAGGTGAGCTGTGGCCATGGGGTGCTGTGTCCTGTGGGGTGGCTGGGTGGGCTGCCCTTTGTGTACTGCCAGGTGCAATCCTGACACCCAGCCGGGCATCCAGACCAGATTTCCAGCCCGGTGGGAGGTGGGTGTCCCCAAAGCAGGGTGTTGGCTGCCCCTGGGGCCTGGCTCTGCTTCTCCAGTGGGAGCATAACTCGGAGCATTGTCAATGCCCAGCACGGCCCAGCTGCTGGAGTCCTGCAGCTCCTTTGCAGCTTTTTACTTCCTGGAGCTTCATCACTGCTCACCCCTTGATGTGCTGATGGCAAGGAGAAAGAGCCACCAGCTCTTTCTTTCACCAGAGGTATCAGCCTGTGCTGGGGGCAGGAATAGGCATAGGTGGCTATGGAGCCATTGTCACCTCTGCCACCTGGAAAGCTGTGGTCTCAGGGAGCAAAGGGTACAGGAGAAAAACATTCAGGACCTGCAGGACAAGGAGAGACTGCTGGTGCAAAATTCCACTTTGCCATGAGCAATTAGGGTGGCTGTGCTGTAGCGATCCCTGGCAGAGCCCTGGGGCTGGGGCTGTGCTCAGATTCTCCCAGTCAGGGAATGGGATTGCTGCAGGAAGAAGAGTGGGATACATCGGTCACCAATGCAGCAAAAAACAGGCCCCAGCAGAGGAAAAGGAAGAGCCAGGGACACGCTAGGGAGGGCGGGAGGCTGCAAATCACCTCAAACGGGGAGTAAACAAATTGCTGTGCAGTGTAGTGACTTGTAAAACCCAAAGGTGAGCTTTAACAATAACAGGTTTTATTAGAAGAGATTAATTTTGCTGAGTTTATATGGACATGGCTTTCTCAGCTCCCTGATCCCAGAGAGGGTGGCTGGAGTGGGGGGAGCCAGGGGGTCCCCACCCCAGTGTGCTGGGGGCTGCTTGGTGGAGGAGGGGTCTAGCAGGGAAGGCCCTGGGCTTGTGAAGGGGCAGAGCTTAATATGCAAGTGACTGCTGGGGAGGAACCAGCCTCATGAAAATGCCATTTCCACGCAGTCCCTCTACCAGCCATTATCCTGCCTCAGACAAAAGCAATTTACTCAGCCTCCAATAAAGCAAGGGCGATAACAAAGCTGAGAGGAGCTGTGACAGGCAGGACAGCCTCTCCTGCCACCAGCACCCACCTGCTGGCTGGGGCTGAAGCTGTGGGGAAAATCTCTGGGACAGCACTGTGAATTACAGGCTCTGGCAGGGGGGGTCTCAGTGTGGTCAGCTGTGCCAGAGCCCTGGCTGCATGATGTGGTTGGTTCCTGGGCACTGGGCAGTGACGGGACAGTGCTGCCCTTGAATCCCATGCCTGTCCTGCAGGAGGGCAAGCCTTGGCATGAGCAGGCTGGGTCCTTGGAGTCCCCACCACTGCAGAGCTGAGCAGAGTGAGATTGGATGCAGCATCTGCACCTAATGGATGAGTTTTGTCAAATGCTACAACAACCCAGAAAACTGCACCAGCCCCAAGGGCGTTTGGAAACCAAAGGCAGTATTTCACCTCCCTGCCTGCCCTGTCAGAGCAGCTCTGAAGGCTCTTTTGTATAGAACCCAACCAGCGTTAAGCACTGAACAGATATTAAAAAAGAGTGAAGCTGACCTGCAGCCCTGTCCTACCGTGTAAAAAGCCAATGACTTGTGTTTTCCCTGGAGAAGTAACCAGGAGTAAAGCCTGAATAAAACCAGGGAGACAAGGGGAAGTAACTTCAGCTGAGGGATGTGGGCAGCAGAGGCAGTGCCCTTGGGCCCACCAGCAGAGACATGTTTTGGACGCTCACCCAGGATCTCAACAGTGATGCACAAAGCCTGCTCTGTGTAACAATCCATTTATTGCTTTGGTTTTTGTATTTCTGAGCTTGCTTCCAAATTTTGTCAAGATCTGCCCTTTTGCTTCAGTTGCAACTTCCCTGAGTGTCAGAAGGCAGCCTGCTGCCAGGAGCTGCTGAGGGATCCAGGAGCCGGTGAGGTCTGGGAGCAACTGAGCAAAGCAGTGCCTGTGGACAATCCCTGCGGAAAGAGCCTGGGGATGTGGGAGCTGGAGATCAGAGGAGGGGCCCCTCAGCAGGGGGAGTGAGTTGACCCCAAAGACGAGTCATCCTCTGCTCACTGTACCGTGTTACACCTACTCTGACAAACCATGGCACTGCTGGGGTGCCACTGTGCTCACAGTCCCTGTCACCACCAGCACCGTCTGACCATGTTCAGACAGAGGCTGTGCTGGGGCACAGGCAGGTGCTTCATCTAATTCTCCTTGGGGTGGGGGCTAGAGATGGCCTGAGACAACCGTGATCTGGGCACGGGAGAAGTTGTAAATCACTCACAATGTAAATCAGGGCTGGCTGATTTTCTACAGAACCTCACAAAGAGTGAGATGGAGAACAGAGCATGTTTGGCTGCCTCCAGCCAGTCTCAGCAAACTGCAGCTGTGAGGAGCAGCCCTGATGCTTCTGAGAGGACACGTTGTTCTTGCCAGTAACACAGGTGAGGAATTTATTGGAAATGCACTTTAACTTCTGAGATTAACTGGTTTTAAAAAGAACAGGTTTATAGTGCACCCCAAACAAGATTCTCTTTCTGGGAAGGGTAAAGGCCAGAAAAAGCTTTTGCTTTGAGTTGTCAGTCACTGTCCAGCTGAGAATGGGAGGGATCATCACAGCTGTGAGGAGGTCAGAGAGGTGTGAGAGGCACTAAAGGGGCACCCCCCAAGGATCATTTATTGAAGATGACTCACTCTTCATGGTGAAGAATTTGAAACAGATGTGCCATTTTCTCTGCATATGGTGCTGGTGAGGCACAAGTCAGGAGGAGTCAGGGTCATGTACCCACCTCACCCTCAAATACCGCTTCAAGAGATAGACTTTCTGCCACAGGGCCAGTGTCTCAGCCAGTGGCCTGGACTGGGCAGCCCTTCCTTTGCCCCTGAACCACTTAGGTCCCCAGTGACGGCATTTTCCCAGGCGGGCTCTATCCTGATGGTTTCTCTTTCCCATCCCAGCTGCTGCGTAGGTCTGTCAGGGAGGAGATGCCTCCTGTGTGCCGGTTCCAGGCCCCGTGCCCTCCTGCTGCTGCAGCCTCTGGAGCAGGAGCAGCACGTTGTCCGTGAGCTCATTCCGTGGCCGCCCCATCCCGCTGAGCCTCACCGGGTGCAGGCTGGCGTGGGGGGGCTCGTACCCCTCAGGGCAGCACACCTCGTTCAGGAGCAGCCAGGTGCTGTCAGGGTCCACGTGCATCAAGTGCAGGAAAACACTTTGGAAAACAGCAGGAAGAAAGGGAAGAAGAGTAAGGACAAGGCCTTTTGGTTGGCAGCCAACAGGGTTATTAAGAGCTAAGGAAAGCTTTGATGGTGTTGGCAACCTCCGGCAGCTGCCCAAATTCGGCTCTTTACAGAGGGCAGTGCAGTGGCCCCTGTGCCTGAGAAAGCAGCTCTGTGTCTCACAGCTACTGGCATGTGGGAGAAAAATATTTATGCTACTGTACAGTCACTTATGGATGTCAAACAAGCAGCTGGTGCAGAACTGACTCAGGCTTGGTGCTGGCACTGTGAGCTGGCACAAGCCTAAATCTGCCTGTCCCACATGCTGAGAGGTGACTGTGGGGCACTGCACGTGCTATGTGCATCTTTTGGACAACAGCTCCTGCAGAGATCTTGGGAGAACCCTCTCTGGTTTTTGGGGATTGAGGGAGTTAACCCATCTGGGCTTCTCTGCCTTTCCAGAGCTGCCAAACTCAAGGGTATTTGGGAACAGCTGTCCAGGTTGAGCCCCAAGGGAAGCTCAACACTGTATTTGAGTACTTTTTGCTCAAGTGAGGGCTCCCACCATCCCAAGTCCTTATTAGCTGCCTCCAAGTTTTTGTCCTTCTGCACAGCACCTTTCAAAAAAGCAGGATTTTAAACCAAAACCAAACACAACCTTAATTAACAACAGAATGAAGGAAAAGAGGAATCACAACTTCCTCTGCAGATTTACTGCTGTGTTGATGGTTTTCACTTTGCATTTCCATACCTCAGTAAGATGGGATTTGCCTTTCCAGCTCGCCCTTCACAAGGGGCCCAGCTGCGAGCTGCTGGGACACAGCTGCTGCTTGAGAGCAGGAAGCTCAAGGAGTGAAAAAGCAAATGCTGATTTGTGTGACCTACACTTACCCACCTCCTCCTGCCACTTCTCCCTGCAGCAACCTTTGGGCTTAGCTAGGTCTTTGTCAGGGTTTAATGCACAGAAGGTGTACTGGGCTTAACTGGTATTAAATTCTCTGGCTGTGCCATGAACAAAATTAGACTGGAGCTTGCAGTGCCTCTTCCTGAATGGTGCTGAGTGCTCTGTGAGCACCAAAGGCACTGTACCTATGGTACAGTTTTCCAAGATCCTAGTAAAGCCCAGCCATGCATCTTCAGGTCTCTAGTTTCCACTGAAGCCATGGAGAGGCTTCCACTCCATGTGGGGAGAACAGCTGCCAGGTGGTGTAATGGTAAATCAGGTAAGTCTGCCTCTGTTCCCCCAAGAAGCACAGAACTGAACTTCCTCTCTAAAAGCAAAGATCACCTGCTACAAAAGCCACACAAAATCCAGATCTGATTGCTGTCCAAATTTCTCCTGGAAGAACTTTCATCCTTAAAGTGAGGTTGCTTCCTATGTAAAGCAGGGAGAAATCCCTTTGAGAATCTCTCCTCTGAAAAGGAGTGCAGTGCCATGGGTAATGTGAAAGAGCACAGAAATGAGATGAAGGTAGGAGAGAGCTCCTTCTTTTCTCCACAGTTCCTCCATGCACAGCCAAATTTTGTGTCTCTGCCATTAACACCTCGCCTGTCCCTCAGTGCAGGTCTCTGAACAGAAGATGGGAGATGTCACCACTGAAGCTGGCAATGTCCCCTCCCAAAGGTGCTGGCGGTGCCTATCTGCCTGCTCCAGAGGAAGCAGGGGGAATGTGCTTTACAGTGATAGCTGGGCTTGGCAACAGCTGCCTCAGCAACACGACTTTTTTCTGTGGATTGGCCAGATGCAGGTGAGCTCACAGGACTCCTTGTTCCCCTGGCTTTGTTCCTGCAGCTCTGCTCACTGGAAGGGGAGGAGTGGCCCACTCGGAGCCAGCCCAAGCAAGAGGCTGGCAGGGGCAGGGTATGGAGCTCTCACTGCTGCGATCCCAGCTCCAGCTCTCAACACTGCCCTGCCTGTGCCCTCAGCTTGGCTGTGCCAGCAGGAGCCAGCAAACACCACCTCCCAGTGGTTCCACCCAGTTTTCAATGGGCTGCTGCTGGTGGGCAGCTGCAGAGATAATCCTTGCTCCTTATGGCTGGGATAGGAGCAGGCAAGGACAATGAATTGCTGGGAAGTGAACATGGGAATGGGGAATATTGTGCAGCAGGCTGCTGATCCCCAGCACACACACAGCTATAGCTCTTACATTCGCAGCACAGGCACTTTGCTCTCCGTCCTCTTCCCAGTCAGTTGCTCCAGGGAAAGTGACCCTCAGAGATTATCCAGACCCTGGAGAACTCACTGCCTCTGGTGTCCATAATGGCTCAGGGCTCTGATTATCCCTGATAGCCTGGAGTGCTCTGCAGCTTAAAGAACAACTTGACTTTTACATTTTCAAACTAACTCTGGGGTAGTTTCCAAGCAACCTGTTTCCATAGCAAAGAATCCTGGGGTTAATCTGAGTTTGTTTTCTGTTGTTGCCTTTTTGGGTTTTTTTTCTTAAATATCACTTTATTGAATTTTGCCTTGAGCAGGTGGCTGTTCTGGTGTGCTTCAATCCAGCCTGGACGTGACAGCTGACAATGAGTATCCAACAAACCACACAAGCAAACCAAAAGAGGTAAGCTACATAATTGACCTTGGTAACAAAAAAGTCCCAAAATAGCTCGTATTTGTCCCAGGTGTGCTAAACTTATTTTACTAGCACAGAGCAGTCTGGCTATTCTGTTGCCTTGTCTTTTCCCAAGCTCCAAGCAAAGCCATGGCACAGTGACCAGATTAGTAGAAGGACAAGGCTTCCTGGCTTTCCATCCCAGCTGAATGTTTAACTGGATATAGCTCATCACAGGCTTTGGTAAGAACTGAGGAAATTGTTTTGGCATCTTAGAAGAAAAAAACCAATCATTCCTATCCAGACTGTTGACTGAAAGGTCATGGGCTGCAAACATTTAGTAGGAATTAAGTGTAAATTTCAAACCAGTCACTTGAAAGAATGGAAAACTACTTGTCAGTTTTGACAGGGGCCAGTGACAACTTCCTAATCTCTTTTCCTTCAAGGTTTTATTCCCTGAAGTAAAAAGCTTGTCAGGAATGATGCAACTTCATAAATTGACAAGAGGCTCAGATTTACATATTGGTACTTTCAGTTTCCACCATCTCCCCCCCACCACCTTGTTCCCAGCGCTGGGGCCTCCCTTTGCTCAAGGCTTTCTGGGCACTTCCCCACCCTTGCACTGGCTCATCTTCTTCAATGAAGGCAAAAACTTTTCTAGTGCTCCTTGGCATTCCCAAACTCTTCTTCAGCAGCTTTGGTCCCTTTGGTGATTTTGCATTTGGGTTTTTGTTTGTTGTTTGTTTAGTTTTGAAAACCAACTCTCCTGGAATACTCCCAGCAGTCAACTTCTAGCAAAGCCTATTGTTATTGTCCCATTTTCTCCTCCTCAGATGCACTGGAGCTCTTTTTTTCCCATCTATTTTTGCCTGTTGAGTATTCCATGAAGCTGCAGTTACAAAAATCATTTACTCCCACTGCTTCATCTAATAAAGCTACAGGGTCCCATAAATGGGATTAAGCAGACTCCTTGGGGCATGATAACATCCCTGGACATCCCTGGATGATAGCCAAACTTCCATTTTTTTTTTTTGTGTGTGTGGCTCAAGCACCTTGGCCAGAAACTCCTGCTCAGTCCTTTGCATGCCTACAGAATCCTCATGAAGTCAGTGATTTCTGGAGCTACAACTGACTTTGCAAGTCCTAACCTTGTTCTTGATGGGTCACAACCCATCAGTAGAATAAGAATCCTATGAGCTGGGCAAAGGCCAGTTAGCATAAATCACTATGGCAAGCTGATTCCAAACATCCTTTTACCTCATATGATTCCTGCAGTGATAAAGCTGAGTTATGTGACGTACGCTGGTGCTCAGGCTGGGGCTAAGATTAGTTCTGGTCTATCTGTTTTTAGAAGCATTTAAAATGCAGAATTTCTCATGTATCAGGCTGATAACATTGCCCTTGCTTAGATGGAAAGGGCCTAAATGTGTGACAACCTGTGTCAGTTTGCAGCATTACTTTCAGGCACATGGAGAGCAAGAAGGGCCAGAATTTACAGGAATGTGGTGGTTCAGCAGCTGGAGAATAGAAACCAAAGTGTGGCTGAGAAGTGATTTCTAATCCTGGTACAGGAGCTGATTGCTATGGTGCAAACTGATTTTCACTTTTCTGGACTGAAACCTCATCTCAGGGCACTACAGTTAAAAGTGAGTGTGATATGATTAACTCTGATCCACCCAGGCTCTAAGACCACAGGACTAAACTTGAAAAATTAAACACACAAGAAACCTCCAAATGCTGCCATGTGTGTGGTGGCAGGCCAGGCATGATGCATGCCTCAGTGCATACATCTGTCTGGTCAATGGAGTTAAACAGGAGACAGCAAGGGCTTCTATGAGCAGCTTGGTTCACTGACATATGTGATGTATGGTGCAGCAAAAGCATGGGGGGAGGAGCAAACATATGCCATTTTTCCCTTAAAATAAAACAAAAATAACACACAGGAGAAAAATGTTACTTGCCCTGAACTCTGCTGCTCTTTTGTTCCAACAGGTGAGCTCACTTCACCATGCAGCTTCCAATAGGGCTCATTTCATATTCCCCCCACCCCAGCTGTTGGGGGGAAATTGCACAGCTTCTCAAGCTGCTTGGTTAATGATTTAAAAGCTTCAGATTCCATATATCTAGGTAAATCCTGCCGTTCTGCTTTTCATCCAGCATTGCTCGCACAGACCGAGGCATTATTGCATTAAGGGGCTGCACGCCCACAGCACAGAGCCCCTCTGCAGAACAAATGCTGCCGGAGCCTGCTGTGCTGCCATGAAAGCCTCCAAGGTAAAAATAAACCTGCTCCCACCCGCGCTGGGAGACAAACAAAGGAATGCTCCAGCTCTGGAGAGCGCTGGCTCTGAACTGCTGCCCAGCCACACAAAGCCCTTCACACCCTGCACCCCCGGGAGCCTGAGCTTTGTGAAAGGGAACGGATGGGCTGCACTTCCCTTTGCTTTCCTTTCCAGCAGCCTGCCCTGGAAATCCGAATCCGCAGAGCCTGCGGAACCTGCTGGTTTCCCCTCCCCTTGAGGGAGGGCAGGGCTGGCCACACAGGAAGGGGGGGTCTGGCTTTCACCCCCATCCTCTGGCAGAGGGGCTTTCTGATTTATGTCCCGTGTTCTGTACCTGGACTTGTTTTGTCTCCTGAAGTCTCTGGCCTTGGTTCCAGGTGACAACATATGACAATAGTGATTTCTTATCCTGACAGCAGAACACGCTGAGCAGGATTTTGTACACCAAGCAGCAAAGTATGTCTGTCAACACTTCCTAGAGCTGGAGTGTGTTCACCTAAACTGTTTTTGCTCTTTTAGACTCTCCCAGCCTTCTCAGAGCAACACCGGTGCCAAGACTGACAGCTTCCCAAACAAACGCTGGTCCACCTGGCAGAGCCTGGGTTGGAGTCCAGGGAAAATGGAAGGATAACAGAAGTAAATCCCCCAGCCTGCAGAAGGTATTAAGTGATAAAATACAAGGGAATGCCTGGCACACCCTCTTCCCTCTGCAGTTTGATGCCACCAGTGGGCCAAGAGCCTCAAGCATTTGGTTAGGAAAAAGCAGGTAGCACATTTTTCCTTCTGTCCCCAAATGCACTGCAAGGTCACCTGTGATGGCTGTGCAAGCTGACAATTGACTTCTCTAACTCATTTTGGGGACTAAATGATACTTCACCACAGAAAACTTCCCTGAGAGATCCTGTTGTACAGGACTTGAATATGTTGGAGGCTGGAACAGGAAGGGGGAAAAAAGGAATGGCATCACCATGCTCCCTCTGTCCCCCATTATTTGTACACCCAAAACACCTGCATTTAAAAGACATTACCTCCGGGCAGCTTCTTGCAGTTTCACAGGTTGCTTGGCACTGAGGTAAATCAGGCAGGCATCTGCCACTTTATTCAGGTCACTCTCGCCTGCAGAAATGGAACAGGAAAGAAGGGTAGGAGGTGACCTCCTCAGCAGCTGCTGCCTAATGGAATCAGCTCCAAATTGGCAGCAGAGGCTTCTGAGCCTTTGAGCTGTCTGACCTGGAGCTCTTCTGACCTTGCCTTTTAAGCATCTTGCTGCAAAGCCAGGGAAGCAATCAAGGGCACTGACAGGAAAAGAGCAACTAGCCAGCAAACCTTCTCCCTCATCAAAGTTTGCTCCAGAAATTTCACCCGGGGAGAATTTCAGAGAGTTTCATTCAATAGAAGAGTGTGATGTGCTGGATTTAAAGGGTCACCCAGAGATACACCAACAATGGAACCAGAAGCTATCCAGAAGTCTTATCTGGGCTCCAGTTTGTCTGGTAAGAACAAAGCATGGCCCAATGGACCCTACAGCAATGCAGGCACTCTGTTCCATACCCTCTTCTCAAGCACAAGCAGGATGAGCACTCAGATTTTGCATGTGCTGGGAACCTTCTCTCCCTTTTGTCTCCTGGGGAGTAAAGAGCGCCCAGCACCTCTTTACAGAGCTCCCAAAAGGGACAGATTCAGCCTAGAGAAGATCAGGAAATCAATTCCATGGGCAGCAGGAGGAGAAGAGCAAGCTGAGATGAGAGAGCAAAGTCTGGCAGAGATCCACACAACCTGTGCTTCCCCTGGTACTCACCCATGTCCAGCTCCTCGCAGAGAGAGCCCAGGCCCTGCAGCACAGCCAGCTGCAGCTTGAAGGCCAGTGTGTGGCTGTACACAGGCCCAGCTCTGGCACTTGCTGGGGCCTGGCTGAGGAGGGAACTGGTCAGCTTGGGCAGGACATCTTTGGAGAACCTCTGCCTCAGGAAGTCCCCACATGTTTGAGCCAGGGTACACAGCACCTAAGAGAGACATCATTTACAGGGGCACACACTGGCCTGGGAGGAGCTCAGTGATCCACACCAGCCTGGGGGATTCAGACATTCCCTCTCCCTGGACAACTGTTTTTGCAGGTGAGAGCATTGTGACCACGCCTGCCCCAGTTTCCCCATAATGAGCAGAAGGTGAATGTTTGAGAGGCTGAGTGAGCTGCACCCTGCTCTGCACTGTCACCTAACTGACCTCCTGGGCTGCCCTTCCCTCATTAGCACAGTAAAGGCAAGAGCAGCTGTGCAGTCTTACTCAGAATCAGTGGAGGAGTCTCTGTTGGGAAGTGCCATTAAGTATCTACCGACCCTTAAATCTCTTCTGTGGTGCAGACAGCCCATCTTTCCAAGCACATCAGCAAGCAGAAAGGCCAACTGGCCACAGAAAAGGGCACGCAGCACTACTGGTGTGTGCCCAGGATCACACTCGAGCTGAGTAGAGAATGGCCCTAATTGCATGTCAAAACAAAGGGTGATCCACACAGCCAGAACACTGATCTCTCTTTTGGAACTTCACTGAGCTCAGGGTCTCAGTGTGCAGGACTGAGATGCTGGTTATGTTGTGTTTGCTTCACACCAATATGACACTTCTTGCCCTGGAATTTAGGCAGGAAGACACTTTAGGGGGAATTCCTACAGCAAAACCCAAGCTGGGTGCAAATTGTAATGATTAGTCAAACTTTTCAAGAGCTAATTAGTTTTTGTATAGCAATCTCTACCTCCTTTTAGGGCAGGCATGTGATAGGTATGGCTATTCTGAGATTCTAGTGTGTGGCTTCTGGAATCTGGGGAATCAAAACTGTTTATTCACACTGAAGGATTTTAAAATGAATCTCACTCTGCCCAGTAGGTGAATTCCTCTGCAATGCTGGGGCTGGCAACATCTGGAAACATGCTCTACTGGCCAGCCTGTGAGTCAGGAGGAGAAAGGAGCCAGCTGACAAGGTCAGGAGCTCTTTAATAACATCATTATAGGGCCAAGTCTTTGTTTAACCTCTCCCCTCCCTTGCCAATGCCTCAATGGTGAAATGTTCCCTTATTTTCAATCTGACACTTCCATAAAGGATGCTGGGACTGTGGCTCCAGCAAGGCCAAGCTGCACTGTATGGTGCCCCCAACATCTGTTCAGGCTGTAGAACTGTTTTTCTCATCCCTGCCATAACCAGCAACATTGCTGCCTCTCCCAGGAACATCAACGAGTTTACCTGGGGCCAAGCTGCACTGGAAGTGGTACAAACCCACCCACTGCAGGGTGGTGACCCTATGCTCCAAATCACATTTTAACATTGCTGCAGGAGCTTGGTGCTCTCTCCTGGGCTGCAGCACTGCCTGAGCCACTTGTGCCCAAGCCCCAGCTGGAAATGCTGCTGGCAGTCACTGCCATACCTTGAAGGCTCTGAGCACTGCCAGAGGGTCATCACTAATCAGCCGGGTGACGAGAGCTGGCCAGACACGGTGAGCCATGGGAAGCAGATGGTTTCCATGAGGATGCAGCACAGTTACACAGAGCTCCAGCACGTCCAGGACCTGGGCAGGAGGGGAGGGAACAGACTCTTGAGTGCTGCAGTGCCAGGCATTCAGGTGGATCCCAGCACCACGTCAGGAAGCTGGGAGGAGGGGTGAAGAGCAAAGGGTGTGGTTTTACCGCAGCAGGAAGGGGAACAAGGGAATAGTGCTTAGAATCAGGCCTGTTTGGAAAAGGACAAGCACCATGGTGACACAACCTGTGCTGGGTACAGAGTTGGGCAGGATTCCTGCCCTAATCCCCCGGGCTGAGCTGCACACTTGGACCCCACTGCAGCTGTGGCAGCAGGATCACCTGGCAGAGCTGGGGCCGCTGGGATAGGAATCTGGGTTATGCCTCATTTTTCTGTCTCGCTTTGCACTTTAAAAGGAGGCCACCTTCAAAGGGTTATCATAATTAGAAAAAAAGCCAGCCTTTTAGCCCTGCTTATCACCACCCCAGCAACTTCAAAAACATTCATCAGCCTGTGCACTGCAGCCTGAGGAAGGGGGATGGGAGGAACAGATGGGAGAAAGATGCTTCTGTTTCCTCCTGCACCAAAGGACAAGGCACAAGACTCAACTGTTATGAGCATTGAGGTAAAGTGCCCAATACAAAGCCACCCTTAAGATTCTGTTCTGCCTGCCTGCCATTCCTAATCCAGAGTGCTCCCAAAAAACTATCGCCCTTTCTCTTGCCAGGATTGGAGGCTCTGTCCTGCTCGAGCATATGGCAGCACAAACCTGGGGATGGCAGGGAGCCCAACGTGCATGGTGCACATGCTGATGAGCTACCAGCCCCTTCATGGGCACCATCTGTCCCCTCAGAGGCAGCGATTACCGACCTTCAGCCGCACTCGGAGGCTCCCATCAGACAGCAAGTGGATGCACCTCTCCATCACATCCCTGGCCAGCTGAGCGTGGCTTGGCATTGGAGCTTCTCCTTCTGTGTCAGAGTTGGGCTCTGGCTTAGCAAGGGGAACCTCATCTGGAAGACAAAACCATTCCTGAAGTCATGAAAATTGCTTGGGAGCTCTAGAAGATCACAGTGTCCACCCATAACCACTCTGTAAATTTCTAAGTAAGGCCTTTGGCATTTTCAAATGTTCTTAGATATAGTTAAGCCTATGAATTCTGTGAGTTAGTGTCAGGTTCAGTTAAGAGTGTGGGGCTATGGTATGTTCACTTTCCTTACTGGACAACGCAGCTGGTCTGACATTTGCAGTCTCTTCTCACCATGGACTTATTTCCCATTGATTTTTATTAAAAATGAAAAGCCTGGGTATTTAAAAATGAAGTATTTAAAGGTCAGGATTGCAGCACAGCCCAGTAAAGACTAAAAAGTTCCCTATATGAACGTCTGCAGTGCCTGCCAAGGCCAAGTGATAAGGGAGCAGTGGCATCATTAGCCAGGAGAAAATAGTACAGAGATTCCCAAGGGAGCGTAAGGAAAATGCATAGGAACTTGGAAAGAGGAATCTTCAGGTCCTGAACCCAAATAAACTGTTACGAGGTAAGGAAAAACACAGTGTGCTTGTGTCTGAGAGCTAGAGAAGCCTTGATCTGCAAACATGTGGCTGCCCCACTCAAACAGAACAAAGTGAGAACACCCAACAGCACTTTACACAAACCAAGGTCAGCCTAAAGAAGACCTGAGACCATCAGCCTGGTCCCAAGGCCCCCATGTAACGAAAGGACACCTCAGAGGTCACAGTCTCTCTGCAAACTGACCATTTTCCTCTCCAGCCACACACAGCACTGACCTGCCTCCTCCTCCTCCAGGTCAGGAAGATCACCCTCTGCGATCTGCTTCTGGCTGACATAGTCAAGGAAGAATTGTTCCACTTCTTGCCTTGTCATTGTCACCTCCTGCTGCCCCTGGGACCGAGCCCTGCTCTGCCCCTTGTCAGTCTGCCTTTGCTGGTGTTCCTCAGCGCTGGGCATTCCAAACCACTGCACTGCAAAAGAGGAACTGACATGTCACTGAGCAACCATGATCCCCTCCTGCAAGTCAGCAAGGTGCCATGGATTCCATGAGATGAGATGGTTCTCACATCTCGTGGGATTGCACCTGATCCAGGCACCTGCTGTCACATCCCAGTCACCTCTCTGATGGTATGGGAATGTTAAAAAGGAATATGTGCCATGTGCTCCTACAGAATGTTCATGGGAGCAGTGAATCCATCCTTTCTCAGGCACTAAAGGCTATGTTCCTGTGAAAGGCTGCAGGCCAGACAAACTGGAGAGGGAAAGCTATTAATGATCTTTGCTCAAGCGCTGCCCCAGCAAGTACAGCACACTGGCCATCCCACTGCAGTACCTTGGCTACCTGGAACCTCCCATGGCAAGTGGAAAGGTCCAAGACAAGTACCCTTAGTGACAGTGAGGCTGAAGTATACAAAGGAAACAGTGTTTTGGTACCTAGAGCTGTCATGACTGAGTGGAGGACCCTGAGGAAGGTGGAAGCCTGGCTATTGTAAGACTGATCTAGTGCAGACAGGACATCTTGGATTACATCTTCTACCAGTGGCAGCAAGCTGGCATCCGAATGCCTCAGCATCGTGTCCAGGACTTGGGAAGCACGTGGCTGATGTGCCAGCTGGCGCAAATTCAGGGAAATCCCATTCACCAGATAGTCAGAATTCTCATTAATCAAACACTGCACAGAGTCGTAACCGCAGGCCTCACATATGTCTGCCAGTGTCCCCAGTGCTGTCTCACTGATGAGCAGAGTCCTGTCACCGGCCTTTTCCAGCACAGGGTAGAGAGCTGACAGCAGCAGCAGCCGGAACTCCTTCCCGAGGACAGCACTGAAGGAGCTGACGCCCTCCAGCTGGATGCAGATCTGCCAGATGTTGCTGTTCATAGTGCGGGTTGTGACTGGGGGCTCCGGGGACAGAAGGAGAACGCTGCTGGACACCCCTCCTGCACGGACAGCGAGTCCCGAGTGCTGCACTGAGTGCTCAGGGCTGCTTTCCTCTGTGTCAATGCTAGTGACCAAATACCAGTTCGTCTGGTCCATGTACTCATCCAGAATGGACGTTATAGACCCTTTGAGATCATCCACGTTCAGTGGAACTTCCCTCTCCTGCAGGACATCCACTCCCACTCCGGCAGCTCCCGTGACCAGCTCGTTGAGGATCATGGCTGCCTGCTTTCGGTACAGGCCAGACTCATTGTACAGCCCCATGAAGTGATCCACAAGCAAGTAGAGGTTCCCGTAGTAGCCAAGAACACGACACACTTGCTGAAGGAGCTGGAAAACCTTCTCCTCCGTGAAGAAGCGGAAGTATTTCTTCTGGCACCTGCCCTTCTGCACACCCTGCTGCAAAGGGCCCGGTGGCCCAGAGCGCCGGGCCTCCACTATCTTCACATCCGTCACGTCCAGCTCCAGAACCTGCACCAGAGCCTTGGACAGGCGCTGCAGGTGGGACACTGAGTTGAGGACAATGTTAATCTTGGGGCCCAGCAGCTTCAGGTAGCCGAGCAACAAGCTCAGCGTGGAAACCTTGCCCATGTCATCCTGAGAGTTCATCAGGCGGGGAAGAGCTGTGGCAAGGGAATGGAGGTTCTCAGAGAGGACATCAGCAAGAGCCCTGTTCTGTGCCACAATCCTCTGCTCTGCGATCCCTTGCAGAACTTTGTTACACTTGCACTGGACTTCACTGTTTTCATCATTAACCAGCCCAACTAAGGCCTTTAAGAGGTGACTGAATGAGTCCACCAGTGACTGTCTGCAGTTCCTCAGTAAGTGGTGGACCAGCTCCACCAGCTCCAGTCTCACCTTCCAATGGGGGTGAACTGAAGAAGATTCAACCACTTTGTGCAAGAGAAGAGAGAGTTTTTCAGCAGTACTTTTAGTCCAGTCAGGTCCCCTGTGGATCATTAGCTCTGATATTCTGCTGTGTTCCACTGGCAACTTTTCCTTAATCTTTGGGATTCTGGCTAGCTGTTTGTCAGCCATGACCAAGCCAACAATCAGATAAAATAGTCTGATGGCAGAAACGGTGGTTTTGTGACCTTGTTTGATGTCGCCAGCAATAACTCGAGACAGCGTAATAGAAATCCCAGGCAGAAAAGAAGCAAACAAATCCCCACATTGCTGTGCCTCGTCTTCATCCAGGTCTCGGTGCTCCTGGCAGTCACACTGCAGAACCAGGACCTGCAAGCACTCCAAAGCAGAGATCTTGATTTGCTTTGCTTTTTCTTGCTCTGCAAGTGTCAGAAGCAAAGACACAGCAAATCCTAAGAGCGGAAGGGTGGAAGGTTGGTACAGAGACAAGATAACATCCCCATAAGCCGAATGCATCAGGGTGTGGAGCGCCTGGATCACAGCCAGCTTCAGCTCCTCGGACAGCGGGGCGGCTTTGCCTGAGCTGGGAGGGGGAGCGAGGCAGGTACAGAGCTCAGAGAAGAGCTCCTGCAGCAGCTCCTGCTTCTTCACGCACGTCGCCGCAAGCACGGAGGAGATGCACTGCACAAGGCTCTGCACCAGCCGCTCCTGCTTGGGCCCCGGCACCCGCAGGGCGAAGCGCAGCGGGAACAGCACGTACTCCTGCAGCTCCTGCAGGGCCGCGCCGCTCACTCCGGCCAGGTGCGCCTGCAGCAGCCGCACATTCTCCACCGTCTGCGCCCGCGTCAGCTGCACGCAGACGGGGCGCAGCGCCCCGAACGCCGCCTGCGGGGTGTCGAACACGGCCATGCCGGGCGATCGAGGGCCGCGGGGCCCTGCCCGGTGC
>VZTN01025418.1:83348-234186 GCA_013400515.1 Erpornis zantholeuca | reverse complement strand
CCGGCAGCCCCTGCCCCGAGGGCACCGCGGCCTCCCGCGGAGCTGCCGGTGAGCGCGGCCGGTTCCTGCTTGTGGAGCCCCGCGGGCCGGCACCGGGAGAAGTTGGTGCCCCGGGAGTTTATGGGAGGCTAGGCGCTGTTCCCCTGCTGTTGTTGTTGTCGTTACCTAAACTTTGGGGGCGATACCACGTGTGAGGGGTGTATGCTGGTGATACGGGCGGCGTTTTTGGGAAGGCGGAGGTTGGAGGCACAGCCAAGTGTGCGTTGAGAGGGAGAGGATGTTCAGCTCAGGGCGGGCAGTTTGCATGTAAAACAAGAGATGTGCGGATTACGTTCCCCTGGGTGCGCTCAGGGGAACTTGGAAGCGCTCTGGTTGTTTGGCTCCGTTTTTAAATTTTGGGTTTGGATTCATACAGCTCACCCATTATAGAATTAGTGAGATGAGATAAGCAAAGAAGGAGTAGTTGTAGAAATCTACAAAACTCTTTGATGCTATCATCCAGAAACAATTTGTGCTTGTTTTTCTTGCAGATTAACTAAAGGTAATTTCCTAGATGGCTTCATCCTGAAGTCAAGGGAGACTGTCAGTGCCTAGTCGGAGGAGTTCCTGCCGATGGCAGGGGCTAAGAACGAGGTGATCTTTAAGGTCCCTTCCAACCCAAACCATTCTGGAATTCTTTGTCGATGCCCTGTCCCCAAGAGCTGCTCTGAAAGCAGCCAGTGTCACCATTCCCACTGCGGGTACCAGCACTGTGAGCCCTTTAGAGCAGCTGGGGCATTTCCTATGTGATTGCTAGTTTTTGCCACTTATAGTTTATTTATGAGTTTCTGGAAGATCTGAGTTTGCCCTGTTGTGGCAATGAGCCCCTTTGTTTTCTGCCTTCTCTGTGTTCGTGGTTGTTTTGCCTCTGCGGGACAGTGAACCCCCCCAATTCTGGCTGTTTTGAAATAGAACCTGGTGGTGTCAAAATAGGAAAAGTTAAGGTATATGGAAGAATTTTGATGTTTGGAGCATTGTTTGGAAAATTTTTGAGTCTCCTTAATAGCTTTCTTCTACAGTTTCACTCAGTTCTGAGTTATGTGGTTTTATTCAAGTATTTTTCCCGAAATTAATTAATAAGAAATAAACTAATTATTTTATTAATTTGCTGGTGGGTTAGAACAGCTTGTTTTATTCGTGTTTAAAATTGATTGGTTTTTTAGAGTTGAGGTGTCACTGCACAAAAAGCATTAAACTCATATTCCTTTTATGAATTAATTAAAAAAGAGCAGAAGTGAGGACATTGAGAAGTACTTGACTTGAAAGCCCCTCATTTGCTTTGGTAACATGGAAATGTTTTGAACTTTGTTTTTAGTCTGCAAAGTTATAAACAACTTTGAAAGCCCTGTTAATGATTCCAGGTGAAAGAAATGAGAAATAAATGTGAACTCTCTTTTTTTTTTCTTTCTTCTTTTTTTTCCCTTTCTCAGCAAAATCGAGTAGGAAACTTACTTTCCTATATTTAGCAAACGATGTCATCCAGAACAGTAAGAGGAAAGGTCCCGAATTTACCAGGGAATTTGAATCTGTTCTTGTGGATGCATTTTCTCACGTCGCCAGGTATGTTGCTGTATTTCTTCAGCTTTCCTCTCTAGGAATTTGCATTCTTGTTACTCAAAACATAATTCAATTGGATTTTGTTGTTTTTTAAGTCTAGGGGGTGCTTGTACCATCTCTGTAGTACAGATTGGATCCTGACTGCTTTTTGCTTAGGGACTGTTCAGTTTAAATGGGCAACTTTGTGTGCAAACCAGCCCTTCACAGCTCCACGTGTTTGTTCTCTATGTGCCACGCCTGTGGACTTTTTCAATTGTTACCTAAAGATCTGGCAGGTCTGTTTATGGGCAGTGGAATTGAATGGTGTGTTTATTAAAGCCACATAATGAATGGCTCTGCCCCATTGTCAAAAGAGTTTAAAAGAGCTGATGTTTAGGGTGGCTGGATTCTCACCAGCCTCCTGGTTTGAGCAGTTTCTTTGTGTGTTGCTTGTTCTAATGGTTACCCGATTGGTAATATCCTTGTTGGATGAAGGAAGAATTTCATACATAAAAGGGAAGAAGTGATGCAGCTCCCACATTATCAAAAATGCACTGGTTTTTAGTTAAGGCTGTCTCTAAATGCCATAATAATTCCTTTTATCTCGGCTAAACAACATTAATGCTCTGGGTATTTGTTGTCTGTTCTGGAGGGCTGTCTGACTGTCAGAGCACTCTCTGAGTGCATTTAAATGCCTAATGATCCAATCAGCCTGCTTTTAATTGGGATGTTATTGACTGAAACAACTGTTTAAAGTTAATACTCTGAGTTGTAAATTTGTCGGCTTCAGGGTGTTTTATAAACTCTTATTGCAAATTCTGAATGATAGAATGTTTCTACTTTCACAACTTTTCCTGCCCTTACTTTGAGGTGGTAATGTGAGGCACTTGCAGGCAGTCTTTAGGTCAAATAAAGGGGCAAAATTTGCCACAAGTGTGTTTTGCACAGTTTGTCTCAGACAATATGAGCAAGATTCTCTCCAAATGTTCACATATTGCAATGGGTGCAGCTGCCAGTTTGGAAGATGCTCTCTGAAAACATAAGGAGTGTTGATAAGCTGAACTATAATGATTTCCTGATCTTTGAACAGAGAAGCAGATGAAGGCTGCAAGAAGCCCTTGGAACGATTGCTGAACATCTGGCAGGAGAGGAGTGTGTATGGCAGTGAGTTCATACAGCAGCTCAAACTGTCTATGGAAGACTCCAACAGCCCCCAAACAAAAGGTAAATGCGTATTGCTGGTCATGTGTGTTTTGTTTTTAAGTTGGTGCATGTTTCACTGGAAGTACTGCGGGGAGTTAAGCTCTGGGCTTGTTTAGTTGAGTTGTTGCCAGAGCTGGTCATGGAGATTCTTCAGGACTGTGTTGAGGAGTCTGATTTTCATTAAACCCACCGTTCTGGTTTCCAGGTGTGCTGTCTTATGCCTTGTGGCTGGCAGTGAGCTTAACTGGATGTGATGTCTGGTACTCCTCGTGCTGGCAGAATGCTCCAGGGCTGCCTTTGGGGTGGTAGCAAGTCAGTCATGCAGGGAACTGTTGTGTCCACTTCAAGTGTCCCACTCTGCATTTCTGAGACTGCTCAGCTGCATTATTAGAATGTCTTATTCAGTACTGTTCATGCTTTCATTCTCATATAAATTGTTTTGTTTTCCATAGTTACTGTATTTTATTATGATGCAGCAGAGAGTTTTGAATAATTGAAGTTTGGAATATATGCCCAGAAGGTTGTCTGGTCTCTCTTTTTCCTTACACCAACTGATGTCATTTGGGGAAAACTCTAACTTTGCATCATTTAATACCATTAGGACATCATAGGTATAACCTTATAATCTTAACTGCATGAGACATGAGAAATTGAGCTTCAGCTTGTGTTTACTGTGCTTTGATTTACTGCTTGGGCAGATCTTGCCTCTTCTATGGCACTTGGAGGTGTTTTACTGGTAGTGCTCCAGGGAAGAGAGGGGAGCAGTGGGATGCCTAAACTGTGGAAGGTGAGGGTCGTTAGAAATCAAGAGTGTTCTGGTTAAGGGAATATTTGTCCACCTTGCTGCTGAAGGGAGTGGATGCTCCATTCCTGGAAGTGTTCAAGTCCAGGTTGGATGAGGCCTTGAGCAAGCTGGTCTTGTAGCAGGTGTCCCTGTCCATGGCAGGGGAGTTTGATGGTCTTTAAGGTCCCTTTATTAAGCCATTCTGTGATTCAGCGAAGTGTCAGTGTCTTCAAATGAGCTGGAATGACATTGCTGCTCTGGTCACATTTTTTTCTGTTCCCCAGAGAGATATGATGGTGGGAGGAAGTTGGTATGGTCATTAGTAAAGGGCCCTTATGCCATTCTTAGGTGGTGAAAACAAGGTCTGATTGAGTTGGTATTTAGTAATAGAATTAATATGAAGATGTTAGCATAAATGAGAGCTGTATGTGAAGACATCTCTGGCTGTAGCTTTATGTTTTTTCATACACTGCTTTGGGCAGAATTGCTGGATGGGTACTTTAGCAGCTCACACCAGAGCCCTTCCACCTGTCCCTGACTGAGATATGACTTCTGGAAGGTGACTTTTGCAGTTTTTTTCCCAGATGTTGTGAACCAACTGCCCTGTCCAAAGGGGTTGTTCCCTCTGTATGGAGGCAGAGGGAGTCTGTGCTCTGAGGGGTGAAGGTGAACAGTCTCTGCATGAGCTGGCTTGTGTTGGGGTTCCTTTTGTCTGGGTGCAATGAATGAGGCACCTGTGTGTCATCAAAGGCCAGAATTTACACTCCTCATAATCCTGACCTGATTAACTGGGGATTTGAAACTGTTAATTTAGTATACCTGGGTAAGTGTTTCACAACTGTTTAACTTTGAATCTAAAGGCATTGATAATTGATACCATGTGTTATTTCCTGGTCAATTGGCAACCAGCTGTTGCTCAGTGTCCTTTCCCTTTGGGTGATGGTATCAACCACTTCTGCTACTGTTGTCTTCTCAACTTAAAAACCTTTGTACAAAATCAGACTTCTTACAAGTAACAGACCTTTGTCTGTGGGAAGCAGAGTGAAGGACTAAGAACTGCTGTGTGCACAGCTTCACTTGGCGAGAAACTTAGTTTTTGTCTGGGTAATTAGAGCTTATTTATATAGAGATTAATTATATAGAGACTATTAATGTAGTATCTTTTATTTGAAGGAAAGTTCAAGCCTTTTCATGAGTGTTAGTGTTGCTCCCTTGTCAATTCATGGTCAAAAAGAAATTGAGGTTTTTAAGGGAAAAAGAATTGAAAAATTCAGCAGAGTTATCCTGTGGGTTTTTTCCTTGTTTTGACTGGCATGTGTGCAAATTAGTTTATTGATGGTAAGAGCTAGTTTCACCTGGGGGTTTTATGGATTTCTGAGATAAATTGGTGTTTGAGTTTCTGGTGGGTTGCAGAAGTTTTTTTTGTGGTTACTGTATTCCATTTTCAAACAGGTGAACATAAGCAAGATGGAGATTAAGGTGTCCTGGTTTACAAATAGAACAAGTGTCATTAATGTGGAAAACCATAGTCCAGTGCTCCTCTAAAACCATTCTGGATTTCTGGGTTTGTGGACACCGTGAGAAACAGGCAATGTCAGTGTTTGTAGATGGGTGCAAGCTGTGCTGTTAAAATGTTGGAGCTCCTAAAGAGCACCTGGTGCTGTGATAACACCTGGTACTGTGATAACAACTGTTCTTTTCTTCAGCCCAGGGTATGGCAACTGGTCAGTGCAGGTAGTTCTCTCTTATTTTTCATACTGCAGTGTCTTAAATTCCTGGGCTGGTGGGTGCTTCTCTCTGAGCAGGATGGCTCTGCTTGTCTTGAGAGCACCACTTAGAATTGTGAGACTTGCCAAAATGCAGCGGAGTCCTGTATTAGTGAGGAAATATGTCTTTAAAGCTCATCAGTGAATGTTTCAGTGGTACAGTTTATTTCTTGTTTTGTGAGTAGCAAGGCCTTGGGTAATGCACAGTTGTCTGCATATGCTGAGTTCCTGCTGTGGAGCAGAGCTGATTTCCCTTCAGAGAGGCAGAGGCATAAGAGACCTGGCTCTTTCTAAGCATTGTATTCCCTGGTTTGACTGCTCAGTGGTGCAGCTGACTACCAGATTTTAGTCTTTCGGGTTCCTTAAGGAGATATGCATATGCATGGAAATGAGCTTTTGAATATTGATATATTATATTGTTTTATTTCTAAATGTATTCGTTAAGGTTGCATTTGCTTTCTCATTAATCTCATTTTTAGTAGAATGCTTCTTTTCACAAGCAATAGGGAAGAGAAAAACCACCCATTTCTCTCAAAGACTGGAAAAACTAGGTCTTAAAGGTTTGATGTGAAACCCTTCAGGCAATACAACCAATATATTGGATGTGTTTTCTTTTTGTTGCCTTTGTAATAGGCAGTTGAAGAAGGTCCTTGAGTGTGCTGTGATGTAGGAGTGTGTCACTCTTAACACAGAACTGAGCTGCTCCCCGACTGCTCTCCTTGTGTTTATGTCGCAAATTCTGGCACAGAGAGTCAGACCTGTATTAAAATACGGGGAATTACAGAGAAGAGAGCAGGCAGGGAGGCTTCTGAGTGTAAATAAAAGCACCTAGACACAGGACTGGGTATGGTTTTGGAGGAGCTCAGCTCCAGTTATGCTCATTCTGGGAGAGGCTGCCAACAAATGAGATCGTAATTTATTGTAATGAGAACTTCAGCAACCACCAGTAATCTACCCCCAAAGAGAGAAGGGGTTGAAACGGTTGAAGGGAGTGCTGGATCATTAGAAGCCTCTTTACTTCTAAAAAAAGGTATCAAGTGCTGAGAACAAAAAAGTGAGCACCTGAGATGGGAAGATCCATCTAGGTGACCAGCTGACAGGAAAAGCTCATAGTTGTCAGCAAGGCCTTTGGCACCATTACCTTCCTCAAGACATCATAGATGGTTTGAAGCATAAAAGTTGGTGCAGAAATAATTTTGCAGGTCTCTGTGGACTCCACAACAGCAAGGCAACAACAGCCTGGAGCGTCACTGCAAGGCTGTTAGGAGAGCAGTTGTCTGTCGTTTTTGAGAAACGAGGAGTGCTTTGCCTTTCGGAGGCTTTTGGGGAGTAGTTCAGTTTCTGAGCTGTGAAGAGGACAGCAAAGCAGGAGAGCTGACTTCATTGGGGTTTCTCTGTCTTCTTTATGTCCATGTCAGGGTGGGCTCTTGATTTTCATGGAAGAAGCTGTCTGTAATCTACAAGGGTATCTTGGTTGTTTTGGATATGCATTACATTCTGATCAGTTCTGGATGCTCTCAGTGCTTGTTTTCCCCTTCTCTGGCTGGATTTGACACACTTTTCTGCTAGTGTAGACTGATGGTTAAATTACTCCTAGCTGGCATATTTTGTAAGTTACCCAAGCAAGGTGTGTTATTATCTGCTGTGCTTCTCTTCTCTTTTAGGGAGTCCTTTTCCTCTATATGCTCTTGGGTTTGCAAATAAGCATAGGAGTTTTTTTCTCTATTTGGATGAAATTGAGATAGCGTTTCTAGGATTCTCCAGTGACTGGTGCTTAGGTTTGCAGGTGCTCAGCACCACCTGCTTCAAAGTCATTTCAGTCAGACTCACTTGGCCTTGTTCAGATGGAATATTCAATGAATTCTGAATCCTCTGTGTCAGAGTGGTGAGCAAGTGTAATGCTGTGTCTTGTGGCAGACCAGTTGGCAACACAGCAGGAATAACTATTCAGCAGTTTGAATCGCAGCTCTCATTTTAATTTTCACTTGTGTGATCACTGTGGTCATGCATTCTTCTGTTGGTTGGCTCGTGTTTATCCTCTGTTGATTAATTACTTTATGATAAGTACATACAAGGGATAAATACTGATGGCCTGTTGTGTTGGGCTGGGTAATTTTAAATGCTCTCTTTGGCCGCTTTATCATCTGCTCATCTCCTGTTCAACCCAACCCATGTTTCTCGCAGACCTCAGTGGGCAGCAGCTGTTTTCCTTGTTGATCTGGTGCCTCACTGACTTGTCAGTCAGATTGTCAAGCACTCATACATCAGTTGGATACATACAATAATTAAACTGTCATTTTTTTTAGCCTAGATAGCTTTGTTCTCTGATGCATTTGTATCTGCCTTGGGAAGGTTGTTCAGCTCTTTCCCCAATGAGCAGGGTTTAACAGCACCTCTGATTTCTCTCCATTAGAATAAAGTTTTTTCATATGTCCCACCTGACAAGGCAGGCAAAACCCTGCATTTAAGGACAGACCTTTCTGTTTGAAAGTCTGGTTTTGTTTTAAATTGAATGGGGCAGTCTGGTTTTGTTTTAAATTGAGAGATCTTGGATTATCCTGTGAATCAAAGTACATACAGTTCTTGAACTCTGTGATTATCTTGGCAAGACTTGATTCCATTGAATAGATATTGTTAGGGCTGTCCAAAGATTTCTTACAAATTACCCTGGATCTTATTATCTTTGGTGGCAAGTCTGAAAAATGATCTACCTTCTTTTAAAGGTTCTGTGGCTAGATCAAAGGCTTCATTAAGACTTCTTACTCATTTAAATAAACTGTCTCTTTCAAGCTAATGTTTGCCATGCTGAGATTCATTTAACCAATGCTATCTTGCTTTATGACATCCCTGCTTTGGAAGTGTCACAGGTTACCTGCTTGGAGATCAGTTTGTGCTCTGCCCATCACTGTTGTTGCTGTCCCATCTTGGAGCTGTATTTTCACAGAGCTGTCCTGAAGCCCTTATATTGGTAAAAGAGCGGAAGGTTGAATAACCAGCAGTTGCTCTGTTGTTTGTGGGACCACAGTGAGCATATAGCTGATGCAGAAAGATAACTTGAAATTCTTCTGTCCCTGTGTACTTTCACTTCAGTGCTTCATTTCTACTGGTGGAAATCCTCACCTGTATGCTCAGTGCTAGCCAGAGCACCTGAGCAGGGTTGAAATCTGTCATTTATTAACAAATAGCACATTTATTTGCCTTTCCTACTTCCATTGTAGGAGGCACAAACACATATGAAGTGCACACTGCTTGTGTATCCGCAGGCTGGCATGTACAGAGATCCATGTGGGGGAAAAATCAACTTTTTATTACTGTTTTGCATATGAGTGTTTGGAATATGATGCCAACATTAAAGTCCAGCTGTGGTCGTCCCCTAGAGGGCTTAATCATCAGAGTATCCATCTGGTGTAATTCTTTGAAGTAGAGATAGTTAAGGTGGGCAGATCTGGCATCCAAATGAGTTGTTTCTATGTCTTCAGTTGCAGAGGAGAAGAAGTCTCTAAAGCGAACTTTCCAGCAAATACAAGAGGAGGAAGATGATGATTACCCTGGGAGCTACTCACCCCAAGATCCCAGTGCTGGGCCACTGCTGGTATGTGGGATGGGTTGAGCACGGGAGGAGCTCTGGAAGCCACACGGCCACCTCCCCTGTGTCACAGCCACAAGGTGGAGCTGACAACAAGTGAAATGGGTTCAGTGGCGAGATGCAGTTTGGGGTTGAGAAGTCCACACAAAATGCAAGAGATTCCTTTTTCCTATTGCAATAGTGTGTCACTTCTGAGCAATTCCAGAGGTATTCCAAGGTAGTCTAACCCAAGGTTGGAGTAGTGCAGCCAGGAAAGAATCTCAAAGGACTGCTTGAAGATTCTTTTTAAGATCAGTGTGTAACCTCTAGAACCTAAAGCTGTGACACAGTTAATACACAATTTTCTTTTTTAGGCCACCTCTTTCTATAAGTTATTAAAAAGCACAACATTTGTTATGTTTGTATGGAGCTGGTAGGAAAATCAGCACTGAAGACTTTAGAGGTTCCACGTTACTGGTGTGGAAATAGTTGGAGTGAAATAGAAAATCATTGCGGTCATTTGAGGCTGCAGAACGAACATATGTTAACCCAGAGTTTGTTTGAAGAGGATAAAAAATTTCACCATCCATCTGGTAAACTGTCAACATTGAAAAATAAAAATAAATAACAGTTGTCAAGGAAATAAGTGAAAATTTTGTTGTTGTTTTTACCTCCAGATGCCTTGCAGCTTATGGTTTCTCTTGATTATAAACATTGTTACTGTTGGAAATCATTGGCAGTTTGCAAGGAAGTAGTAAATATTAGGTAATGGATCTCTTTGTTTTTCAGATTAAGAAAATATTTATTTAAAATTTGTCAGTGTTTTCATTAGTTTTCAAAGTATTGAACTGTAGTTTAAAAATCAGTGGTTGTGTTTATGGGCCTAGTGTTCTGTTTCAAAAACCTCACCTACTTTGGGATTTTTAAAACAAAAAAGCAACACTTTGTTCTTCCTGCTCAGGGACTTTCTCTGTTTGAATTTTTTTTGAGCAAGGAGGGAATACGGCATGTCAGAGATGGTCCTCCTAGAGCCATCCTCATCCATGTCCTTTTTAAGTTTGGATGCATTTTGAGTGAATTAATTCAAATGGACACATCTTTCCTTAGTGCACTAAAGACAGCAGAGACATGAGCTGAGGGAACACCGAGGAGCCCAGTTCAGCTGCAGAGAGCTTTGTGCTTGCAGGGAGCTGGGTGAGGACAGCCATGGCTTTGCAAAATCCGGACATTATAAAGTTTGCTTTATAGGAAGAGCATCATTGGAGTGTATGGTCAGTAACAAATTACAGAATTCTAAACCTTTTCATGATGGAAATCTAATGTAGTTTTCTTTGGACTGATGGAAATTTGGTGTTGGGTATTTTTGCTCTGTCAGAATGCAGCTTTGGAACAGAACAAAAGGTGCCTGGAGGCATTCCAGGGAGGCAAAGAGACTCTCAGGGATGCTTGGGTGGAAGATTCAGTCCCAGCTTGAGGCAGCACACAGGACTGGTGGTTCTCTCAGACTAATGTGGTCATGTCCTCCTCAGCTATGTCTTAAATGATCACATCTCCTAATTGGACTGAGAAGTTTCCCACTGCAGAGGCTTGAAAATGATGACCCTGCTGTAATTATGCAGGAGGAGCTAAACACTGGGATAGTGTAAACTCAATGAATGCTCCCTGTGTTAGGTTTAAAAATTACTTGAAGAAAATATTCCCCAAATGGTGCCTTTCAGAGGTGGGTGAGCTCCTCTGCAGTGGCCACATCCCTGGGAGATGGATGTGGTTAAGGTTACCTGGTTTTACTGTTGGCTCACTTCTTTGTAGACTGAGGATTTGATCAAAGCCCTACAAGACCTGGAAAATGCAGCGTCAGGAGATGCGACAGTGCGGCAAAAAATTGCTTCCCTGCCTCAGGAAGTTCAGGATGTTTCATTACTGGAGAAAATTACAGGTACGAGACTGGAAGGTGAATGAACGTGGGTCCAAAGAATAACTTGGAAATCAAAGTGTGGTTTTGGGGGTTTTTTTTAAATAATCACAACGTATGGTGGAGTGAACTCCTACTTTAGTGTCCTTGCTTTGTAATTAACAGATAACAATCCTGTGAAGTAACACTGAAGATTAAACTTACATAGCTGGGTCCATTTTTTGGCTTGGACTGAGGCTTTTGTACTTTGAGACCATCATCAGCATTTTGCAAGTGATGCCTTAAATGGCTACCTAAAATCAGAGACCAGACAGGAATAAGGAAATAAAGGAGGGATTTATTTGAAAGGCCTTCAGAGGTCACACCCTGGGGGTCCAGAGGCTCCTCCCTCAGTGGATCCCGAGATGGACAACAGGTCACGAGTTCTTCACACTTTTATAGGTCTGGTCCGTTTGCATATCTGCATAAATTCGCCAATTAAAACTTTAGTTAATGATGTAATTTCCCCAAGCTTTCCCCCCCTCCCCAAGATGAAGGTTTACACTTTTGGGCCTAGGATGGTCTGGGTGTCCTTGGAGAGTGAGCTGGAGAGGCTTTGTTATGTCTGTCTGAGCCCAGGAGAGCAGCAGTTAACGAGCTACAGGGACTGCAGAGTTACACTGGGCAGTGCAGAATTTGAAAAAATATTAAAGTTAAAACCTAAGGCATCACAAGAATATAAAGGAAATTGGGCCAGAGTTCTCAGGCGGATGTGTTTGCTTTTGAGCACCTCAACTGTTAAGATATCTTGAAGTTTTATCAGACTGTGCTGAGTACACACATACCCTTTGATTTATTTTTGAGTTCTACCAAACTGCTGAGTACACACATACTCCTTGATTGCTGTGGGAAAGGCAAATTGCTACCCTCATTAATCTGTCAGTCTTTATTTAAATAAACTTTTGCAATTGCATTTGAAAAGTAATTTTAATAGAAGCATTTAGTGGTTGAGCTGATTTGACTCTTGTTCCTGGAGGTAGTTTTAATTTAGAACTCATTATGAACTATCACTTAATTCAGTTCTTTATAATCTTAAAATGTCCAACCGGACTGTGTGCAAAACCTAGGCTTGTGTCAATTCACTTGAGATTACTCATGTGTAAGAGGAATTAACAAGTGCCCACTGTGTTTAAATGTACAGGCCACCTGATTTATTTTCCTGAAGGTACTCCTATGATTTTAATTAACCTGTTCATAGAGGCTTACTATTCATAGATTTATATCCCCCCTTTCACTGACATCTTTGCAAGGATTAAATGCAGTCAGTTAAGTCAGTGTTTAAAATACAGCCCGTGAAGGGTGTACGTCCTGTTTCCTGTATATGCCTGTGATAACAGCCCTTATTTACCTATCAAGCCAGAAGTGTATTTACGAACAAAATGTTATTGTGCCTTCGGCTCATGAATTGCAGCCCTTCTGTCAACAATTGGAGGTTTTAAACTTTGTCCTCTAAATCACCCAACGCTTTTGCACGCAGACAAAGAGGCTGCGGAGCGGCTGTCGAAGACGGTGGACGAGGCGTGTCTGCTGCTGGCCGAGTACAACGGGCGGCTGGCGGCCGAGCTGGAGGACCGGCGCCAGCTGGCGCGGATGCTCATCGAGTACACTCAGAACCAGAAGGATGTGCTCACGGAGAAGGAGAAGAAGCTGGAGGTGAGTGCTGTTACTGGGGCTGGCAAAACAATTGGCTCACCAAATGCTCCCCCTGGACTCGTAGTCTATGGGTTTCTTCCCAAGTGAGATGATTGTAGGTGTTGTCTTTACATGATTCCAGGTGTTGCGTTTATGTTTGGTTCTAGGTTATCTAGGTTCTAGTTATCTTTACACTTGGAGTAAAACAGGTAAGAAAGCGGTGTCATATCTGAAGAGTGCAAATCTGTTCTGATGTTCAATCTAGATATTTCCATGAACCTGGAAGGCCCAGAGCTTGATACTTCTTAAAAATAGACTTACCTAACACATAGCCTATTTTGGTATGACATCCCCCTTTTCAAATGCTCAACCTTCTTTTGCCATAACTACCTGGGGTTTTTTATACTGCTTGTTTTTTTGTTTCTTTTCCTGGTGGTTAGGTGTCCTTCATCTACCTCCTGAGCCCCTGCTTGATTAGGGGAAGCAGTTTAAGCCAGATCTTCTGCTCTCCATCCTTTAACAGCCACTTAACCACAGCTTCTGTGGTGGTGTGTAAATGGGGCTGGTAGTGAAAGACTTGTGTTTCCTATGCAGTTCCTTCGAACAGGGAGGGCAGGGCCCTAAAACAATCTGGGGCTGAGCTGTGACCCCCTGCTTGAGGCTGTGCAGACAGCTGTTCACAGCTATTTATCTGAAACGTGCCTTGTCCATGCAAGTTCTTTCGGCGGCACGTTGTGGGACTAGCGAGGAGTTTAATTAATGACTGTGGTTGTATGTCACTCTGCCATCTGCTAAACTGCCCCTTGGCGGCACATTAAGGGCTTCTTTGCACCGAGGTGCTGGTGATGAGCAGCTGCTGCGGGGTGGGATGGGAGGGGATGTGGAGGACAGAATCTCCTGGAAGGAGACTGTGCTGCAGCAATTGCAGTCTCTGTTTACTCTCCTGGCAAACCTCGTCCTCTGACAGCTCGGCAACATTGTTCCCAGATAAATTTCATTTTGACTGTTTTCTTTGCCGTGTGTTTATGTTGGAGTTTCTCAGCATCTTGTGACTGAATTTCTTCAAGCATAGCATCAGTCTTATGAGTGAGTCAGAAAAAACACTTTCAGACATGGACACAGATGATGCCATGAAACCAAATCTTATTTGGCAACTGATTTATTTTCTGTGGAAGTCTTGGGTCAGGTTTTGGAGTTTTTTCTTGCTTAAAGAAGGACGCCTATGTGTATGTCAAAAAAATACATAACTAATAGGCATACTGCTGTTTGCTTTTAAGAAAGGCAGTAAATAGGTAGCAAAATGCTGCACAATAGTGTTTTAAAAGGCCCAGAACGATTCATAATTTTGAGTCAGTTTAAGACTGTGAAACTGAGAAATTCATAATGACAACATTAAATTAAAATTTCTAATGCATTAGCTGAAATGTTGTGACAATCATGGAGGTTTTTCGTTTGGAAAATATCCTTTTGATAACGAATGTTACTTGAAAATTGTAACTCTGGCAGAGGCAGAAATGTAATCCTGAAAATTAAGTGTTTTGCTGGCTGAGTTGCTTTGTTAATGATTGTAATCCTGCTGATGGCAATGGGACAGGCTGCTTGCTCAATGTTTGGTATAAACACAGTTCTTCGTTACATTAGAAAATAAAGAATGATCTTATTTAAATATTAGAATCCTATTAAGTATCTATTTAAGTTGGCATCTTTGTCATTCTGCCAGACAAGGTGGCCTCGGTGCTGTCTAAACAGAGTTGCAGGAAATGCCACTCCAACAGCGAACATGAGGCACAATTGATATTCGTGTCAGCTCTCAAACCTCAGTGAGGGATGTTGCCTGATTACAGCGTTCCATTGTTCTGCCCTTGTAGAGGGTTAATAAACAGTGGAAGATGCTGGTTACAGATAAGGCAGGCCAGATCTGCTTATCAGTTTTGTGTGAGTCTTTGATGTTCTCACAGTATTGATAAGCCTGGATTTTTCTTTGTAGTGCTAATAAGCATTTTACTAGCAGGATCTGAAACTTGTAGCAATTAAAAATGTATTAAAAAACCAAAACATTTACTCAGGCAAGTTCTGAAATGAGAAAATAACTTAAAATAATCTAATTTTACATATCTACTCATTGTAGGCTTTGCTCTCTTGAACATCGTTTCCAGAATCTTTGGTACTATGAGTTTTTCCTCTCGTGCTTTAAGTTTCCTGACTTAGATGAGAAGGTGTATTTGGATAGAGGATGGATTGTTTACTTCACCATCCTCTTCTAGCCAAGGTTGTTGGTTGGGGAGAGGGGCTTCTGACAGTCGTAAAAGTCAGGGCTGTATTTTAAGAGATAGAAATACCTAATTTGGAAATTACTGTGGCTGATTTTTGTATTTTATTGCTTGCAAAGTCTTTCACTGTGATAGCAATGAAAATAGCTAATCTGTGGCTTTTTGAAAAGCAGCTTTTGTGGTCTAAAGAGCTGCAGTTGTTTACTAATCCTGTTAATGCTGTCCCTCATGAAACAGCAAACATACATAAACTCAGTGTGTTTGTGTCTTGTGGGCTAATGCACTGCATGTCAACCCCTGTGATGAAGCTCTTGTCATCCATTGCAGTAAGGCTGTTGAACTGAGGGACACTGCTGAGGAAGGTGGCTTTGGAAAGGAATTACACATCAGCGTGGGTACAGCTGCCATGAGAAAGGATTGAAACAGCGAGGGGCAAAGAAGCACTGATGATTTGAAGGGAGAAAGCTGGCACAGAGCCTGGAGATCATAACATATGGACAAACTCTGGTTTTAGGGTAGCAATGGAAAAAAAATCAAAGTGTAATAATTAGGATTCCATTTTCCTGGGAGTGGTATTGTGGTGTTTTAATTGTAGTCTAAGAGCACTTAAGAAGGTAGATTTTCTTTAATTCTATCAGTCAGTAAAATCAGCTGGCCCAAAACAGACACTAAATAGCCTATAACAAGGCATATATTTTCAAAGGTAAGTATTTCTCAGGTTAACTTCCTGAAGGGTATGGGGGATACTGTCATTCAGCATCTGAACACTGAATTTCTTTTTAAATGGTGCCTCATCTTGTTCAGCAATTGTGGGCATGATACTGCAGCTGCTGTTTGATCTTCCATGGCTGGGATAGATCAGAGGTGGCCTGGGCATTTGCAATAGCAGATGACAGGAAATAAAATCTACTTTCAGAAAGGCATAGAACCAGGAACTGTTGTTTCTATAAGAATGAGATAAGGTGTCCGTGTATCTCACATTCGTATTGAACTTCCAATGGAAGTTTCCTGATTTGTGTTATTTTTGGCCATTGCTGCCCTATTACAATTACAGAGCGCAATCAGCTGGGGAG
The DNA here is from genome assembly GCA_013400515.1 of Erpornis zantholeuca. Lineage (NCBI taxonomy): Eukaryota > Metazoa > Chordata > Aves > Passeriformes > Timaliidae > Erpornis > Erpornis zantholeuca. Next base: position 218,367 of record VZTN01025418.1, on the reverse strand, counting down.
GTTTTTGTCCTCCAGCACCTGAGCCCACAGAACTTCAAGAAGAATTGTCTTTTGAAGTCAGAGCACTCTTCTGGAATGCATGGCAGGCAAGGAGAAAAAATCCAGGGAATTAGTTTGTGTAAAACCGAAACGTAGTGGGGCGAACATCCCATGCTGGTGTACCAGGCAGCTATAAAATGAAGTCAGATAAATAAATGAGACTGGATGAACAAAGGAAAAGTAGTGCAAGGAAATGGCAAATTGTGCAGAAGCTTCATGGGTTCCTGAAATAACTGCTGACAGTAGAAAACATGGAGGGAGGGTTATTTTAATCTGATGGGGAGGAGAGGCAGAAAAAATAGAGAGAAGATTGTGCATTCAGAATTTTTGGTTTGATTTGCAGTTGGTGAAGGCAGTTCTTCCACGTACCTTCTGTGTCTGTTGGTAAAAGGTGACATGAGGAACATGCTGTAGTTTAGGCAGTATGTGTATGTAGGGCAGTGTATATGGAGGGGTGTATGCACTCAAATAAGTGTGTGTTTACATGTCTGCAGCTATAAATCTAAAGAACATACTGTATTTAAGATCCAGTTTAGGGGAAATATTCTGACTCTTGGCTGCAGCTGAAAAATTGTCACTTAGAGTCCTGCTGAGAGCTCTGGGGGTTTTTAGATGTTTGTGGGTTTAAATATTCATGGCTTCAAGGCACCTTTAATAAGGTGTTAATGCCGTGCCCACACAGTTTTGCAAACCCTCTTTGATAATGCATCTCTGAGGGATGAAGTGCATTCTCTCTTGAGGTTTTCTGGACTGCCCAGCATGAAACAATTTCTTGAAATACAATTTAGTTCAGTGGGTTAATAGGCAATTTATTGCTGTGCTGCTTCCACTGCCTGGGTCTCTGTAGCGTGTCACTGTTGGCACGGCTTTGTGGCTGCTGCTTCCCTCAGACAGGAATTCTTGGGTTGTGTGGTATATTCATTTCAGTGGTTTAGACAGTGAAACAGGAGATGAAGTTTTAGGGCTCTACCAGGAAACAAAATTGTCAGTATTTTACATGTGTGAAGTAGCAGGAGCAGCTGTGGGAACCAGCAGCAGAGTGGGGTCCGTTCTGTGACCCACGCGGGGAGATCCTGAGCTGGAGCACCTGGACACAGTGTCAGACCTGGGTCTATAGGAACAAACTGGTGACTAACAGGGCAAGAAATGCCAGGCTGTGCACCAGCCCTGCCAGCTGTGAGCTGTTGGTGGGTCTGGGTGTGGGACAAGAGCACAGGCTGCTGTGCAGGGATGTGATGAGCTGACAATCAAAGGGAATGTGGGTCTGTCGGGCCATGTATGGCTCAAGGCAACACCTGTGTTTCTTTGCACGATGCAGATAGGGTTCCTTCACTTTGTAAGGTGCTTGTAAGGTATTTTTAACTACAGTAGTGCTGCAAACAGAATAATACTAAACAATAAAAGCAAATAAAAGTCTTAGAGTATTAACATACAATGTTTTTATGCATTTTACTGAAGCAAATAAGTGTACAACCACACTCTTGCTTAGCTATAAAAGCATTAACGTGCTTGGAAAGCTGAATATAGCTGTTGGCTCGTGCTCTAGGTGTTGATTTTTGTCGTGAACATCAAATGCACCTCCCCTCAATGTTTATTTCTGGAGAGGTATTTGGCAAATGAAATGAGGATTTGTGTCCATTGTACAGTGGCAGCAGCATGAGCTTTTTCTGAGAGCTTTTGAACTTTTTAGAGGTTGAAGCGTTCCCAGCAGCTGGAGAAATGCTCTGTGGAGGCCTCTACTGCTGCCTCTTCTGTTGTCCTAAACAAAGACAAAAGCAAGAAAACGAGTTACAGTTTGAGAGCATGTAATTCTTGCAAGAGCAGAAACACCATCTCTGCTGAAGTGTGATCAACGATGCTGCAGAAGAAAGAAGCCTTGTCAAATTTAAAAGAGCAAGACTGAACAAATTTAAGGTCTGAAAATGAACTGAAGGTTCTGTGAGGAAATATATCATTCAAGCTCTGATTCCTGGACTGCATCTTTCAGATAAAACCTCAGATTTGCTGGCTTAGTGCTGTTGCAGCATGAGGAAACCTGGCTTCACCCTGGCATTTGGCTTTGCTTTGCTACTGAGGTGGGTCCTGATGCAATGAACTTGTGGAACAACAGAAGTTTTCCTTTCTGTTCTTTTTCTAGTGACTATGTTTTAAAAGTATTTTACACAGGTTAAGGGGCAAGGAGCAGAAGCTAAGGAATACCTCATCAACCTGCTGCAGTGTTGTGGTGTATCTAATGTTTTTAAAGAGAGGTTTTACCTGAACATATCATCACATGGCTGTCAGACCTTTCACTTCACTACATACTCGGCAAATTTCTGCTGAGCCTCTGATGCGTTTTTCCCCTGACTTGTGATCTTTTGCTTTCCTACAGCTGGCTCAAGCTGCAACATATCAAAACTGCGCCTGACCGGCTGCTCTTCCTATTCACTTTCCAAATCCTCATTAATTCTTAGCTAGATGTTTTTCCAGTAGTTGCAATTGCTGTGATGACTTACAGCATGTTCCTGCTCGACCCCGTGCAGGAGAGGATGTGTCCAGTGCACACTCTGAGCCAAAATAAGCTGAAATTGGTGCTGTGGAATGCGACAAGGTGAACCAGGCCACACAGCAGTGCTCAGGATGAATTTCCTGTCATGTTGATTATAGGCAGTTCTACAGTGTTCAAGCAAGGCTGCTTTGAAATGAAACACTCTTTCAGATTCATTAAGTGGTGGTTAATTCTGATTTTCCATTTGTTTCAAGGACTGAGTATCTAATTCTCTTGGCCACTGAGGATGTAGAACGCCATGCACTGAAAGGGAATGTTGATTAGCAAAAGCATCCGTGTGGCACAGCGCCAGTTTTTTCTGTATCAACCTGAAACTCCTGCTTACAGCAGAGATCTCATTATTTTGTCTAAAAAAAGTAAATAGCATTCAAATACTATTAATCTTAATATAAGCCTACTGAGCAGTGAGGCAATTAGCTCAATACAGAGTACAAAGGTCTCAGAAAGCAGCAGCTTCTTTTAACTGCACTTTGTGTTGTTGAGTTTCATGGAATGGAAGGACCTTAATGGAAAAATCTGCAAGGTGCAGTTTCCAAGCACATCATGGGCTACATGAAAAGCATGGTTTCCCATAAAACCTGTTTCCAGAGTCCCGTGTTGCAGAATATAGCCAGAACTTGTGGAAAAAGCAAAGCCCTCAAGCTGGAAGGGGGTTCTGTGTCTCTGTTGCTGTGTATTCTTGAGGGGAGCAGCCAGCATTCCCTGTCCCAGCTTTGGCTTATGGTCTCTCCACTCCTTGACAGCTGTGCCGGGAAGTGAGCACAGTGTCTCAGGTCCAGAGGGATGGAGAGGGTTAAGCATGGAGCAGATGGTTTTCTAACATGCTCTGTGTCGTGTATCTGATCTGTCCAGTAAGTATTGATCTATTCTAGGAAATCTTGGTTTCTGGGTTACTCCCTTAGTTTCCATTCCTGAATTTAGTGATGTTTTTCTGAGCCAGTTTTTAATGGTTTGGGGGCTGTTGCTGCCTTTTCCTTGTGAGGATTTTTTCTCTCTCTTATTTTTTCAGTTTGTTTTTTAGCTGGTAGGATTTAGGCCTTTGGTGTTGGTTAGATAATGCTTACATTTACTTATTAGTGAGGTGGAATTACTTAGAATTTAAAGGAATATGGTTCTCAAAGTGACTTGATTTTTATTTTTTGTCATCATATGCATACAAAAGTCTCTTCAAATTAGGAGGATATTCCTGATAACTCAATGTTCTGTGTAGCCTTTGATGTGTAGAGTATCCCTGAAAATAAGAACATGCTAAGAGCAGTATTTTCCTAAACACTTGAAGCTGTTAATTGTGAATCTGGAAGCAGGTTGGTGCTGTTAATATGCAGAGGAATTGCTCCTAAGTGTGTGTATTTGCCAGCAGCAGTGTGGTTTGGGCACATCTTGGTGGTACTTCATTTGTCAGTGTGTTTTATGAGAACTGGACTGTCAGGCAAGGCATTGGCAAGATTCTCCCTTCCCTAAGTAGCTCGTTTGTTAGATGCAAACAACCAGGAATGTTGTTTGCATCTCACATAACTGTAACGGTCATGCAAATCATCTTCAGCTCAAAAGCCATCTCATTCTAGTTCCTGTCCATGAGAAGTGGTGGATCCTGGTCGCTCTGTCAGTTTTGCCCTGAAAATGGCAGGATATTAGTCTTTCCACTGAGGTTGTACCTGTTTTTACGTAATTGTTTTATGTGGATCCATAATTAGATCCATAAACCCATAATTGTTTTGTGTGGATCTTGGCAATTCAAGCCATATTTGAGGTATTTTCTTGGCTTATGCCTGGAATTTTCAACTTCCTTTCATCTTCACTGCCCATTTATCATACCTGGAGGACTTGCCAGCTGCCTTGCCCTTCTTTTTTTTTGTTCCTATCTTTAGTGGGAATTACTACAGAAAAAAGAAACACCTGGTGATACTCACTTTTGACAGTTTGGCATTCTTGAGGAGGAAGCGCTGCCTGTTCTTTCCTGGCTTGATATCCATCAGTCCCTGACAGTGGCTTGAATTACTGATTTTTAAATATTTTTTAAGATTGTCTTCTTTGGATCTCCAAGTCCAGCCTCTTCCACATTCTCCCTGCCAGCATTTGGAGTACAGCAGCACAATAGATGTTCCTGCTGTCTCTGCTGTGTGTCCAGGAGCTGGTGTGCTGCTGTCTCTTGCCTCCAGCACTGGGGATGTGCCAGCCCTGAGCTGAGCACTCTGGGCTCTCTCTCTCCTTTTCCCCAGGGTTAGCTTCCCACATTCTTTTGGAGAAGAATCCCAAGTGTCAGAATGCTGTGCCTCCATGGCATTCCTCTTTATCTGCTGCTGTTCTCTATTAATGCTAAAGAATCTGGGGTGTTTGGTTTTGTTCTCTGTCTTCATCTTGTGACTCGTTTCCCTCTTTAAGAATTCCCCAGAGAGTGTGACTAGGGCTGCAGGTCCATTCTTATTTTGATCCTGATTCTTGGTCTTTCATTAAAACAAGACAAATCCTCATAAAATTAATGTGTGCACCTTGAGGTGTTTGGGGTTTTTTTGTTACTCTTCTCTAGGATGAGAACAGCACCCTGCAGTTCACGGAGCTGGGAGGGCTTTGTTTGGACTTGTGTATTTCACCATGTATCCTGTGTGTGTTAACAGAAGTGTTTGGTTATGTTGGTGTATTAACTCACTGGGCCTCATAAAGGATTTAAGTTTGAAATAGGCTGTTGTAGGCTGTAAAAGAGGTTCCTACTTGGTGCTGGCAGGAAATTTATGGGATACACTTACACAGCCATTGCAGGGGTATCGGGAGTTGTTGCGATTGACGGCTGCTCTCACTGTTCTAATTCAAAATAATGAAACACAGAGAGTGTAAACTCCTTGCTTGTAACCCCACAGGAACTGCTGTGCTTTGATGTTTGGAGAAGGTGAAGAGAATTTCCATCACTGAGAAGGTTAGAAAGTCTGGATTAAAGTTGTAAACTCTTCAGAAAGATGTTTTGATTAAACATGTGCCTAGTTTCATTTGATCTTCAGAGATATAAACTTCTGTTCTCTTTGCCAAGTAATTAAGAAATGAAAAGTAAATTGATATTCTAGCTGGCTGTGTGGCAGTCTGTTCTGTGTATGGGTTTTTTTCTTAAGCTCATTGTTTCCTGTATTCTGGAGGTGCCATGAAAAGTAGGCCACATGTAGTTGAGTAAAGACTGGCACGTTCCAAAAGAAATTATGTGCTGCTGGAGTTTTATTCCTTTTATTGCTGTCTTCTGTGACTGTTATTGGAGAGTGAGCTGGAGAAAACCTTTGAAAATTACAGAAACAGTTTTTAATTAATCATCCGTATTGGATAACTTGGATGTGTGTTGGGCTGCTCTTAAGAGGCCTCTCAACAGAATTGACCAAGATACAGTTCTTTCTTCCATTTTCAGGGTCCAAACTCCTCCTTTCTCTCCTCATTATGATCACAAGTCACTGGTGTCTCTTGAGACCTGGGGGAATTTCTGCACATGGATAGGGATTTCTTACTGCTCTTTTACTACTCAATCCAGACCTCATTTGTGGAAAAACCACATGCAAGTTTCCTCTTCAGAGATTTTTAACTTGCTCTTTTTCCCCCTCTGTAATAAAATCCTGAAGATTTTAGTGTCTGTATCCAGTGTGGATGGGCTTATCCCTGGTTTACATTCAGTGATCCTACACGTGTTTCCATGGTGTCCCTGCCACACCAGTCTCATGGCACAGCTGCTGGGGTTGTAATGTGAGCTCATAAAGGAGGCCCTGTTTGACAACCGAAACTTGGGTTTGATTTAATGATTTGAAAGGGAAAATTGGATTAATTAAGTGTTCAAAATTGATCAAGTTTGAAAGCAATGAGCATTTTGGCAGCATAGTAATACCTGTGGTGTGCCTCAGCCTGTGGCTTCTGGCAGTGGAGGGGTGTCAGAGGAACAATCTGGCAGCAGCTGGAAGTCAGTATTTGGGGAAGAATGCAAGGATAAAGCAACACTGCAGTGACACTTCTCTCAAATGCTCTATCAGGCCAGTTCGGGGACATTTTACAAGTAAAATTAGTAGGGCAGGGTTATTAGTTTAGTGATGCCAAAGCCTGTGGGCAGGCTGTGAATTTGGGGCAGATGGCAGGGTCTGCAATCGTGCCAGCAGTCGCTCAGAGCACCAGGGCCTGGCCACCTTCTGTGAGTCCTCACCTGGAAGATACTCCTGGCTTAACTAACAGCATTGTTAATTAACCTGTGCTTAATCTGTGTTCTCTTGTCTCCTTCCCTCAGGAATATAAACAGAAGCTTGCTCGGGTAACCCAAGTGCGCAAGGAGCTGAAATCCCACATCCAGAGCCTTCCAGACCTGTCACTGCTGCCCAATGTCACGGGAGGTCTGGCACCTCTGCCATCTGCTGGGGACCTGTTTTCAACAGACTAGAACAAACCCTGTGCCCCTATGTTTTCATTATTACCGGCAGAAGTAAGAAGACTCTGGTGTTGGCTGGAAGTCCAGTCTTCCAAGATCTGCAGTAGGAAGGAACTTGCAGACCCTGCTTTGAACCTCTTGGCTGCTCAAACTCACCCTCTCTGTACACTGGCTCACCTGAGGGGAGGAAGAGGAGTGAGTTTTGTGAGCTCTAAAGGGAGTGGGGGTGGTCCGTTTAGGTAAACTTCTCTCATCTTTCCCCATACTCTTTAGTTGCTGTTTGCTCTTAGCACTTGTTACCCTCACAAAGATCACGAATCATGTACACACATACCTGGGAAGCTTCCAGAGGAAGATTGACCATGCAGCATCTTCCCTCTGTACAAATATTGTGTTATTTCTGAATAAGTCTCATCTGTTTTCGCTGGGTTTCTGAGCCCCATCTCTGGGAGCAGTGGGGTGACTCGTGGGCCTCGTAGGGATGTGTGTGCATGTGAGTCCTGTGCCACAGTGGCATCGGGGGAAGGCATCTGCTCACCAATGGTACAGGGAAAGATCTTCCCTAAACCTGCAGTTCCTCACTGCTGTGGCCTGAAGCGAGGGCAGTTCCCATTTGGCATGGATGTAAATTGAAGTCACAGGCAATAAAAATAAGCAGCTTTTCTTTGTGAATTAGAGGTAGACTCATAAGTTACACTGTGCTGAGCAAAGCAGAACTGGATGTTACCTAAGTGGGAGTGGAAGTAAATTTTGTTCTAGCTACCTTAGATTTATACCACATTTTTCCTCTTCATTATATGAAATTAGATGGCAATGGAAACTTTGATTTAATGACCTGAGAGGCTGGAATGGTGTATGGCAGCTGCTGATGTACCTGTGACAGGCACTGTTAGGTCTGCTCTCAGGATGGTTACATTGAAAATACAATGATAGAAACTCTCTCCATAGCTGTAGTGAAGTTGTCTGATGCACAGAAGTTAAATGTGGTATAAATATTTATTTATATAGAAAATAGACCCATATATATGCATATATCCTGTATGCACATGTACCCTGTCCATGCATGTAGATATTAGAAGGATGTACTTAATTTTGTGTCACGGATTGTGAGTTGATTTTTATAATCAGGAAAAGTGTATAAAACAAAAAAAGGTAAATTTTAAAAGCTCTTAATTCCATTATGTTGCTGGCTAGTGTTTTAGCTGCCAGGGGTGTAGTTACATTTCAGTTTGTGTGTTAGGTGTGACAAGCTGGACTCTGATCACTGAACCATTCCAATCTGGATACAATTCTATTTAAATTTAGCACCTCTCACTATAAAACAGGTTCTGTTTCTGGAGGCACTTGATCTGGTAACACAGGTTTTGTAACACAGAGGCTGAAGTGAGCTGAGATGCTCTCTCTGTGCCTCCCTGTGTTCTTGAGCTGGTGTCAAAGCCAGGAGAAGAAAAGGCAGAAATGCAAAGCTCGTTCTGCTCCGCATTAATTTGTTTCGCAGGCTGCTCAGTAGCCCAGTCAGCATTCAGTTACAGCAAACAACACCACAGCATCTTTTGATCATTCAGCTGTTCAGAAGCTCACGTCCTCTTCCTACTGACACTTCCTTTGGTTCTTTTTTAATGCTCCTTGCACCCTCACTGCCCAGCCAACAAATGTTTTTTTTCTCTTTAGTTTACAGGAATTTTTCCAGTGGCAGAACTATCTGTTCCCTGAGTCACTTTGACTGTGCAGCCTTTTATGGTCCAGACTTTAGATTAAGCCCTGTACATTCTCTCTGCTTTTGCCAAAAATGAAAAACAACAAAAAAAAAAAAAACCCCACCAAACTTCAAGAACCCAAACCAAAAGACTCTTTTCCATCGTGATTCAGCTCACAGAGTTACCTGAGGCTGTTTAAGCTGAGTTGTTTTGAGCATTGATTGAATGAGTATGCATTATAGACAAAAACTGTCAAAACCTGATGTAGACAAATGTGTTGGCATCTCACGTTTGTATTTTGGGCAGATCTGTGAAAGAGTTGTATGTCTTTTTTTTTTTTTAATTGAAATGTTTTGATTTTTTTTTTTCCGAATATATGTGTGTGTTTTATTTTGCTTAATTTAAATGAAGTCTTGTGGTTTTTAATTTTATTTGTTTTACTTTTTGGGCAAAGGGCATCTGGTGAACTGGGTGACATTTTCTGAAGGTTAAACAGATTTCCCCACAGTGTGTCTTTTTTAACAAAAGCTTAAATCTGTATATTAATTGACTTAGGAATTAATTTAGACATAGAGGCTGCCATTTGACAGCAGTATATTCTGAAATGTCTCATAGATATCTATTTTTGAATAAAGAGGGTGTCATTGAACAGTAGTGTCCTTCTTTCCTCAATGCTCCGACACCCTGTGGATTTTCTTTGGGTTTTTTTACCCCTCTAAAGCCCAGGCAGTGACTTGGGGAGATCCTTGTGTCAGATTTCCATGCAGAGTGGAAATGTGGGATTTCTGTAGGACATGTCAGTTGCTACTCTGAGAAAAATACAAATAAAAGCCAAACTTGGAATGGAAGGTGCCTCCCTGCAAGAGCACCAGGATCTGCTGTTCCAGCAGGGTCAGTGTGATTGAAGCCTCTCAGCTTTGGGGGTCTTCACGTTGCCCTGGGAGTTAATTCTGGAGGTTTTGGGGGGGCTTAGGGATTCTTCAATTAACCAGTCTGCGACAGCCTCTGTGGGCAAACAGTCACTGTTTTATATGCCTTGGGGAGTGTCTGCAAAGCGGATTATGTTTTATACTGATTTACAAATCTTCCCTTAAAGGGACTATATTTAGCACTGCTTTCATAAAGCCTTGCAGAGGTTGGGCAGTGTTGTGGGAGCAGGAGGGAGCTGGTGTGGTTCCTCCCAGTGAAAACCACCTTTGTGTGCTGTTACAGGAACTGAGGTGGGGTTTTCAAAGACATAAGTGTGACAAGGTACTGGCTGTCCTTCCTTGCCTTTGCAAATCGGGTTTTTGTTGTTTTTTTAAGAGCTGGAACAAATACCTCCAAAAATAATTAACTGTTAGGCAGCTGTCTTTGCAGTTCAGTACCTCAGTGCACTGATGTGCATTCCCTGCTGTGTAACCAAGGAATGGTGGCTTACACACCTGTGCAAGGGGAGGAGTTCACTCCTGACTAACTAACAGGTCGGTCTGTGAGATCCCAGATTGTGATGGTGGTGAGGAAGGGCTGGCAGAGCCTTGGAGTGGTGGAGGCATCCTCTGGGAGGAGGGTGGGTAGTTGTCATGCCAACATTTTGACCTGGGGCAGGCTGCTGTGGGCTTTGTCTAGTTACTTGGGCCAAGTTTTGATATATTCCCATGTCAGTTACAAATTTTATGTGTATTTATCTCTAGGATTAGAGAGAAAAAGTGTAAGCTGCCCCTAATGCTCTGAAAAATAAAATGACCTGGTAAAACACGTGGATGAAATGTCACAGCAGACTTGGTGCCAGTCTGCTGGAGCAAGGCTGAAACACGTCTTTGCCAGTGATTTCACTGGCTTTAGGGATGTGCCACAGGCCTTGTCTCACCTACTAGGAGGCAACAGTAGGTAGGAAACCTACTTTATTTTTTTTACACTTTATGCAAATGTTCTTTTTTTTTCAGTAGTGGCTTAATGTAACAACATTTAGGAAGAAGTTTAATAAAGGCCAAGGGCCTTCTGGAGCAGAAGGAATTGTCTTGCTGGTGGTGTACAGGTTTTGAGGCAAAACCCAGGAAACCCCAGGACAAGCCAGCGTGGGAGGGGGATGTTTAAGGAAAATCAACACTTGGGGTACAGAAATGTCCCCTGGGTGCAGAGCAGCCTGAGGGATCACTGTTCTACAGCCCATCAAGGTTGGGTTCTGGACAGGGCTTGCAAATCCGTGTCCCAGTGTTTTCCCTTGGCAAAAGGATGCAATGTGCTGCAGTTTGGCTGGTGCATGGGTTGCATTGCACTGCTGGTGACAGAGCAAATCTGTGTGACAACTAATAGTAAATCATAAGCAGACTTAGGGTCTTGTCACTTCTTTCTGGGAAGAGGCAAATCTTGTTTCATGGGAAAGGACAAGTCTTGTTTTGTCTTTCTGGGAAAAGACAAGGCTTGTTTTGTTCAGGGAAGGTACAAGCAGCTGATGGTAGGACATCCCTTTGCTGCCAGTGCCCAGCTAATCAGTCCTTACTGGTTTGTGTGTGTCAGTGCAGCCCTGCTGTGAGGGGCTGGACAGGGACCTCATGGGATGGATGGGGATGCTCCCCTGGGAAGCTGCATCAGGGGTCTGGCAGGCACAGAGAGGCTGTTAAGAGTTATCTGTGGGATGGTCGTGCCAGAAGAGGGATCTCTCCATAGTGTCTCCTGCACCTCCCATGGCTGTGGAAGAGGGGATGGTTTCCTGTGAGCAGAACCTCCTGCCATCAGGGATTTACTATCTCTTTCACTGTTTGATGGTGCCTCAGTTGCCTCATTGGACCAAGGAGAGTGAAAATGTGGAGGAGGAGGGAGACCTTTGAAGAGGCAGTAGTATTTGGAAATCCCATAGATTTGTTCTTGTGAAAGCTCTGATTTATGGGAGTTTGTTCTAGTTTCGATCCATCAATGAAGGTAAGTTAAAGGTCATCAAACCTAAAATGAGTATACAATCAGTTCTTGGCAAGTCAGCAGCTCCAGTGAGCCAAAGTATATCCATAACCTCCCTTCCACGAGAATGCTCCTGCCTGGCTTTGGCACTTGGACTAGCCCTGAATTACAAACCCTCCCACGCAATGGATGCTGGAAATATTTAAGTTATAATTTATTGCTTGTGTAGCGAGAGTGCCAAAAGGTCTGGTGGATGCACTGTGGTACTGCATTGGTGATCCAGGATGGGCACAGGGAGATGGATGCACTGTGGTACTGCATTGGTGATCCAGGATGGGCACAGGGAGATGGATGCACTGTGGTACTGCATTGGTGATCCAGGATGGGCACAGGGAGATGGATGCACTGTGGTACCATGTCTGTATCCCGGGATGGGCACAGGGAGATGGATGCACTGTGGTACCATAGTGGTGATCTGGATTGGGTGCAGGGAAGTCAACTTCAGCTCTGTGGATACAGGAGGAAAAACCAGCCTTGAGAGCCAACCCCTGCTGCTAAACCATAACTGCAGCATTTGGAGTCTGTTCCCTTCTCGTCCAAGCAGTCTTGCTCTGCCGAGGCTCAGATGGATGGGAGTGACCTTCAGGAATAGCTGTGCTAATGTTTATTTTATCAGGACCCAGCTCTGAAGCAGTGGAGCTGCTGGTTATTTTTAACCCAGGCGCTGAGCAGCTGGAGGCCTGGCTCAGCAGAGCCCAGTAACAAATGCTCTGAAGAGGGGCCGTGCATCATTGCTGGGCTGAGGAATGTTCCTGACAGGGAAGGCAGTGCTGGTTCGTGCCGTTAACTCCTTCAGGATTCTTCGGGGCTCCATGTGCTCTTGGCACTGGTGTCTGGGGGGTTGGTGCTGCCAGAGTTGGGTGCTGGCATGGCCCCCATCCCTTGCCCCGAATGCAGGAGAGAGCCCTCATCCCTCCTTCCTGCAGCTCTTGCCCTGTCCCCATGCCACAGGGTGGGTGCTCTCTGTCCCTTGGGAGAGGTGCTTGTGCAACTCCTCATCCCTCCTTGTGCCAGGTCCCACCTCCCCGCCTCTGTCCCTACTCTACCCCATGGGAGTCCCAGCCTCCAGCTGCCTTTTTGGATTGTGTTTGAGAAAAGCAGGACAGGGAGATGTGGTTAAAGTTCCAAAGGGTAAGGGGAGATGGATCATATGGTTCTCCTGGGGATGATTTCTTAAATGGCTTTAATGGCCAATATGCTGCTACAGTGAGGCCTGGGCTCTGCTGTGCCCATGCCCGTTCCATGCTGGGAACAGGAGCCGGGGCTGGAGCTGAGATGTGTCCTTGGCATCCCATGGGGGAAGCAGAGCCAGAGTTTGGGGAGTTCTGGCCATGAACCCCAACCTGGCTTGGGGAAGCAGCAGCTGTGTCTGGAGCACTGCACATGGATATTTTATCTCATCCTAAAGATAAACAGAAAGGAAAGCTGGAGAACAGGCTGTCCTTGGTGGGGAACATTCCCAGCTGCCCATCCAGCCTGAGTCACGGCCGGGATGGGAGGCACCACAATGTCAGGGTGACTGGGACCAGCCAGAGTGAGCGAGGTCCTCCTGCCCCACAGACTGTCCCCCCAGGGCTGTGCATCCCCTCTGCTGGGGCTGCAGTGACTGTGGGGCCCTCAGTCGGACACCACCAGCTCTGTAATGGTTTTTGTGGTGTTTGTTTATGGGAGCATGGAGGCTCCCAGCCTGTTTGTGGGGAGCATGTGGCAGGGCCATTCTGGCTCTGAAAGTTTATCCTCAGCGGAGCATTGACCCTGCTTCCAGGTGTGAGACAAATCCCCACTCTCCTCACGCATCCTTGTGTGGGATCCAGGCTGGGTGTGGATTTTATAACCTATACATGTTCTCTCTCCAGTTCTCTGTGCGCAGTATGGAACCATTCCTGACAGGGGAGAAGTGACCTGGGAAGGTGCCCTGGGGACTGAGCGCAGAGCACCCTGAGAACTCCAGACCATGCTGATTTGTGGCAAAGGGGGTGGCCAGTGTGAGGCCAGGGTGGCTGCAGTGCCTGCCATACAATGACCCCCCACCTCAGTGCTGGGCAAGGAGTTGGCTGGGTCCTGCTGTGGGAAGAGGAAGGGCAAGAAGAGCCAGGTCTGGCTTTTAAAGTGAAAAATAGAGTTTTTATTCAGTGTTTGCATAGTTGATTCATATCAAGGTAATGTCCCATCCCTCTCTGTAGCATCTGCAATGCCAGGACAGTTATCAAAGCCAATGGCTGTACCCAAGCAGGTTATTTGCAGCATGTATTTATAGATTTGTTTTATAGGTATACGGTGCATAGACAGCTTTGTGCTCACAGTATAAAATCTCTCTCTATGGAGCTGCAGTCAGAGGATGGCAATGGCAGGGGCTGGCAGGGTCATTCTTCTGCTGTCTCTATGGAAATGGGCTCTGCGTGCCGGGGCTGCCAGCACAGCCCAGAGGAGGGGGTTGGCACGGGGGTCCCAGTGTGCCCAGTGCTGGGGGACAGGCAGGACAGGGATGTTCCACCCGACAGGGTGAGAGAACAATGGTGAAGTGAGCGACTGCCACAGCAGCCCCCAGACCCCACCAGCCCCTTTGTCCTGTCTGGGCGCCCGGGGTGGAGCGTGGCATCACTGCTGCCATGTCGGGGTCAGGCTGGGCTCTGGCCGTCATCCTTCTGGGATCATCTTGGGCTGAAGCAGGCGGGGGGGCCAGCGAGGCAGGGTTTCTGCAGCTGGAGGGCCACGGTAGCTGCTCACATGGGCTGGGGTGCGATGATGACATTGCGGTAGCCCTTCACCCCTGTCAGCTGGTCACTCTCAAAGTCCACCATCAGCTTCTGTAGCCCCGACAGCCGCGGCATCAGATCCATCCGGAATTTGGCTTCTGCCTGCGGCTCCACTGGCTCCTCACTGCGGGAGGGCAGGGAGTCACTGTGGCCCATCACCCTCAGAGCCCCTTGTCACCCTCCCAGGGCCCACGGTGCCACAGGACAGTGCTGGGACCTTGGCAAGCAGGGACCCTGTGGGGCGGCTGAACCCCAGTGAGGTGTGGGGTAGGGATACTCTGAATCCACAGGGAGCAGCATAGCCCTGGCTCCTGCTGTGCCCCATGACTGCCCTCCCTGGGGGCTCCAGACACCAAAACCCACCCCCACCCCATTCCCAACGCCCCAGCCAGGTGAAGGGGGAAAAGCTCTTACAGCTCCTTGACAAAGTGCCCATCGGTGAGGCCGGTGCCCTCCACCCCGAACACGCAGCCATTCAGAGGCTCTGAGAGGGGGTTCACCAGGCTGATCTCCGCCACCAGCTTCCGATTCTGCATCGGCTCTCCCAAAATCTGCAAGTAGGAGAGGTTGGATCCCAAGCACCACCGATCCTGGGGGTCAGAGTGCTCCTCCTGTCCTGGGGCCAAGGCAGGACCTTGGAGGGATGCAGGTCCCAGGGGATGCAGTGCTGCTCAGTGAAGCAGGACCTGCTGCCCAAGCCCCAGGGGTCACCCTCCAGATGATCACAGCAACTCATTCCCCCCAAGCCTGCCTGGGATGGGACACTGGACCCTTACCCTGATCTTGATCTTTGGATTCTCAACATAAATATCCCTGACGGCCACGAGGATGTCGCCTGTCTGGTGATCATTCAGGAGAGCCACCACCTTGATGAGGTTGTCCTGGGTCAGTTTGTCCCTGTACTCTTCGTACAGGATGCGCAGGGGCACCCTCTTCTCTGGAAGGGGAAGCAGAGAGGGGTCAGCACCCACGGCACCTCCAGCCCAGAATCCACAGTCCTGTGCTGACACCCAGCTGCTGCTGGCATGGTTTGGGCTCCCCAGGAGCTTCTCCATGTGCCCTTCAAGGACGGGGGAGCTGGAGTTCCTGCAGGGCCAGGGCTCCAATACTGAGTGCCAGAAGGGACGTTCAGGGTGTGGGGATGGGAAGGAGCCATGTCCCAGGGCAGGACTCCAGGGGCACGCCTGCACCAGGGGCCCAGAGTGCCAGCCCTTGGCAGCCAATGTGGGCACTGGGAGGCAGCCTGGTCCCTGGCAGCTGCCCTCATTCAGCCCTCAGCATTGTTTATCTGCAAGTCCTTCAGGAATGGGGCTGCCCAGGGGGAAGAACAGAGAAGGAGGCTGAAGGCAACCAGCTGCAGAGCTGCCTGAAACAAGGAGCCCAGAGTGGCTGTGACATGAGAAATGGAGCCTGGCATTCCCAAGGCAGGATTTAAAGCACCATGGCATCAGCTGAGGCGGTTCTTGCACTGGCAAGAAGTGCTGGGGTGCCCTAAAGGGTGCAGTCTGGGAAGTTCTGAGGTGTATATTCTGAGGCAGGAGCTGAGAGTAGAAGTTTCAGGAGCTTGTGATTAGTATTTCAGAGAAAAAGGTGATGGATTAACTTTTGCACAGGAATGTTAAGTACCCCAAAGGCCACAGGACTCCTCTATCAGGGTAAGCACGTGTCCCCACTCCCCCATCCAGCCCTGCAAAAGGCTCTAAGTACCTGCTGGTGCTTCTGCCAGCATGAGCAGAGCCACAACCCCCTCCCCTCCGTGGTGGAAAGAGCCAGCACATTCCTCATTCCTGTGAAGCAGCTCAACATCTGGCAGAGTGCCAAGCTCTGAGTTTGAGAGGGCCGGTGAGGAGCCGGGCTCGGCGTAGGGTAAACATTTGTCTGTTCCAGGACAGCAGATGTGTGGCCTTTCCAAGCCCTGAAGGGTCTCTGGCAAACTCACGTAAACCCAAACTCGTGTTTAATGAACAGATGGTGACGTTCACGTGTGAGAGGGGCGAGGAAGGTTCAGGGGCCATGCCAGAACAGCTCTGTAGCCGAACGCCCACCCAGGGAGACACCAAGAGCTTCAGCACTGCTGGCCAGGAAACCCAGTGCTTCTCACTTCCTCCAGCCTGGGACAATGCACTCAGGGCTGAGCTGGGTCAGTGCTGATTTCCCTGATGTGGGAAGATCCCACCAGAGAGCCCAGCCTAGCCCAAAGACTGTGGGAAAGCAGAAGGGATGCAGACCAGTGCCATGGAGCGCCTGGGTGTGCCCAGCTTGCTCCCTTGGCATTACAGCTGTAGCAGCAGTGGTTTTTCCAGCTCCAAATGCATTTCCAACCTCTGCCTGAGCAATTTCCTCATTCTCTCATAAAGATTAAAAATCTGCAGTGGTAGTTAACTAAGGAGCATGTCCCACAAAGTGGCATTGCCTACCGAGCAGCTGAACACAGCCTGACCTGACCCTGGTCCTGGTGAAGCAGCCCCTTCACCACCAGTGGGTCTCTTACCTGCCCTGGGCTCAATGTCGATGTCGACTGGGTCCATGAGGCCGCACTGGGGCCCGACAGTGCCGTTGTGGCTGGTGGCACGGGCACACATCGTCACCCTGCACACACGCTCTTCGTCTGTGTTGTTGTTGACGACGGCGAAGACGTCGAAGTCACTGCCCTTGTTTGCACCCTCTGACACCTTGATCCTGAGGTGCAGCCCCTCATCCTCCTCCCCAATGGACTTCTTCTGATGCTCTGCTTTCTCAAACACTGCCCGCTCCTCCTCAGACCCTGCGGTGCACAGAATTCCTGTGATTCCCTGGAGTACGGGGAGGGCCTGGTCTGGGCTGTTCTGCCCTGAGCCCTGGAGCCCTCCTGCTGCAGTTGTTTCCCAGCAGCGACATCCCTCCCTGGACATCTCTGTCCCTGAGACCCTCCATACCCTCTGGGTATTTGTAGTTGTGGGTGATGTCCTCCCGGCTGTCCCTGCCTACGCTCTTGGTGCTGATGTACTTCCCCACATCTGAGGATCGGATGCTCTGCTTCTCCATCCCATCGCTCTGCACCACCCAGTACACCACGTCGGCGTTCACCTCCGCGAAGATGAAGGGGATGTCGTACTTGAGATGCATGTCACCCTCTTTGATGGCTTTGACGGGGGCTGGCCCGCAGCAGTAAACTCCTGCATGGAGTAGAGCCACTGTCACCACCCCGGGGTTCAGCCGCAAGGGGTGGCTGTGCTGGGGTGACCCAGCCATGTTGGGGTGTGAGGTGGATGGAGCTTCCGTGTGGAGCACGTTGTACCTTCACTCTTCTCCTGGGGCGTCGGGTCCAGCGCCTGCCACCCATCATAGCCAGCTGCCAGGTCAGGACGGGTCATCCACGACTCCACCCAGCAGTGGAAGTTCCTGCAAGGGAAACCAGGAGGTAGAAGTCTCAGCCTCCCCCAGCACCTGCCAAGCTCTGAGGAAGGGGCAGGGCTCACCCCGGGGGCAGACTGGGGTCCTGTCATGCTGCTCACCAGATCTTGTCCCAGGAGTACCTCTCCTGCTCCCCCTTCTCGTTGATGTAGCGGTCAATGGTCAGGTTGGCATTTGTGTCGTGGGCTGAGTTGTAGTTGGTCACCACCCGGCTGGGGACTCCCAGGCACCGCATGACTGAGGGGAGCAGGGCAGGGTGAGACAGGGGCCCAGGTTTGCACCACTCCCATCCCACAGAGCCCAGATCTGCACACCCCATGTCCCACGGAGCCCAGGTTTGCACAGCCCCTGCCCTTCCTTTTGCCTGCCAAGGGGGAGCCTGGGGACTGATCCCCGGGAGAAGCTGGTTCCCACACTCACAGTGCACGGGCAAGCTGGGTGGCACCTGGCTCTGACAGCTCTAGGGGTTTGATATTGCAGCAAAAAAAGGCACAAAAAAGTGTCTGCGAGAGCAGCCATGCTGAACCCCGGATTTCATCTCCCAGCTGTCTTTCAACACGCAGGGAGCTCCCTGGGGAGCATGGAGGCAGTTACAGTGCTTCAAAGGAAGGCTATAAACTCTGCAAGTTGCTGAAAATTCAGTTTAGTTTTCTGCTACTTCTCTCCTCCAGAAAGGGTCTCGTCTGTCTGTGACACATCAATGCTCTCACAGGCAGCCTTTTTCTTGGGGCAAAGCTGCACAAGCATATGTGAGTGTTTCCCAGCAGCAGCCTGTCTGGAATTGTTCTCCTCTTTTTCCCCTGTCTGACTGCCCTGGTTGCCGTGGCATTATTTTGATCTTAGTGGATTCGTGACTTTATTGCAAACTTGGCCTTAAAGCCACTTCCCTCACCCCAGCCTGCCCCAAGTCCCTCCCTTGCTGCCTGGACAGGGAGGCAGGGCTGAGTGAAGAACCAGAGCCCTTTTCTATAATTTTTTCCCTCTAATTCCTGATGAACTACAGTTACAGAGAGCTAATTGCAAAGACATAATTGCAGGCTGATTGCAGCTCTTCTCTCTGGATGCAGCACCAGGAGTGGATGGAGGGCAGGAGCTGGGGTGGGAGATGGGGGGAGATGGGTGACCCTGTCTTGTGGGGAAGGGGAGACCAGGGGCATCTGCTCTCACCAGTGCACGCCACAGCAGCAAAGACCCAGCACTGGCCATACTTGACTGGCTGGCACCCAAAATTCTTCCACCTCTTGAGAATATCCACACTCCCAATCCAGGCCATGGGGCTCATCCCATCCTCGTAGCGGTTGTCCCACCGCCCAAACAGCACCCCCCGGTCCTCGTCATTACAGTTTACCTGTGGCAGGAGAAAAGGGAAAGGGATGGAGGGCAGGAACAGGCTGGGGAAGGAGAGAGAGAGCCTTTGCCCCATTCACATGCACTGCCACCCACATTGGCATCCTGTAACCATGCAAGAGCTCACTGGGGTGCAGGTGGACATGGTGCTAATTAGGGATGAATTTTAGAAACACATTCTCCTGCCTGGGAATTTGAGAGTGATTATCCCAAAGCTGCTCCTTTGGGAATGGTCTGTGCCCACCCCTGCTATTTGTTTCCTCCAAAAAGGCTTTTATACATATAGGAGCAATAACAGGGAAAGCATGTAAAGGGGAAAAGAAACACCCCAGAGAAGGAAAATGGTGTAGCTGGGGGGGTGACAAGTGCTGTCTGTCACAGCTGTAGCTGGGGGTGTTTGCACTGCAGGGAATGTGGGGTGCTGGGCCCCCCTGCCGGGTGCACCCCGCACTCACCATGGCGCTCACCACCCTGCCGATGTACACGGGGTCACTGCGGCGGGAGCAGTCCCGGTTCTGGTCCCGCAGGTGTTTGGGGTTGATGTCCAGCATGTTGAGGCAGATGGCTAAGACCTCATCCTCGAACTGGTGGAGAGCAGGGAGAAAAGGTTGTGTGAGGTCCCCACAGGGGCTTTGCCACCTCTGTCCTCCCTCTCTGGCTCAGTGATGTCCCTGCCAGCAGAACTGCTGGGTGCAGGGGTCACACCTCCTCAGGGTCCCCTGCCCCGCCAGCTTCCACCTAGTGACGTCCCCACTGTCCCCACTCAGCCTGTGAAGCCTGTGGGTGACCTCCTGCCTACGTACTGAGGCTGGATCTGGCTTCCTGTAACCATGCAGGGGTCAGGGCATGGACTTGACCTCCAGGAAAACCTATTTCCCATCACGGCTGAGTCACAGCCCTTCCTTGAATTGAGGCACAGATCCTGTGGAGGCCACGGGCAGCCCCACTCCTGCAGGCCCTCAGCCCTTTGCTCAGGGAGGGTGGCTGAGCAACCCCTGTGCCCCGAGGAGTGCTGCTCGGGGTGTGGGCACAGCCTTATCGGCACCCCTGGCAGAGTGCCCAGGAATGTGTTATCAGGGACGGGCTCTTGGCACAGCAGGGCCACCCCGATTAGGGACGCATGGCCATGGGGCCCCCAGGAGCTATGGGGAAACACTCCCCTTGCCTTGCCGGGCCTTGAAGTCAGAGCATTCCCTCTTGGAAATGAGATTCCAGTTTCTCCACCCCAGGGCTGGCCTCCAGGGTGCTGACAGCATTTGGGGGGCATGTCTGAGCAGCACACACATGGCACCGGTGCCTGTGTCCTGCAGCACCAGAGCTGCAGGGCCTGGGTCAGCCAGGGGTCCCAAGGGTCCCAGGGGGCCTAGCCCACTCACCTGGCCAAAGTTCCACGGGATGGAGTAGATGTAATTGGAGGTGCCCTGGAAGATAAGCCCCTGCTGGGACAGGACGTACTCTTGTCGCTCGTTCTCGTCACGCATGAAAACCGTGTCCTCTGTGGGGACAGCAAGTGATAGGAACAGGGCTCTGCCCTGCACACCCAGCTTCCTGACCCCCTCCCTGTGGATGGATCCCCTGGGAAATTAGGTGCCAGGGGCTGGAACTGCTTATGCCTTAAACAGCTGCTGGGGAATTTCAGCCCAGGTTGATTTGAGCTGATGGGAAAATTGCAGCGGGTCTGTGGTTTGCTTTTCATTCTTTCTCATGTCTCTGTCTTTCCTCCCTTTCATGTAATGGAGATGGATGTTTCCTCAGGAGGGGATACCTCCCTGGGGGTGCAGTGAGCAGTGGGAGTGGGTGTGCTGGCTCAGCACAGCCAAAGCCATTTCACTCGCAGCAGCTACTGCTGTGGAAATCAACATTTACTGGAAATGTTTGCAGAAGGAAACCCCACAGGTCCACCCCCAGCACAGCCCTGGTTGAGCAGAGCTTCCTATGGCCCTTTATCTCTGCAGATCCAGCATGGGACGTTTGAGAACCAGGAAACCAGGCATTCAGGAGCAGGGGAAGGACAAGAAGAGAGGAAAATCCCACAGCTATTAAACCTTACAGCACTGAGTCAAACCTCCCCTCTGGGTCTGGCTGCCCAAATCTCACCAGGACCGTGCTATCCCTGTCAATAGCTGGGTGCCTGGGTGAGGATGGGTGGGAATGGGCCAGGTGGGGGCAAATAGGGACAACTGGGGGAAATTAGGGGCATTCAGATGTCCCTCTCCCCTGCCCAGCCAGGAGCTGGTGCTAGGGACTGCCCAGGGCTTCACATCAGAACCACAGTGGTGAGCTCCCATGGGGACCATGTGTTGGGGGCAGCCTGGACAGGGCATTGGGTGCTTGAGGTGGTGGCAAAGGGGCCATGAGTGTTGTAGGGTGGGGATGGTGGTCTCGGCCCCAACCTATTGCAGGGATTGTGTGGAGATGGAAGAAAAGTGAGGATCTCTGCTTAGATCTGAACTCAGAACAGGGCTTGGGACACCTGGGATCTGCCGTGGGATAAGACCTGTGGGGGAGATGCTTGGGGAGCATCTTGTGTTTGCCTGAACCTTGGGATCCCTGGACTCAGAGAGGTGAAAGCCTCACCTGGGTGCCAGGGGTTGAAGAGCAGTACAAAGTCCCCAATTTGGAAGGTGGAGCCCTGGTAGTCAGTGGAGGTCTCCAGGGTCATGCTGTAGCGGCCAATGCAGGCGTTGGGAGGGGAGCAGAGTGAGACAGAAAGGGACTCCCCATCCTGCTGCTGGACCACGGCGCTCCAGCACGATTCCTCCGGGCAGTCAGTCATGACAAAGTGGGAGCTGGTTCCTGATGTCTCATTGGGGCAGGGCCCTGTCAAGATGGAATAGATCAGTTCTGCCAGACTTCCAGGGCCCCTGGGAGCCCCCTGCCATGGAGGCTGAACCAAGAGGACCTGCTCCAAGCCCCCATCCCCTGCAGCAGCTGCCTGGATCTTGGCTGTCATGGTCTAGGAACATTGACCCTGTGATTTGTCAGGTACCGAGGGCACAGGGTAGCCCAGCTGAGGGAAGCTCAGACATGTCTCCCATTGTTTGGGAAGGGACAGACACGCCCTGTGAGCATCCCTGGGCCAGCAGAACACAGGGGGTGCTTGCCCCGGTGCTCGCCCCAGGGCCAGTGGTCTGTTCTCAGCTACACCCGCTCCTGCCTCTCCTCCGAGCAGAGCTGTGGAGTCCCTGTACCCACACAGCCCAGCCCAGAGCACGGGGGCTGGCAGAGCCCGGCCACGAACCCCAGACCCGGCACCGGTGCCCCACCACGGGTGCGCAGCCTCAGGCGTTGCTGCAAACATCCCACGATTAGGGATGACCTCAGTGGCCAAAGCGCCGAGCCTGGGACAGTGTGATCCCTGCTGGCCCCTCCAAGCTGCAGCCATGGCCAAGCCACCTGCACCGAGCGGTGACGCCCAGCCCGGCCCTGCAGCTCCCTGGCCGTGCAGTGCCTGGCCGGCAGCCGAGGCAGTGATGCCACTGCTGTCCATCTCCCCCGCCAGAGCGCAGCCCTGGCCGGTCCCCCGCCAGCCCTGGCCCACAGCGTGGGCGGGGCGCCAGGCCAGTCACCAAAAATACTCGTGAACTCATGGAAGTGACACAGTTTCTCCTCTCGGGGAGGCTGGGCTGAGCTCACGGCGTCCTTTCGGCGAGAGCCAGCCCAGCACTGCCGTAGGAGCCTGCCCCCTCCTCCTCCTCCTCCTCCTCCTCCTCCTCCTGCCTCCACAGCCCACAGCATCGCCCTGGACTCTGCCACCTGAACGGGACTCTGCCAACACAACTGCGGCAAAAATACAGCTCTGTTTTCACTCCATTCTTCCTCCTCTCTTTCTTGCGGGAGGCGACACAAGACCTCAGTGGCTTTGCTGTCCCAGGATGGGGGGACAGGTCTGGCAGTCCTTGCCTTGACAGATCCGGCCCCAGTGAGGAATGTGCTGGAGCCGCTGCCGCTGGGGTGGCAGTGCCACGTGCTTCTGTGAGCACCAAAGCACCTTTGCCTTCTTTCTGCAAGCGCTGCGCCTGGGCTCCAGCCCAGAGGAGCCTCTGCCAGCCTGTGCTTTGGCCTGGGAGGCTGTGCCTGCGGCCACTCCTCCTGCAAAACCAGCTCGGGACTGCCTGGCTGTAGCCCCGGGGGTGGGAGTAGGTGGGCAGCCCCCATGGGCACCGAGGGAGCTGCTGGTTTAGGGTGAAGCTGGGAAGTGCTGGGTTTGGTTTTGTCACCAGAGCTTTTAGGATGGAAAAAGGAGAGTTTTACTCTGTGAGGAAACTTGGGTGCAGTTTTACTTTGAATTCTGTCCGGGTTGACTCAGCATGGTGCTTCAGCCCCAAAATAGCTCTTGCCTGAGAAATAGTTTCCTCTCACTTTGCTCTGAGCTGGCGGGGCCGAGCCCCTGCCCGGCGGCTGCACCCAGCCCTGGCTGTGACAGCAACAGCCCAGCCCTGCCCCAGCTTGGGGGGCTGCGCTGGGGGGGGCTCCATGGGAACATTTCCTCTCTCCAGTGTTTGTGTTTCATGTGCAAATCCTGCTGCGGGGATGTCTGAGAGGCAGCGGGGCTGGGTGTAAAATCCATCAGCAGAAATGCTGTGATATTCCTGACTGAAAAATACACTTTGCTGATGTTTCTCAGAAGAGCAAGAGGGGTGGGCCCGATCCTGTCCACAGCCAAGGTACTTGCTGGTAAGCTGGTAGCTTTGGCATGCCCCGAGTCTGGCTCTGCCATGGGAGGAGGAGGAGGAGGTGAGGACACTGGTGCTTTTTGTTTTATTTCTTTATCGCTTCTCTTCTGCTCTCATTAAGGAGATGAGTTTCTACCTCGTGATATAAAAGCTGTGCACAGCACCAGCCTCTGCCAGGCAGGGAACAGGGACTGTGTGACATGGGGCAGGTGCCGTGGCACAGCCCCCGTGGGAGCACAGGGGCGCCCTGGGGCAGGGGCAGAGGGTGGTGACACCTACACAGCCCTCCCTCGCGACAGAAACGTGGCGGCACTCACCCGTCGCGACGTTGAAGGCGAGTTTGTCCACTCCCTCCTCGTAGCCGCGGCCCGAGAAGCGCAGGGTGATGGCGAAGGGCTGCCCCCGCCGCACCACCAGCTCCTTGCAGCCCATGTCCGCCGTGCGGTGCTCCTGCCCGTTGCGGTCGCAGTGCAGGTCCCATGTCTCCAGCACCAGCTCTGCGAAGGCAGTGGCACGAACCTGTCACGCAGTCCCGACGCTTGGGAAGGAGGGGTGGATGTCACCCATCCCGAGCCCCGGGTCGGGATCTTGGTGAGGGGTCTGAGCATCCCCACCAGCGCTGCCCTGTGCTCCCAGATGTGCCTGGCAGAGCATCTCTCCGGGAGGGCACTGTGGCCGTGCCATCTGAGCATCCTTCACTGGGGCTGCTGTCTGGGTGCCCCCACCCCAAGCATGTGCTGCTGAGTGAGCCCAGGAATGTCCAGGATGTTCTTGTGCCTCAGCCAGGCCTCCAGCAGCTTCACTGTGCTGCGGCTGCCGACAAATTGGTGAGAGCAAGTGTAGATTCGGTGACAGAGGATGTCTGATGCCTCGGACATGAGCAGGCTGCTCTGCTCTGCTCCCAGCCCAGGCAGGGCTGTGTGCTGGAGCACCAGCAGCCATGTCTCTGCTGCTCCAGGCTCTGTGCTGGAGCGATGAGATATTGTTCATCATCACTTGAGGCCACTGAGCACCCCAACTGCTCTGTGCTGATGTATTAATCACCCGAATAAGCAAAAGCATTCTGTGCAGGAGAGCACATGGCAAGCTCAGCACCAGTGAGGGACTGAGTAGATCAATGGGCAATACTCAGTTTGCTGCCCCATGGCTCTTCCTGGCCGTACCCTAGTACCACCTCTGGTAGTCACCAAGCCCTCCTTGGACCAGTGCCAAATGGGAACAGCAGCCCATGAGCTCACTGTTCCCAGAGCTAAGTGAGAACATCGCTCCTGGCTCTCTGGGCAAGGTGACTGCCGTTTGAGCCCAGTGGAGGGCAGTGGGCTTGTCACTTGTTCCCACCACAATGTGACAGATGCTCAAATTGTCCATAACTAAGAGCAAGGTCCCTGCAGCCAGTCCATGGAACTGTGAAGTGGGAACAGAGCACAGACAAGCCCTCTCCCTCACTCCCTCCCCCTCTGTGAGCAGCACAGCCCTGTGCTATGGAACATGGACTGCACAAGTGGAATCTCATGGTTGACGTGGAGCCAAACTTGCTGACAATAAGCGTGCTCAGAGAATAGGACTGGAGCTCCTCCTTGTTCCAGTCACCCTGGGGTTTTCATCCTCAGTAGATATAGAAAAAGCAGATTTCTCAGAGCACAAGTGTCTCTACCCAAACCAATGGGTACCAAGAAATGGGTGGGAAGGGGGCTGCAAGTGGTAGAAGGATCCTGGGCACCCAGGAGCAGGAGCTGCCCGGTGTGTTCGGGGCAAGAGGACACAGAGTCAAGCTGCACCAGGGGAAGTTCAGGCTGGACATTAGGAAAAAATTCTTCACAGAAAGAGTGATTGGGCATTAGAATAGTTTGCCCAGGGAGATGGTGGAGCCATCATCCCTGGAGGTATTTAAAAAAAGACTGGATGTGGCACTTAGTACCAGGGTTTAGCTGATAAGGTGGTGTTGGATCATAGGTTGGATTTGATACTTTCAAAGATGTTTGCCAACCTAGTTAATTCTGTGATTCTGTAGCGGCTCAGCTTTGTGTCTGTGTCAGTGTCTGATCCGAGGGACCGGCGTTGGTATTGCTACAGCAGTGCTGGGAGCCAGGACAGCCTGCGGCACTGTGGCACAGTGGAGCAGAGTGATGCCATCTCACCCAGAGGGCTGCGTGCCCCTGGGAATCACACAGCCCCATTTCCTGGGATTTCGGGGGCAGCTGTGTGGGAGCTGGGGGCTGTCTCTACCCTGAAGAACCAAGCGAGCAGGATTCCCGAAGGCCAGAAATTCTGTTTCTGCCTGAGGCTCCTGAAATCCCCCTCACCCTGTCAGGACGTGGGCACACGCTGCCGGCCCAGCTGTCCACCCTCCTCTACCGGGAAAGCTTTAAATAGCGCCAAACTTCATTCTACGGGCACTGGCGACACCCAGGCCGGGGGAGAGTCGGGAGGGAGGGAAGGGCACAGAGCTGCGTGGACCCCTCACGGACCCTGCTAGACTTGTTATCGCCGTCCCGCTTTAGTCTTTCCCGTTCCGCATCGCCCTTTACTTCAGCTGAGGGTCAGGATCCAGCTCCAGCCCCAAGCGAGCAGGGAGCGGCGCGGGGGCACCGAGCTCCGGCCGGGGCAGGGGTGCGGCCGGTCGNCGTCCCGGTACCTGTCCCGGTCCCGCTGGCAGTGCTGTCGGCGCCGATGCCGGTCCTTGTCGCGGTCCGGATGCCGGGGGAGCTGTCCCTCACCACCCGCTGCCCGGCCCCACCGCCCGTCCCATTTATCCTGCCCGCCCCCCGCGCACCCCCCCCGCGGCCGGGCCGGCGGAGGGAAGAAAGGAAAAACAAAGTTTCCAGGAAACGGGCGGGTTTAGGTCCCACCTATTGAAAACAACCACCCGAAGAAAAAAAAAAAGAAAAAAAAAAAAGGAAAAGCAGCAGCCCACGGAGCCCCCCGGGTTGGCCCCACGGCCCGGGTAGGAGATGGCCCGGCTGCCGATCAAGAGGAGGGGGGAACAAGGGGGCGGAGAGGGGCTGCGCGGCTTCCAGAGAAGTGCCAGCACTCGGGACAGTTTTTTCCTTATAAAGTTCTCTTCCCTCCTCTGGCTGCGTCCCCATCCTGGCCCCTCCTGGTGGGATGCGATTATTGGAAATGGCATCCCCTTCCCGTAGCTGCATCCCTGAGAGATGGAGTCTGGAGGGAAAATGTATTGAAAACTTCTGCTGAACAGCAGATGTGTTGGAAACAGCACTGGTTTACTCTGGGACATGGAACTGTGTGCACAGCAGTGACCAGCACATTCCCTGGAAGTCCCTGCCCAATGGGCTGGCCATGCCTCTCCTGCCTGGGGGTCCCTGCCTCAGGGTCTTGCCAATGGTACCAGCTGGGGCTGCCTGGCTTGTCCTGGCCCTCCCTGTGTGTCCTAAGGGTCACCCAACACACTAGAGAGCACCTATCAGGGACAGAGGGCTCAGACCCCACTCCTCCATGGGCTCTCGGGGTTTGGAAGGGCACCGGTACCTCAGCAGCATGGCTTGTTATGAACAAAGTCTTGAGAAGCTTCTGGAAGTTTTGTTCAATTACTGGTTTTCCTTCGTGTGAGTTAAGCTGCCCAGGACCAGGACCCAGGATGGGGGGATGTTCCTGGTGGAGCCCTGAACTGACCCTCCTCGTTTGGGCCTTGGATGGGTGCAGGATGCTGCAGCCTGGGCACTGAGAACCCTCCACAGGCTGACAGGTCCCCTGCTGGTACACCCGGACCCCTCAGCCACTTCCCCTCCCAGGTCTGGTGATTGGTGCCTTGCTCCAGGGCTGTTGTGGGCAATGGGACCTTCTCGTGGATGGTGCTGTCCTGTAAGATGGTTGGGATCCATCACCAGTATACTCAGGGTCACCCCACAGGGGCTGTGCCCTGCTGAAGCCCCACTGTCCTGGTGTGCCCTGCTGCCCAAGTGGTCTGCCCTCCCCACACCTGGGGTGGTCCTGCTGAGGGGCCCCCAAATGTGAGCAATGCTCTGCTCAGGCACGCCAGGGCACTGCACTGGGAGGGTCTGCAGGAAGACAGACACCTTCTCCATCTCTACAAAAGGGTTTTTGGTACTGACAGAGTTGGTAAGGTCTGAGCACGCCAAGGGCAGTGACCAGGAGAAGCCCCAAGTGCAGGGGCTCCTGGTGTGTCCTGCTCTGGGGGCACATGGCTGGTTTTACAGAAGCTCTGGCCTGCAGTGCAGCCATGGCTGGGGGAGTCCCCTCCCCCATCACCATGTTTAAGGGAAGTGGGGAGGGAGGTTGGAGCAGGAGCAGCAAATCCTTGCTGAGAGAAAGCTTGGGACAGCTGGTTTTAATGGAAACAATTCATGTACTACTCCACCACGTGTTTGTACGGGCTGGGGGTGTACAGGTGGTGGCAGGGGCTCTTTGCCAGGTGCATCACCAATGCCAGCAGGGGCCTCCTCACCCCAGCAGTGCTGCCTCGCTGCAGAAAGATCCATACAGGAACAGCCTGAAAGTGCTGCCCTGTCAGTCTGCCCCTGCAATGCCAGGGTCCTGCTCTCCTTGCTCAGACTTCAGAGGAGATGCTGAAAAAGACACCATTTTCCTCTTCCCAGACCCCTTGGTCCTCGTGGGCAGCACTGGGTCGAGTCGTCCCCATGGATGCAGGAAGGGGTCAGTGGGGACGAGGGTCCCATGGGCTGCCCATCTCTCTGAGCATCAGGGCCACAGGAATTGCTGTCCACTGCTGTCCAGGCTGCTGTGATGCCTGGGGAGGGCTGGTGGCTGAGGGAGCTCCCAGCTGGTGTCACCTGTCCTGAGCTGGCCTTGCTCCCAAGTCTGCTTCCCGGGCACAGGAACCTCTGCCACTGGCGTTGGCCAGCGCCAGCCTGTCTGGGCTCATGCTGCAGGGTGCTGGGTTCAGCTCTGCCTGCACAAGCCTGCTCTTCCTCCTGTACCCAATGTGAACTCTGGATGCACTCTGCAGCGGAGGTGCACGCTCAGGATGTGTTGTTTGCTTTGAGTTAATGTGTGACAAACAGCCAAAGGAGAACAGTCGGCAGTGGAGGAATTGGCAACAGCACTTCTCACTCGGATTGGAAGCACGAGCAGTTTGTTGCTGTGAGGGGTGTTGGGGGTGTGTGGGATGTGTGGGACTGGGCAAGCTGGGGTGTCTGGTGCTGGCAAGGCTGTTGGGACTATCTTCTGTCTGGTTTCCTGGCCAAGCACAGAGCAGGAACGATTCACAGTACCTGTCCCTGCTCTGGCATCTGGGGCAGAAGAGGTAGAAGATTAGTGCCTGGCTGTCCCCTGGGACTGTCTACCATGGCTATCCCTCCGGCTCTGTCCACTCAGGGGCTATCCAGGGAGCCCTGGACTTGGTCCCAGCACCTCACCAAGAGGAAACCTCCCTTGTTTCCAGCTTTAGTGCCCACTTCACTCACCACCTTGTATCGTGGAGGCATATGTCTGCCCAGGCACTGGAAAATGCCGCCCGTGGTAGGCCAGCCACACTGCTGGTGTTATTTTTACTCTCCTTACTAAGACAAGGTTGCATTAAGAGGGTGTTTGCACTGCTGAAGCCCAGAATAACTCCTCATTTGCTCAAGGTGTTCAGCGCAGGACTGCGACTTTCCTCGCCCCCACCCCGCTGCTGGGGCTGCTTCAAAGCGTGCCGGTCCCTGCAGTGCCGGTCCCTGCCGTGCGTCCCGCACACACAGAGCCGCTGTTTGCTCTGCTGGGTGTGTGCCGGGGCGGCTGCAGCCCCTCCAGTGCCCGCACATCCTGACTCAGTCCCTTGTGCAGGCAGATAAACAACCCGTGAAAAGGGGCAGTGTCTGCTCTGAGTCGCCCTGTTAAGTCGTCAACCGACTCCAGGAGCTCTGCCCATCTCCTGCGGTGCTTCCCACCCCGGGTATTCCCCAAACTCAGCCCTCAGCCGAGCCGCCGTTCCTGCAGCCCCCCGAGCACCTGTGTGCTCCTCGGTGGGCAGCCCGGCATCGTCCCGGGGTGGGGGTCTGCAGGGATGTGACTTCACGATTAAGTGTTTTATGCCCGTGATGACAGAGCCAGCGGGGAGCTTTGGGGGCTGTGTATGGGCATCCTGGCATGAAAAATGCAGCAATTACCCCTCTCACACCTCTGATCTGTGAGCATGGAAAAGAACTTCCCAAAGATGGGACGAAAGACCTGTAGCTGCCCCCATACGTGGTCAGTGGAGCCAAGGGGCTCGGCAAGAGGCGCAGACAAGGGTCCATGAGGGCGCGCAGGCTGGGGCGAGGGAGGACGGGGTTGGTGATGACAGCACGGGCAGTTTGGGCCAGGTGAGCTGCTGGCTTGGTGACAGCATCACTTTTGGTTTGGGGCTTTGGTTGCCACAGGCAGCTCTGGCGCTGGGCCAGGGGCTGAGCAAGGCGAGTTCAGCGCAGCGCGGAGCTCCCGAGGTGGTGGGGTTTGGAGCCGGCATAAAGGGGGGCTTGTTCCCAGCTGTGGGCAGATGCCTTCCAGACCAAGCAGTACAGGGAATGGGCAGCCTTTCCCTTGCGAGGAGAAGTGGCTTGTTAAGGAAAAGCGGATTGTTTTTCCACCTGGCCCCCCAGGCAGGCGTGGCGTGCTCCGGTGTCGCAGCCACAGGGCAGACAAGCACGAGGAGTTGAAGGGCAGGGGGAGGGATGAGCGGTGGTGTCGGATGCTGTCCCGGGCTCTGGCTCCCAGCTCACGGCACAGACTGAGCCAGAGGCAGTTCCCGAAAATTGCTGAGCCTGAGCCGGCATGGCCTGGAGAGATCGACCAGCAGCTGATAACCAGGTTCTCTTGGGAGTCCTGGTGCAAGGCACCCCCTCCCGCTTCCGAGGAGGGGGGGTGGTCCGGAGGAATTCACTGTGTAACTGTCTTTTGTTTTAGGCGGAGTCTGTATTTTTATTTAAAAGAAATGAGAGAAAAAAAATCTCTCGAAAATCTCCTGGTTTATTGGGTCTGCAAACACGGTGGGGGCAGGAAGGCTGGGGGCTTCCCTGGCAAGGTTCCCAGGCAAGGCCCTGGGAGGTGGGTCCTGTGTTGGACAGCAGCAGTGCATGCGGGGGAAGTGGATTCTCCAGCTGTGCCAAGCCTGTCCTTGCTGGTGGCCCCAGGATGGCCACAAGGCCAGTGCCGCTGCTGCAGGGTCCCACAGCACTTGAGAGTGGGCTGCAGGATGGGCTCATGCCCAGTGCCAGGACAGTCACGAGCCAAACCCAACCTTTTGCAAACTGATCTGGCTGTACCTGGTGCAAACTGAATTCCAGCCTCTGGCTGTCATTTCCTAGCAGTTTGTTGGAACCTCCCCCAGCCCTCCCTGGGGCACCACTCCCCGGTAATCCCTCACCACCTTCATAGCTTGCAGGCTCCAAAGGGTCTGCAGGGGGAAACAAGAAGAGTCTATGCTCCCCAGTTGCTGCATAGAGTGTTTGTGCTCCCCCATGAGTGCACATGTCCAGATTTAATGCCTGAAGCTGGGTGATTCCCCCAGGGCTAACAGATGAGCCATGCCTGTGACCTGTGTCCGACTGTCCTGTCATCATCTTCCCAGGGTGGGTGTCTGCAGGGCTCCTGAGCAAGCACTGGCAAAGGCGTGTTTTCCATCCATCCCTTGGGATGCAGCACAGCTGGGATTTTGGAGAGCAGCTGGGTTGGCCTTTCCCTGCCCAGCTCAGATTAGATTGAGTTATGTGCAGCTCTCAGAGCTCTACCCTTTGACGTTACCCTTCACCCTTCCTGTTTTCCTCTGGTATCGCTGGTTTCTTTTCCATTTCTTATGGCTACCCTGCAGCTCCCCAGAGCACCAGCATCCTCGGCTCAGTGATGGTCAAGATCTCCATTTGCTCTGATGGGGCAGGTGCTTGGAGATAACAAAGCTTCTCTGGGACACCTCTGCTCGCAGCCACGTCCCAAAGCCAAGACAGAGCCAGTGTCCTTGTCCCACAGCTCAGCTGCCTTTCGCACCCAGAGCTGCCTCTGTGTTTACCTGCTGAAACCAGACCCATTGCCCTGACTGTCACCCAGGAGGACAAACCCAGGCATGACAGCATTCCCAGGGTGGCACAGACCTGAACTTCTATGGCTGTTTGTGGCTGAACCCCAATGCCAGGGGCTGCCGGGGCAGGAATGGGTCTGCAGTGCCTCTGCTGGCACCAGAGCTGCTGGGGGACCCATCTGGAGGGCTTTGCAGTTTCCCACATGCTTTTGTCAGTACATCTCTGCCTTGCCACCCATTTCCCACACTTCCTCCTTGACTGGGACAGGGCACAGCTGTGGCGGTGGCCGGGAGCGTGGGAGCCCCAGTGCCTCTTGCTCTTCCTCTCCTTTTTATCCTCTTCCCTCTGTCTTGTCACGATTGAACCCAGTGACCCTCCAGCCCCCGCAATTTGTAGGGCAGAGCTTGATGGGAATCTGGTGGTGAGGAGGAGAAGCAGGAAGAAGAAGAAGAATGCAGTGGCTGTCTCCGGTCGGATCCCTCTGCTCTGTGCCAGTCCACGCACTGTCTGCTCTGCTGGAGCGGGGCTCAGGAACCACAGGGGGGATGGTTGCCCCAGGAACTGCCATGGGGAAGAGAAGGTCATTCCCTGGGGCTGGCATCTGTGCCTGATCCACGGGCCCTCCACTTCTCTGGGCTGGTTTGGTTGTCTGCTGCATCCAACATTTTTGACCTTTTTTCTTTAGGAAAAAAGTGTCTCCTGGGGTCTTGTGGGAGCTTCCCTCCCAGGTTGGGCTGACTCCAGTGCTCTGCACCCTGGCACTGCCAGACCCTGACCAACCCACGCTGCTGGACACCCACCAGCCCCCACTGCTGGATCCCTGCCAGCCCCTGACAAATGATTTTGCCATTTCATGAGGGAAAGGAGACATTGATTAACTCCTGTACTTGCCTTTCTGGAAAGGTTATGGCTTAATTGGTCAAACTTGGGAGTCATAAATCATGTTCTGAAGGATCAGCAGAGATAAGAAAATTTTTGCAGAATGTTGCAAAACACTTTTTGGTAGTAGAGAAGGAGGGATGCAGGTGTGCCCACCCAGCTGTGGGGGCTGACGGCTCTTCAGTGCACAGGACTCTTCCAAGGAAACGATTCACCCTTTAGACACAGACCAGAAATTCCTCTTTCTGTTATCAGTTAAACTCCGCAGTTGCAAAATATCCTTTTTTATTCTACTTATGGAAAAAGAAAACAACAGGAAAGTCATTGTTTGCTTTATTCAGAAGAATCGTAATTCCATCTGGTTTGAAAAATGACTTCAGCTTTTAACTGGAAAGTGCTATTTCTCCAACTTAAGAACTGTAAATGTGGGGGATACGGCAGATCAGCTCTCAAAAGAGCAGAAAACTGAGCAAGGGAACTGTCAGTCTTGGCTTGGAATGATGCTGGAGGGAGAAAAGATTTTTGGCTCTCGCAGTGAGCTGGGCCCCATCCAGGTGGGGCCTGGCCACACGGGATGGGGAGTGGGCACACTCAGCTGTAGGGCTCAGGGATGGGGAGCAGGGACATATCACGAAGAGGTAGAAATATCCTGGCTTGGTGACTTTGGTGCTATTCAGGACGTGGCATTATTGGAGAATGGGACGAACTCCAGGCTCACACAGGACAGGCTGTGCAGACCTGCCCGGGGTGTCTAGGACAATGACTTTTACAGCAAAAGGAATGGGATGGACTCAGTGACCAGGATTTCAGTGGAGCAGGGGCAGAATTGTCAGTAGGGAAATCAGTACTGAGCTGGGGAAGATGGAGTCTAAAAAAATAGTAGGGATAAGTAAAGAGCAGACAATTGGATAGAATTAGGAGCAGTGACAGGCAGGAGGTGCTGTGACAGGGCAGGGCTGGGGTCGGTCCCGTTAATGCTTCATTAATGACCCAGACAGGAGGAGCGTGGTGCCCGCGGGGGGCAGCCGGGCCTGTCACCTCCCGAGAGGAGCTCAGCGGGGCTTGGCTTCGGGATCTGGCAAAAACAAGGCCGAGGGGGGTATGAGTGACGCTCAGCCAGACTGGGATGGGCGAGTGGCCTTTGCATCCCGCAGGGTGCGAGCCATGACCGTGCTGGGCTGGGAGGAGGAGGAGTGTGTTTTTCTGGAACGGCCTCCAAGGCAGAGATTGCTTCTCCTCTGATGTCTGTTGATTAGCTCATGCTGTGGCTGCCCAGGGGGGCGGCTGGTCAGTGCCAGGGTCCCTCTTGCCTGCTGCCGGGTGCCCGAGCGGGCGGTGCGGGGATGCGCGCAGAGTCTCTGGGGACCTCAGGCTGCTTTCGACTGGGATCAGCAAGGTCGCACCCAGGCCAAACGGGTCCCAAAGGCTTCGGGACGGCGTGTTCCCAAAACAGAGTGGGCAGGCTGGGTGGGATGACACCACTCTGCTCGTGTACTGGGAGGGAGAACAGGAGACTGAGGAGCTTAACTCTTACAAAAGGGTCCTTTGAGCAGGACCAAGGTGCTGGCAGCAAGCAGGAGAGCCAGGCTGTGGGCACAGCCCGTGTTGGGAGGCATAGGAGGCCTTCTTGGTGGCACCAGCTGCCTGTGGGCACTGTGCTGGGGTGGTGGGAGCAGCTGCAGCCTGGGTGAGAACCCCAGAACCTGGCTCGCAGTGGGACAAAACTTCTCATTCTCCTCCACGAGAACCATCCAGGTGTTTCTCTTCAGGTTTATTAGTGTTAATGGAGTTAGTCCCGTGTTAATGAGCACACCCAAACCCAGGGCCCGTTGCTGGGGCTCAGCCAGGGCTGCAGCAGCAGCACAGGGGATGGTAAAACCATCCAGTGGAGCAGGGAGCAGTCAGTGCAAGGAACATCTCACAGGTCTGTGCTCTCCTGGGATGCTCCAGGCACAGCTTCTAATGTGGGAACTACCTGAAACAAGCTGGCACTGGTAAGGATAAAGGCACTTTATGGGAGAATGGCTACCCATCTGGTAGATGGTGAATGAACCCTGTGAGCTGGTGATGGAATTACTGCTGATCCATGGCAGGGAGAGCAGAAAGGACAGGGAACCAAAGATTCTGGGACTGAGGGTGGGGTAAGAAGTTCCAGAATCCCACCTCTGAGCATGGGAAATCTCATCCAGTTGGTGATTGAGACTTACACAGCTTGGCAGAAACAGCCCCAGCTGGAGGAACTGGTTACTTGGCATTTGCTTTAGCTGAACTTTCAGTGTGGTGGTTCTCCAGGTAAACAATCTGGTGGGCCTTTTCAGAGGGGCAGGGTGGTCTTGAACTCTGAAGATCCCTGGGCAAAGCAAGGCTTGCTGCTGGGGCTTCTTCCATGGAGTTCTGTGAGTCTGAGTCTTCAGAAGAGAAGCTGCTCTGGCTGGAAACTTGGAAGTACTGGGCAGCTTCTGCCCGTGGCCCCGCTGGTGCACCAGGTGTGCTGGGATCTGAGGCAGTCCCATGGGGCTCAGCAGTAGGGCACGGTGGGTCAGGCCCTGGAAAGCGTGTCCAGGGAGGCAGGGTGAAGGGACGCCTCCGAGGGGGCTGGCTGCACTCCTGGGTGAGGTGTCCTGCTGTTCCCAGGCTGGCTTTGCTCTTGGGTTTGGGACGGGGGGTGTCAGCAGAGATGTTGTGGCGAGAGGTGCAGGCACCCTGAGGCCCCGGCTGGCAGTGGGGCTGCAGGGAACCCTGCTCCACACCCAGTGTGGAGTCAGGAGCAGTGCTGGGCTGGGACTGTCCTGACCCTTCAGTGCTGGTCTCTGGCTGCTCTGCCAACCCCTTGCTCCCCAACACTGCTGTCTCGGGGCTGGGGGCTTCTCTGCATGCCGAGACTTCCGTGTGAGGGGCTGCAGACCCTGGGCTGGGGGGGCTGGAGGAGTCTCCCTGCCCATCAGCTTGTGCTCCCCAGGCCTCCTGCAGCTCCGCCAGCATCTCCTCCAGGACCTGCCGGGTCTCCTGGTACCTGTGCCGTGCCTCTGTCCAGGCTGCCAAGCCTTGGCTGCTCTGCATCCTGCGCACCTGAGCCTTCATCTCCTGCAGCTTCTCCAGGGCAAACTCCACCGAGAGCTTTTGGAAAGATCTCTGCAGGCACCGCAGAGCCTGGCCCTCCCCGCGCTGCGCCCGGGCCAAGCACTGCTGCCAGTCCAGCTTCAGCCCCGCCACCTACAAAAGAGGTGAGAGCGGCTGTTTCCTGGCCACCAGCAGCACCATGTCCTGCAGGGGAACATCCCCTTCACTCACCTTGTTGGAGAACTGGATGAGCTCCTGCAGCAGCTCCTGTTCTGCCTGCCGCCGCTCCAGCTGCTTGGAGAAGCTGATCAGCTTTGTCTGGAAAAGGGCTGCAGCCACTTGGAAGGCATCTGCCTCGGGGAAGGCTGTGTCTCGGACCTCAGCTGCCTCCTGGCACAGGGTCAGGCCGTGCTGGTACCGAGCCTGCAGGGATGACAGGAAGGAACAGACGCCACGCTTGGGAGTGCTGCTGACCTGGGATATGTGTGCAGAGTGATGTGCTGTGGGTGGCACTCAGCATCACCCATCACAGATGGATGGGAAACACTTCTGGGCAAGTGAGAAGAGACAAAGGGATGGGATTCTCCATATCTTTGCTCTGCCCTGGCCTGGTTCAAAACACACCAAATGCACCTCCTGTCCTGAGTGAGGTCACCGTGCCTCGCGCTCCCTGCAGTGTGCATGACTAAAGGGCCTACACATCCAGGGGAACAGGAAGATCCTCCTCACAATGTTATTTGTTGTCTGATGGATGCCCAGCCTTTGCAGGGAAAAGGAGCTGCATGGATGGAGTGCAGCGGGAACTGGGGACAGCAATCCCAGCCCAGCACACATCAAGGAACAGCGCAGCCACCTCCTCACTGGAGCGGGACCACCCAGAGCCCCCACAATGCTGAGCTTGACAACAGCAGCTTGACAACTGCAGTGTGACTCAACAGCTTGGGGACACCCAGTTCTGCCCTGAAGCCTCTTTCCAAACCCAGGGGAAGTCTGTTACAGAAAAGCCCCTCCAGACGTACTGTGGCCTGGGCGAGGAACTCCTTGAAGTGCTCAGCAGAGCCCTGGCAGCTGTTGGGACTCCATTCCTTGGTGCCCATCTCCTGCAGCCGTGCCGCTGCCTCCCCATCCAGCCACGACCCCAGCTGTGAGAGAGCAGAACAGGGATCAGGCAGGACTGGCCACGGCAGCAGTGTGTCCACAGCACCTCCCCTTCCTCCCCCGGCCAGGCATTCCAGCCCAGGCTCAGTCACACACGGTCACCCATAATGAAAATGAAAGCTCAGGCAATCCTGCCATTCTCCAGGCTTCCATCATCATCAAAAACAAAGGAAACGTGACCAAAACACTCAGCCATGGAACACCACAGAGGGCAACTTCAACTTGCAGCACTGCAGGGGCACCCAGCTCACCTTGCCAAACTCGTTCTCGAGCTCCTGGACCTTGCGGAGCAACTCCAGGCGCTCCAGGCAGCTGTTGGATTGCGACACGAGGTCGTGAAGTTCTTCCTCCAGCTGACTGTACAGCCCCTCAGCCAACTCCATACCAGTCCTGGGGGTTGGGAGGAGAGGGGCCATCAGTGCCAGATGCTGCCAGGTGAGCTCATGGATGCACAAGGTGAAGGGGAGCAGGTCTCTTGCTCGGCTCCTGACCCTGGCCCTGCAGGCACCTGGACATCTCTCCATCCAGTGGAACAAACGACTGGCAGGGACCACAGGATGGGAGAGCCCCGTCTATCAGTGCAGCCCAGCCCCACCGAGAGGAGGCAGCAGTGGATCAGTGCTGCCTGCATGCACGGGCTACAGAGCAGCGTGGCTTGGCTGGCCCAGTGCGGCATCACCAGATGGGTGCAGCACTGCCGGCCGAGAGCGACATCACCGGGTGAGCGGAATGGCCCAATTACAGCACGGCTGGGTGAGTGTGCCACGGCTGGATGAGTAACAGCATGGCCAGATACGGCATCACTGGATGAGTGTGGCACGTCCAGGTGGGGTGACATCACTGGATGACTACAGCCCGGCCGGGTTATGGCACCACTGGATGAGTGTGGCGTGGCCAGACAAGTGCGACATCACGGGACGATCACGGCACGGCCGGACGAGCACAGCACAGCTGGCCGAGCGCGGCACGGCCGGGACTTGGCCCCATCTAGTGGCTTTTCCCGAGCCCAGCCCAAGGCATGGCTACCGGCATTGCAGAGCAGTGAGAGATCTGCCCTGGCCTGGGACAGGAGACCCTCCCAGGGATCTGGCACCAGTAAGGATGAGGGGACTCCTGCAATGGGCTGTCCCAGACATGTGCTCCGTGCTTCCAGAGCAGAAGAGAGCAACAGCTTGGGCTAATGGGGACTGGGCTGTCCGTGGGGAGGTGGCTCTGTCAGCCAGCAGAAGCTGGTGGTCCCGGGCACTGGCACCCCTTGAGCAGGGGGACTGCCCCATTCTACCTGACGTGGTCGGAGGTGCAGAGGCGGGAGGCCTCCCTGCGCAGCCTGGCCAGCACGAAGCCACCCTCGCGCTGCACCCGCACCAGCTGAGGGTCACTCAGCACCTTCTGCATCAGCTCCTGGTGCCTCCTGATGCCCGTGGCCGCATCCTGTGGAGGGAGAGAGGGTTGGACAAGTGTCTTACCTGGAGCCTCACCTCGGGCTCAGCCAGCACAGGACAGGTACCTGGGGCTGCACCCCAGGCAGGAGCAGAGGGGACAGGGAACAGCCCCATGGCCAGGAGCAGCCAATCTGGGAGCGGTTATGCCAAATTTTGGGCAACCTGAGCGAAATGTTGCTGTGGCTGTGCTCCAGATGGAGGCCTTGGCAATGTCCCCACCCTGTGGTGCTGCCACCCCTGTTACCTGTGTCCCTGCCAGTGCGTCGGTGTTCCGCAGCTCCTGGATGCAGCGCTGCAGCAGCTCCGATGCCCGCCTGAGGCCAGCTGAGAAGGGATGCAGCTTCTGTGGGGAACACATACGGCAGGTCAGCAGGGGCAGCCTGCCGAGGAGGAGGAGGAGTGCTAGGACGGAGCAGGAAATACTGTGAGCCACTGGTTAAAGCTGATGAGGAAGGGAGTGATGAGGAAGGGAGGAGGTGGATGGGCAGCTGCAGGCAGGAGCAGGTAGGAAGGAGCTTGACCTTCCTGTGCTCAGAGCTCTCCTTTTCATTCCCTTCTCCCAGGCCCTCCTGTTGCTTTTCCAGGGATGTGTGTGGGACACGCAAGATGCAGTGGAGACAGAGGGACATGGGGAAGGTGAGGCAATGGCTCATGGTGTGGTAACAGACACCTGGAAGAATTGAACCCACTCGCCGTGGCAGTAGGGGAAGGCACCATCCAGCTCTGGGGGCAGCTGGGAGCTGTCGACGTGGCGGCCCAGAGCCTTCAGCGATGTTAGAGTCTCCACCTGCAGAGCATAGGGCTTGTAAGGCTGCTTGGAGCAGGGAATAACCCCCTACTGCCCCAGCCCAGGGGACAGGGACAGGCTCACCTGCACCCCAGACAGCCTCTCACGGTGGGAGACCAGCTCCTTCTCGGCCAGGAGCAGCATGCTGTGGATGCAGCCTGGAGAGACACTCTGTGGGAGGCAGGGGAGAATCACCAGGGCAAGCCCCACATGCAGCCCTCAGGTCACCCGTGGCAGTGCTGGGGTTTCCGGGGTTGGCTGAGGCTGGTGAGCTCATTGCAAAGGAAAAGGCTCCCAAGCTCACTGGTGTGGGAGATGGAAACAGGTCACTCAGGCCATGACCTCGTCCCAGCCACCAGGTCCCTGGCTAAGGGCTGTGGGAAGAGCCTCATGAGTGAACCCCTTCTTCACACCAGTGACACTTCTCCATGTGAGGAGCATCTCCATGCTGATGTGGGTTTTATCGGGCACGCAAAGGCAAAGGGTGCTGTGGCAGGGGAGACCCCATTGCCCCTGGACAGCACAAGGCACTCCTGTGGCACTAGCTGGGCACTGGCACAAGGACTGTGCCAGGATAGTGGACTGTCACTGCAGAGCCCATTTCCTGGTGAATTCACACTGCAGGATGCAGGAGGGCTCCTGGTGATGCCATGGTGCCGGGTGACGGCAGGGCTGGAAAGGAACCTTTGGGGATCACATGGTGAGTGGGCACAGGGGACTCTGAGGGACCCCCAAAGGGTGGTAGCACTCCCTCCCAGACAGGGACAGCCCTGGCATGTCTGTGGCACAGGCACACAGAGCCCGGCGTACCTGCACAGAGCGGAGGGCCGAGAACAGGACGGGAGCGGGTGGCTGCTTCCTGGCATCCACCACAACCGTCAGCCCAGCATCCTTCACTTCTCGCCTCTCACCATTCTTCCCTTCCTGCCTGGTGAGGGGAAACACAGCAGGAGTGGGAGTCCTTCCCTGGGGCAGGACCCTCTCAAAGCTCCCTCCCACATTCTGTTCCCCCAGACAGGCAAGAACCCACAGCCACAGGCAATGCCTTGTCCCTGGGGGATGCGAAGGGCTCAGAGCATGTCCCTTTGGCAGGGGCATGGTCCAGGCTCCTCAGGGATGTGTCCAAACCAGTGTGCGTGGGATGCTGGGCATCCATCCAGCCTGGGAGCTGCCTGGGAGCCCTGAGCCAGACAGCAGCTGGCGGTCACTGGCAGGTCCTGATGGCCCTTACCTGGGGAGGCAGCACAGGTAGAGGATGAGCCTCGCCAGCTCGGCAGCTGAGCACCACGCAGCCTGCCAGGCACTGCCACTGGTGGTCACCAGGAGAAGGGCTCTGCCCAACCTGTCTGAGCTCCCTGTGGGGAAAGGGTAAATGATCCCTGTGGCAGCAACCTGCCAGACCTGAGCACCCCACAATGGGCTGGGGTACCCATCAGTGCTGAGCTCATGGTCCATGGTGCAGCTCCTTTGGCCCTTCCAGAGGGGGAGAGCCAGCCTGGGGGGGGCTCTCGGCATGAACGCCTGAAATTCCAGAGCTGCTGGGGACATTTTTCCTGAGAAAAAGATGCTTTTGGTTCTTGGGAAAAAGAAGGAGCCAAATGTTTAGTGTTTGGCAGCTAAAGCTGAACAGCTTCACTGGAGAGGAATGGTGTGGGAGGGCTTGGGGCGGCTGGGACCAGAGCAGCTGCTCTGCACAGGCTGCCTGCATTTATGTTTTTAATGTTTTTGCCCGGCTGAAAGGAAATTTTCCGCTTGGAGTATTTGTGGTCTCCAGCAAAGCCCTGAAACCTTCCTCCACAACACCCTCTCCAGCAGCCTGTGTTTCCATCCAGAGGCCCCTCCCGCCCATCCCCTGGGCTCACGGTGCCAGCAGTACCTGGCAGGCAGATGATGCCTGAGCGCAGCAGCCCAGCATGCAGGTCCTGCCAGGCTGGAGGCTCCCGCCCAGCAGTGCCAGTGCTGGGCACAGAGGGACCATTCTTGCAGCTGGCACTTTCCAGGGACCGTTCCTCCGTGGGAGCAGCAGTGGCTGCATTCGTACCTGTGCACGGGGATAGAGGAGAGAGAAGCTGGCAACACTCAGCGAAGCAGAGGAATAGCAAAGCCCCAGCAGTGCCTGGTCAGGCACCGCAGCCCCACAGGATGGTACCTTTCCTTGCTGCCCTGGCTCTGCCCATCCTGGGCGAGTAGATAGCTGACATCTTCTTCCAGGCCCCCTCGTGCTGGCTGGTGGCTCTTTCATCCCCGGGGGCTGCCCCGAGCCGCGTGCCCTTCAGGAAGGAGAACTTGTGGCTGGAACCTGGGGGGAGCCGGGAGCTGCCCCGCTGCACCAACCCCCCTTGCCCCAGCACCCCAGGAGTCGCTCGGCGGGACTGGCAGGTGAGGAGCGTGGGGCTGCCAGCCCCCTTCCTGTGCTGTGCGGGGGTCTCACGGGGGGTGGCAGGGGGCAGCTCGGAGCCAGGGCTGTCCGGCTCCTCCAGGATGGCTGCCATCAGCCCAGAGCCGAAGCTCACCGGGTTCTGCAGCGCAGCCTTGTAGGAGTCACGTTGGCGGCACTTTGGGCCGTGTGGCCCTGGCTCCTGGCTCAGCTTCCTCCCCAGGCACGGGCTGCAGGGACTCTGCTCTGAGCTCAGTGCTCCCCTACAGGGCCAGGCGTCTGCTCCCGGCTCCCCATTCCAGGGGAGCGTCACCTCGGCCCCAGCCCTCATTCTCCCTGGAGGGCAGGGGAGCAACAGGGATCTGGTCAGGATTTCCATGTCCTCCTGGGATTGTTCCAGCAGGTCTACATACTCCCCCTCCAGGTTCTGGGTGATGATTTCACAGAGGCTGGGCACGGCCAGCGTGGCTGGCTTCTTCCGCAGCCCTGCCTGCTCCACCTTGATCAGTCCTGGGTATCGTCCCTGGCTTGACTTCCGAGAGGTGGCCTTGCAGCCTGGGACGGTGCCCACGATGTTGCTGTAGGGTGTGGGGACATTTGCTGTGCCGTGGAGCACAGGTGTGCCCGGTGCTGCTGGCTCAGCTGCAGTCTCAGGAGCAGGTTCATGCCAGGCACCTGTGGGCACACTGTCAGCTCCAGCCCTGGGCTTGTCGGTGAACTCGGGTGTGGCAATCCGGCTCCACGGCAGTGGGGTGACGCCGTTCTCGGTGGCCACCAGGCAGGTGTGCAGGGGAGCTCCGGCCCAGCTGCTGTTCACCTCCTCCAGCCACGCGTTGGTGAAGAGCAGTGCGTGGGTGGCCTCGGGGACAGGGGTCTCCTCCACCGAGCGCAGGTCCAGGGAGAGGTGCTTGATGGTGACACGTGCTGCGTGCTCCTCGCAGGGCTCTGCTTGCAGGTAGAAGTCCCCGGGGCGCAGCAGGAGGGGGTTGAGCGGTGCAAGGTGCACAACCACCTTCTCATGCAGACATAAGGGCCAGCCTTCATGGAGAAAGATGCGGTTAAAGTAGGGAGCCTGGGAGGGAGGAAGAACACAGGAAATGAGAGAGCCTTGCCAGCTCTGTGCCTCCCAGCCACCCCCACGTGCTCTTGCTGCCCGGCTCTGTGCTTCCCGTGATGAAAGAGCCTGGTGACCCAATGCATGTCCCTGAGCCAAGCCCCTGCAGCAGAGCTCTGCAAGCCCACCCGAGCCATGGCTGTTCCCAGGGTGCAGAGTCAACCCATGTCCTTACAGAGGGAAAACCCCTGCTTAAGCCTCTCCAGGATGACTCCAGAGTCCCCCTATCCTTGTCCTAGAGTCCCAGGGAGCTGGGTGTGCCACGGTCCCCTCTGCAGGGAGTGGGTGGGACAAAGAGTGGATGTGCAGGGAGGGACCCCACAGATCAGCGTGCCCATGCAGGCAGGACTCCTTAGGGCAAACCCCCCATGTCTGGGAGTCACCATGGTGGGGTACAGGGGCTTACACAGGCTGCCTGCCGCAGGCGCTCGAAGAGCCGCTTGGCCGGGATGAGGAACTGTAGCAGGCAGCAGAGCCCATCCCCCTGGTAGCTGGTCTCCAGCAGCCGAAACACCTGGCCCAGGACGGTGGGAGCAGTGGCTTCGAAGGGCGGGTAGAGGGCCTGAAGAGCACTTTGCACCGCCGCATCCAGCGACCCGGCATCCTGCAGGAGGGAGGAAAGCGGCGCTGGTGGGAGAGTGGCCCTGCAGCGGGGACACCGTTCCCCCCCGAGCCGGTGCCTCTGCCCACCATCCCACGCTGCACTGTGCCGCTGTCGGGGCCCTGGGACGCCCGCACTGGCAATGCTGCTGAGCTCAGCGGCTCCAAACCCTCCTGGGCTGGAAACGGAGGGAACCGGGAGTGGAGCGGAGCGAGCACGGCGCAGGCGGAGCGTGCGGCACGGCGGCTCCGGTTCCCAGCGCCGGGCTGTGGTTAAGGAGCCTGGGATAAGCCTCGAGGCAGCAGCCGCCTTGCTCGGCCGCCAGCCGTGTGGAGGCGGAGGAGCCGCAGCAGCCGAGGGGTTAAGCGGAGTCAGACCAGACAGATCGTGGGGCTGTGCCGGGCTCCGCGGCTCGCTGCAGGAATGCAGCAGATGGGAGGAAGGACAAACATCTGAAGATGGATCGGGTGTTTTGGTCCAGACTCATTGCTGAATTCGCCAAACTCAAAATTATTCCTGTGTTTTCTGGGAAGCGTTCTGCCTCGTTGCATCCCCCCGCACTGCCCCAGAGTGGGGTGAGGATGCTGGGTCTGTTCCACTTGTGAACCAGCAGTTCCCAGTTCATCCTCTCAGTGCTGCAGGAGCTGTCGGCTGTGTGGCATGGCTGGTACACGGAGGGAAACCATCCCGTGGCTCCCGTGATGCTCGGGCTGTGCTCCAGGCAGCGTGGGGATGACTCTGGCACAGCTGGCAAGGGGACCCCATTGGTGAGTGGAGAAGAGGAGCATCCTCCAAGCAGCTGGGTCTTGCTCCCGTAAGAGCACCCAGGAAGTCCAGTGGGATTAGCTCAAGGCAAGC
The DNA here is from genome assembly GCA_013400515.1 of Erpornis zantholeuca. Classification (NCBI taxonomy): domain Eukaryota; kingdom Metazoa; phylum Chordata; class Aves; order Passeriformes; family Timaliidae; genus Erpornis; species Erpornis zantholeuca. The sequence goes on along the minus strand of VZTN01025418.1, from coordinate 174,344 downwards.
GTTAGTTTCAGGCAGCTAATCCTTGGTCCAGGAGCCCATACAGAGACAAAGGGGCCACGGTTAATTCAGCTTAATTAGTTTTAATGCGCTTTAGCTAAAGCACTTTGCAGTCATGCTCTGGTTAATTCTTCATGACTTTTTTTCCGTGTCTCGGCACAGGAATCTCCTGCTCTTGCACCTGACAGGAGAAGCCACAGAGCTGGCAGAGGAGGAGGCAAGCCAGTCCCTTCTCAGGGCCTTGATCTGCCAGGGTGTTTCCTGTCCAGGCTTTCTGCCCTTGGAACTTTCTCCCCGAGCTTTGTCTTACTGCACACAGTTCTTAGAATGGACTGGAGACCTTACTCCGGAAAATCCCTGCTGAAGGGCAAAGCCCAGCACCCCACTCCATGTTGCTCCAGTGGGGCCCTGGTGCAGCTACCACCTCCATGCCCAGCACTGCCAAGCTTGACTTCCTCCTCCCCATCCCAACACCTGAGCTGCAACAGGAGGATCCATCCAGCTCCAAACACTGCCACAAGAGATGAGCCAGAACTGCCCACCTTGTCCCTAACAGTCTTTTAAATCCTTCCAGAAAAGGAGACTCCACCTCTGCCTGGGCAGTCTGTGCTAGGGCTTGACAATCCTTTCAGTGAAGAAATTTTCCTCAAATATCCAGTCTAACCCTCCTCTGGCACCACTTGAGGCTGTCTCCTCTCGCCCTATCACCCAGGACATCGTCCAGCGGCAGGGACTATGCGTGCCAGTGTCAGGAGAGAACCAGGGACTGATGGAGGCACCAGACACAGCCCGGGTTGTGCTGGGGAATATTTTGGCCTAGAATGACTGACTAAAAATGTTTTCACGGAGTGTCACACAGCACTTCATCACTGGGGGAGGTTTTTGGGGTAACCATGATGCAACAGCTCCGAGTTCATAGGCGAAGCTGCATCCGGGCCGGCCAGGAGCCCATAGGAATCCAAAAGCAGCCAGTTATCCCAGCCCCTCCACCCGCTGCGAGGGAGAGAAGCCGGAACAAAGGCATTAGGGAGCATAAGGAGATTTACATTTGCAAAGCTATTTCCATTTTAATAAGCCAAAGTGCTGTTAAATAGAGATTGATATTTCTCCCCAAATACCCATATTTTTAAAGTGGTTTACACCAACAAGACGGGCTGGGCTTTGGGGCTTTGGTGCGGTGAAGTTGTTTAACCTGTGCCCAAAGCCACAGGGTGACTCAGCTCCAGCTCCTTTCTCCCCCCTGCTCAGGAAGGAGCGAGTTTTGAGCCTGGGACCAGTCCTGAATACCAATTCCGCTGCCTCTCCGGCAGCTCTTGCTGTCACCAGCTTTGGCAGGACACGATGCAAGCGCTCAGCCCGGCCCGGAGCGGGAGGCCGCGCTCAGCGCAGAGCCCGGGGCAACGGCACGTGTCGGCTGCGGTGACCAATGATCCAATCGCCCTGCCGAGCATCCCCGGCGCTGGCACGGCCCACACGGCAGCTCCCCCTCGCTGCACCCATCCCCCTGACTAACTTTGCAGGGAAGTTTAAGCATCGCACGATGCAGCCCCGCGCACACCTGCCCAAGTGGCCACAGCCACGTCCTCCTCCACACCTGACCTCCAGCCTTGCACTGACCTTCACCTTCACACCCAACCTCTACCTCCACACTGACCCACCTCCACTTTCACACACGCCTCCACCTTCCATCTGTCTCTGCCTTCCCACCCACCTCTGCTCTCACACTCACATCCACCTCCACACCCACCTCTGCCTTTGCACCTCCTTTCACCTTCGCTCCCGACCTCCCTCTGCTGTGGCTCCCGCTGCCCACCCCGTGCCCACCCGCTGCCCGCGGGGCCGGCAGCCACGGAGAGGGGCAGCGGCAGGGAGAGGGATGCCCCAGGAATTACCATGTTTCCCAGGAAGTGGCAGAGGGGCCGGGGGCCGCGGCACAGACCGTCCCGTCCCTCCTCCTCCTCGCCGGCTCTTCCCGGNGCCGGGGGGCGGGGGGCCGCTTTCCTGTGCCCGCCGGCGGGAGCCCCCCGGGGCAATCGCCCTGTATGTCCCTCCGGGCGGGGAGGGCAGCCCCCGCCGGGGTGGGATGGGATCGAAGCGGAGGGAGAAAGAAACCCCGAGGGGGTGGCAGGAGGCGGCTGTACCGGGGGTCCTCCCCCAGTGCCCCGCGTCCCCTGGCCCCCGAGCGGCTCCAGGCGGAGGGTTCTGGAATACACCGGGAACACGTAGAGCTGCATGTGCGTGTATGTGTACATGTGTGGAGATGTGCTCATATATGCATTTTTTGTGGGGATGCCCCTCTTTTGCAATCCACCCCGGGGCAGTGTGATGCCCCGGGACCGCTCTGTGTCCCGGACGGATCCCAGTTCCCGTTCCTGAGTTGCCCCAAAAGCGCAGCAGCAGGACAGTGAATGCCTCTCACTGTTCCAGAGATGGGAAGGACCTACTGAAGGGCAGGATCATGGGATTCATCAACCACAACCGTACAAAAACAACCAGCATAAGAGCCAAAGCCACAGATTTGGTGTCTCCTAAGGCAAAGTGCTGCTTCACACAGCCCTGCCAGTCCTGGGCACAGACACCTCCCCCAGCCCCAGGCATGCTGGGCACAGCATCACCAGCTCTGCCAGCCCTGTGCACAACGTCCAGCACTCTCAGCTGCTCTGCCCCTTGCTCAGGCTGGAGTCATTTCCACCATTGCATTCGTGGGAATGGGCTCAAGGCCGGGACTGGGGCTGGGAAAGGAGACGGGAGCAGGGTGGGTGGGACGGCCACAGCGTGGGCTGCAGGCTGCCGGGGCAGTCTCGCTAGCGAACATTTGTCCAGGGATCAGCGAGCGGCCAAAGGACACGCTGTGAAAACAAGCCGAGACGGGAGGAGGTGCAGCTGGGCTGCTGGCGTGTGGGAGGGAGGACGGCGCCAGCGAGGCCTTCGCGTTTGCATCCCATTTCCTCGGGAGCTGGCGAGATCCCTCCTGCTGCCCGTATGGATCACGAGTCCTGCAGGGGCTCAGGCACCAGTGGTTGTGCGGGTGGGCAGAGTCCTGACCATGTGTACCAGGCTGAGGTGCCCAGCTGAGCCCACCACAGCACTGCCCCTTGTCTCCAAGCCCCTGCTCAGCAATCCCATTGCCAGCTGGGACCAGCTGGGCAGCTCCCCATCCCCACCAGTGGCCAATTGCTCCTGTAATTGTGTTAGTTCACTTACCAGCTTCAGGATTTTCATAGTTCCCCTGAGTGCAGGGGAAGGTGGGCTCAAGGCTGTGAGCATGGTCACCCATGAAATGAGCCCAAGAGCTGTGGCTCTTGCATCTCTTGATGGACACCAGGGCTAGGAGAGGGCAATTGAGGGCAGTGGGAAGGAGGACAGTGCGACTGCATCCTGGCACCTGTACAATGGATCGATTCCTCTGTGCTACTGGCGAGCAGGAAGAGACAGATGTGGAGCTGAGCCCAGGGGGACCCCACCACCCTTCACCGAGAGCAGTAGCTCCCCACCTGCACCTCGAGGTGTCTCTTGCCATCTGTGCTCAGCTGGGCCCCCCTGCGAAGGTAACCGGCAGGTCGAGCCCCACATCCCCACATCCCCCAAAGCAGTTCCCCATGCTTTCCAGCCAGCCTCAGACAGCAAGGCTGGGGGTCAGGGTGCTGGGGAGCAAGTCCAGCAAAAGGCAGAGCTTCTGGGGGCCACCTGGGTGCCCCCCGGGCCACTCACCCCATGAGCTCACCCTCCTCTGCTGCTCCTGTTCTCCATGTCCTGTTTGTCCCGAGCAGCTGCTGGGACAGGCTGCATGTGGCCTCTTGCCCTGCCCCTCTTCCGGCACAGAGCCACCATTCAGATCCCCCCAGGCTCTGCCCGAGGTCACCATTCTTGCATTTTTATTTTTTACTCTTCTGCAAAATCAACCCCCTCGCCTCTCTGTGTCCCCTTTTGTGTCCCATGAGGCTCCCAGACTGTGTCACAAGCTGGTGTGCTGCGAGAGGAGCCTGCCTGTCTGGGGGAGTGCAGCCCTTGGCTGGGGGAGACACGCTGACTGCAGTGCTGGTCCCAAGGGTCCCCTGGGATGCCACTGGGATGTTGGGGTGGAGGGAGGGTGAGGGTGGTGAGCCCAGCATCAGAATTCGTCTCTGGGGCAGGCTCCCAGTGGGACCCTGGTGGCTCCTGCCCACATCCCCAAATCCAGGGGCCTCATCTGCTGCTGGCTATGAGGCTCTGGCTGTGTGAGCTTTGGGCCCCACCCCGGGTGTCCCCGCTGCCTGGGGATGAAGCGGTCAGGGCTGGCGTCAGCAGTGACCCCACACAGGCCCAGAGCCCTCCCGGCTCCAGAAACAGCTGAGGCTGGGTCATGCTGAGCCTGCAGCTGGGAAAACAGCCGTGGAGGAGCCCCCACATGTTCTCCAGCTGTATTTTTAGTTGCTGCTGGGTCAGAGGCTGCCAGAGATGCGCAGGTGACAGTGGGTAGCGTCAGGCTGTGACACCACATGCGGTGCAGTGGGCAGGAGCCACAGCTCCCCACACCTCGACGACAGGGCTTCTCCGAGCTCTGGTAAAGTCCCTGTTGGTCCAGGGGCAACGGCAGTTGCCACAGGTCCTGATGACAGCCCAGTTCTCTTGGTGACAATGACCTTGTCCTGGCTGGAAATGGGTGAGGGAGGCTTTATTTTGGGCTGACAGCTTCTCTTTCCAAGTTGCCTCCAAACTCAGCCAGGCTGCTCTCACTTTTCTTGCTGAGTCCCTGGGGTTTTCCCTGGTGCTTCCCCAGCCCACATACAGCTGCCAGTAGCAGGCTGGTGAGCAGCAGCAGCGAAGCTCTTGGCACTGGCACAAGCTGCCTGGGGAATTCCCGGGCTGGTTGTTGCACTGGGGAACACAGGTGAGTCCGGATTTCCTGGCAGATGGCAAGAAAGGATGGTGTCCTTGCTGGCAGCCCCAACCCAGCTTTTGTCGTCCCTGTGTAGCCCCAGCACGTGGCTGCAGGGTGTTTTGAGCCATAGCATCACGAGAGAGATGTGGAAAGAGCCAGGGCATGATGGGGAAGTGCCCACACGTGCTGAGGAGCGTGTGGGGCCAGAGGGATCCCTGACCTGGGGAGCACGGGGTGGCCTATGGACAGTGGAGAGCGAGGTCTTGACCTGCAGTCCTGGGCAAAGGGCAGCAGCAGCACAGGACTCCCGCAAGTCCCTTCCCTCCTGGGCTCCTTGTTCCCATCTGACCATTCCCATTTCTTCCCCAGCAGCCTGGGGGAACCAGCCTTTCCCCAGGGGAGCAGACCCCACGTTCCCAGAACAGGCAGAGCAGCTTGGTGGGAGAAGCCTTTACCTGTCCGAAGGGCTGGGTCAGGCAGGGCAGGATTTCATGTTCCATCCCCTCTGTCACCACTTGCAGGAAGCACTACTGGGAAGCGGCACATATGTTGGGCTTTAGATGTGGTTTTGACTGTTCCTTGCCGAACATAGCAGTGTTTGGTCAGGGTTCAGCTCTTTGAAGGCTTTGTTTCAGTTCAAAATTTGCTCAAACCCAGGGGGAAGACTTCCTGGTTTTGCTTCCTCTCTGTGCTACTCCCTAACAAATTTCATATCTCCTTATGGAAGGGTTGTGGCTCCTCAGTGCTCCTCCTGAACATCTTGGATGTTGTTTTGAAGCAGCCCTTCGGTGGGAGGGGCTGTCACCATGGCAGGTTTGGGAGCTCCTGCTCCAAACTGAGCCAGAGCCAGCAAAGAGCTGATGATGGGTGACCGGCAGGGTCACAGTGCCAAAGAGGCTGTGAGTGGGGATTGGCCTTTTGCCTTTCTCCTCTGCCCTTGGATGCTTCTTTCTGAGCTCTGCCAATGGGCTCCTGACTCCCAGGCATGGAATGGGCTGGCACTGATGGAGAGTCACAGCCTGTGGGTGGTGATGGTGGGTGCCTGTGGGACACAGCCCTGCCCTGGGTGGTTTGTCCCTCTCTGCAGGCACCATCCTTGCCATGTTCCTGTTTCCCAGGTCCCAGAGCTGGCACTGACTGCAGTGCCCCTTTCCAAAGCCGTAGCCACTCCTACAAGCCTGGTGGGCATTTGCTGGGTGTCTGCCAGGCAGCCTGCAAGTGACCCTGCTCATGGGAAGAATAGCAAACGGGAACAGAGTGTCTTGGTCTCTCCATCCTCAATCTCCATGTGCAGAGTTCCTCCAGCACAGGCACCCAGGACTCTGTGGCCTCATCCCTTGGGGTCTTCTGAGGCTGCAGCACTGAGGGATTGCTGTGCTTGAGCAATAGCTGCATTTCACAACATCCTTGATTGGCTCAGGGATGTTGCCTCTGGCAGCCAGGACTTCCCTGTATCCAGCATGAGATCTGCCTACATCAGCAGCCATGGCTTGCCAGGACACCCGGCACGGGAAATGAAAGTAACTGAATTATTTCCTCTTCCCTCACTTTTGTCCTGCACAGAGAGATCAGCCAGCCCAGCTCTCCTGGCTGGGGGAGCACAGCGGTGCTCCCCTCTCACCCCTGCCTGGCTGCAGCCATCGTGACAAGAGCTGTGACATGTCAGGCCTCAGAAGTGTCTTTGGGGCTTGATCCTGAGGTGATGGATGTCTCCTCCTGTGCATGGCTGCTCCATGCAGGAGCCCCATGACAGGGCCTGGAGGTGCAGGGCACTCCACTGATGGAGTTGCCCTGGTGCAGATGCCCAGCCCAGGCAGGTGCCCCTTTGCCAGCCCTGCTGGGTGTGGGGGTCCCTGGGGTGTGCTCACAAGAGGTGAGAAGCTGTGACCTGCCTTCTTTAGCCATTGCTGTGACCCTTCTTTAGCATTGCTGCTCTGGTGCCTTTGGCAGGTCCGTGGTGTGACAGCAGCAGCCCAAAGAGTAGCCAGGAGACCCATAGGACAGGGAGAGGAATGGGGGGAAGCTCCTGGGGCACTGCTCCTGGGAAGCTCAGGCTGTTCCCAGCTTTTGCTGGGTGCAGGCTGCAGGAATGTGGCTCTGTCAGGCTCAGCTGGCAGTGCCAAACCCGGCTCTGCTCCACTGAGCATCTGCTGCTGCCACAGGCAGGGACTGCTGGCACTGACAGAGCTGGAAATTGGGCTGTTGCCTCCCGGTTTCCACTGCCCCTTCCCTGCCTTTGGTGAGAGGCACCAGGTGTGCCCTGTGCTGGGCTGTGCCGTGGTGCCAGCGGCACGGAGGAGCAGGGCGGTGGCCAAGCAGGAAGTCCTGGGAACACCCCCCATGGCTCCACACACACCACCCTCGCTTGCAGTTCCCATTTCTGCAGGGATATAAAGGTGGTGTGGATAGGGAGAGCCCAGCACAGCCCAGCACTGCGGGAAGGCAGGATGGGAGTGCAGAGCCTGGCGGTGGCTGGCGGGGTGCTGGCCTTATGCCTGGCACTCACCACAGCCACCAACTCCGGCTTCGTGGTGAGGATCACCCAGGCAGGCTTGGACTACGGTGGGTTCTGCTTCTGATTTCTCTCCTCACAGATGTGCTGGTGGCAGAGGTGTGGAGACAGGTACCCTGTGAGAAGTGCAGGGTGTGGGGCAGGATGGGGGATCCTCGGCCATGGGTGCCCATATGAGGAGCACAGGGGCAGGATGGGGAAATCCTCGGATGTGGGTGCCAAATGCACCATCGCCCAGGGCTTCCCCTGGCACACCCATCTGTCCCCCACCCCACAACTTGATGGAGCCCCTGCAGAGGGGACCAGCCCTGGGGGGTCTTGGGGGTCTGCAGTCAGGCAGTGTTGGTGGCTGGCACAGCAGGAGGGTCCTGGACCCAGAGCATGTCCAGGCAGCTGAGCTGTGAGCCCTGGAGGAAGGAGCTGCAGAGCAGAGAGGAGGTGGGGAGCTTTGCAGGGGGGGCAGTGACAGAGATGGATGGGCCCCATGCTGGTTTTATCGAAGCAGGCAGAGCCCTGGCTCCAGCAGAGCGCAGTTATGGATTGAAATACACTGTGTGAGAAACAGCTCATTTACCCAGCAGCTCTGCCAGCCCTGTGGGAGAGAACGTGACTCCCCTTCCCAGACAGAGGCAGGGGTGCAGCACCCACTGAAGCCGTGCTGGGACATGAACCCCATCCATCTTTGCCTGCTGACAATGGGCATGGAGCACCCCTGTGCCTCGGACCTCACACACCTCAGCTGGTTGGCAGCCTGGAGAGTGAGGACTGGGACATCTCTCTCCTTTCTGCAGCCACCCCCTTCCCCTGGGGCTGCATGCAGGGCACCAGGCAGCACTGCCTGTGTGCTTGAAGGGCTCTGTGCATGGAGGTTTACTTTAAAGCCAGTCTGGGAGGTGGAAAGCAGTCAGGGCATCACCTGGATGTTTTCTTTGATCCTTCTGCTGTGTGTCCAGTGTGTGCTCCAGCTCCTGTGGCAGTGGTGGCATTGATGCTCTCCCTGTGCCCCTGCAGCCCATCAGCATGGGATTGCCATCCTGGAGAAGGAGCTGGCCCAGCTGAAGCTGTCAGACATCTCGGGTGATTCTCGTGTTGGGCGCGTGGGGAAGGTGCGCTACGAGCTCTCCAGGTGAGTCCTGCCAGTCCCTTGGAGGCACCCACTGCCCCTCAGCCCAGGCAAGGGACAGGAGGGGTGGGGAGGGAGGGGAGTCCCTGGAGCAGTGAGGAGCATCCTGTCCCCGCTACAGCTGCCCGAGATGCTGACCCTGTCCTTGGTGCAGGCAGGTATGTTCCTGTTTCACTCCTTGCTGAGGGGGAAAAAGGGAACCGGGGTGATGGCACTCTGGATATGGGTGGATTGTGAGCAATCAAAGCCTGGGTGGTGGAGATGGCCTTGCCTGTGGGACCAGGGCACCCATTCCCATGTGGAACAGGAGCCCAGCCCCTGTGGAAATGCCAGCTCCCTGCTGCCCCGGGTGCCTCTCTGCTCCTGCTGTGCAGGGTTTGGAGCTGCCGTGGGTGGCTGCAAGGGCCACATTCCCAAAGGTGCTGCTCTGCTCTGTGTGTCCCTGCCAGGCATAGCTTTGCAGCAGCAGAACTGCAGCTAAGGACACTGCCAGTGCAGTGATTCCACTCCTTCCATCCCTCCTTCCATCCCCAGCCTTGTGCTTGGGAGTGAGGAGCCATTGACTTTTCTTTTCATTCATGTATTTTTAGACTGCGCCTTCGTGATTTCCACTTGCCGTACTCACGGATTACCCCGATCTCCAACGTGGGCCTGCAGGTCTCCATCTCCAACGCCTTTGCTGAGCTGGATGGGGACTGGAGAGTGAAGTTCCTCTTTGTGTATGTGCCCAGCTCTTCCTCTCCCCATTCAGGCACTCACTCTATGTCTCCCTCTCTGGATCTGGACAGGTTTTTTCTCCTCTACCTCTCCCTTGTGTTTTGTGCAGCTGTCACTTTGCTCCCCCAGATGCGATGGATAAAACAGGGTGGGAGGCAGGAACGAGGCACATGATGGAGGAGCTATACATGGAACCTCAGGCTTCTCTTCAACCACCCCTACTTACTCTCACTCCCCTCTATTTAAGGGTTACCTCTCCTAGTTTATGTGCCAGTGAAATTTGTTTCCCCTGAGTTTAAAACTTTCCCAGTCTACTCTGGATGCACCATACAAGGGGGAGATGATCTAGATAGATTCATCCTGAAGCAGATTTGAGGTCCCTTCACCAGGCCTTGGCATTGAGAACCATCCCCTTCTCATCCTCCTCTCCCCGCAGCCGGGACCATGGCTCATTTGACCTGAAGGTGGAAAATGTCTACATCAAAATCAGCCTGAGGCTGGGCAGTGACACCACTGGGAAGCCCACCATCAGCACCTCGGACTGCAGCACCCGCATCTCCAAAGTCCGGGTGCTCTTTTCGGGCAAGTTTGGGTATGTAACTTCTCTGGAAGCTCTGGAAACACTGTGTGTTAGCCCACCTGCCTTGGGAACGTGGCTCTGCCATTGGAATGTGGCCCTGGTGTAAGGAGTAAGTTGTTGGCAAATCTGAGGTTGCCTGGTCTCAAATCTGGCCTGAGTTTCTCCTGCTGTGGGTGCACATTTCAGGGGGGCGGGTGTGGTTAAGGCAGACACCAAACTTCTGTGGTTTACCAGCGAGTCTGTTTGCAGATCTAAACCCTGGGGCAAAGCCACAGCCAAACTGATGTGGGAATGATGTTCTCAGGGTCTTGCATCTCTAGGGTCTCCCTTTCCTACTCACACTTCTGCAGTATGGATCTGAGCTGGACAGGGCTTCTCTGTGTGTTTCCCTGCAGGTGGCTTTACAACCTCTTCCACAGCAATATTGAGTCCAGGTTCCAGAAGATTTTGGAGGACAAGGTATGTGAGCAGTGGAGGGCAGGGCTCCAGGGTTGTCTGGTGGTCTTTAGCCCTCACTTGTAGGTGAAGTGCTGGAAGGATCAGATGTAGGGATGTAACTACAGCCAGAGCACACGACTGTGTTGCTAACTCAGTAAAAACCAAAGGGATGGGCATTGCAGGATCTATAGCATAGTGTGACTCAGCCTGAATTTGAAACCTGGAGCCTCTGCCAAAGCCCAGCATAATTGGCTCCTAATTAACAAAGACTTTTCTTTCCATGTGGTCAGTTAATTAGATCTCATGTCTCAGCCAAACTCACTGTAACCTGATCAGAACTGTCCTTTAACCAGCCATGCTCTGGAGGGCTTTGGGAAGCACTGGGGGGAAACTCTCATTCCTGGATTTCAGACATTTGGTGTTTTGTTTTACTGAGGGGGGTTAGGGAGCTCTGGTACTGCTGCCTGGTACAGACACTGACATGCAGGAGACCTGCAACAAGACATGGAAACAAGCTGTTAGCAATAATTACTACAAGGATAACTGGCATGAGTTACAGCCTCTCTGGATGTGAACCTTGCTCGGGAAGGAGGCAGCTGGAGATCAGGCAAATCCTACTCCTGCAGAAGATCCCATCCTGCCCAGGCACTACTCCCAATTCCATGCAACGCCTTTCCCAAGGCCCCTGGGGTCTGTAGCAGCAGATGGTCTGGCAGCAGAGCAATACTAAGCCTCAGAGACCTTTTCTGCTGTTTTATCTCCTGGAAGGAGGGCAGCTCTGGGACTACGAAGGGACCCCACTGCCCTCTGCTCTTCCTCCAAGCATCCTCTGCCCCACACACCTTCCTCACTGTCTTTGTGGAGTGATGGTGTGAGGGGCAAAGGGCAGGAAAAGGCAGGGGCAGGGAGTGAGCTGCACCAGGATCCGTGGGCACAGCCAGGCCACAGCCCAGCCCAGGCAGCCTCTGTCTGCCTCCTGCACTCACCACAGTGCTTGGGCACTCCTTGTTCTCCCAGTCCTGGTAGTCCATTCACAGGGAGATCCCAGCCACAGGGAAATCCAGGTAACAGGGAAATCCGGGTCATGGGGAAATCCCAGTCACTGGCACCAGGGCTGCATTTGCCTGCCTGCAGCAACACCCTCATGGGCATTTCCAGCACAGACAGAAAAATATCACTGGGCACAGGGGGCACAGGGAAGAGCTGCAACCTGCTGTCACTAAGGCCATGCCCAAGGCTCTGTCCCATCTCCTCCTCCTCTCTGTCAGTGCAGTCACTGCCCCTCTGCAGCATCTCATTGTCAGCTCTGTGGGCTGCATGCCCAGTCAGACAGATGATGGACAGATCCTGCCCGTGGTTGCTGTGACATTACAGGGAAAACACTGAAAGGAGATTTCCTCAGCCATCTGCAGGACTGTGCCCCACAGTAAATTTCCCAGACTAGTGGTGAGCCTGCAATAAAATCCCCACTAATGCTGGGGCTTCACTAGTGGAAGGCAGAGGCAGAGGGATGCACTCTTCTGCCCTGACACACAGAGCTGTAGGAGGTCAGCAAAGCTCAGCTTCAGTGCAGTGCTCCTGCCCCTGCAGGGTGGGTTAACGCTTTCAGTTGCTCTGCTTGGGCCAAGTCCTGGCTGCTCAGCACAGTTCATTCCTGCATGGGCCACATGAGATTCCTTCCAAGGGCCTCTCCAGAGCTGAACTGTGCCAAGGGGAAATTGGTGCAAGCAGATGCTTGTAGGTATAAACCCTGCTTGTGTCTTGGACACTTCATGTGCTACCTGATGAATGGAGACAATCATCACTGTGTGTGCTCTTTTATTTAAGCAGGCTTTGTCACAAAGCAGGGAGCGTGGCTGAGGCTCTGAGCAGGGGCTGTGACCTGGCTGCCCCTGCTCAGCTCTGTGGCCTTTCTGTCCCACAGATCTGTGAAATTGTGGACAAGTCTGTACAAAATGAGCTCCAGACGTACGTCCGGACCTTACCAGGTACTGAGGGGCTCCATGTGGGTTTAGGAGCAGTTCTTCCTGGCTTTTCTCAGCTGTGAGGACAGTGTTTTACCTTGTGTCCACTCCCCATCTGCTATTCTGGCACCCAAGCTGGGAGCTGGGGAGCTGGGGAACACCTTCTCAGCAGAGACAAATCACTGTGTGCCCTGTCTGGCTGCAGAGATCCCTCCAGGGTCTGTGCCCCAGGACTGGCAAGGACTAGGGCTGCTTTAGCTGGAGGACCCAGGCCATTCCTCAGGTCCAGGAGTTGGTTTGCATGGCTGAGAAACATCCAGGAGAAAAATGGTTTTTTCTCTTCTAAACAGAAGCAAGCACACATGCAGCTGGTACTGAACTGATGCACCAGGAAGTCCAAGCGTGGCACTGCCCGGATGCCAGTGGAGGCCATCTGCTCCCAGCTTTCCCAGCCATCTCCCTCTCTCTCACCTCTCTTCCCTGTGTTTACAGTCACAGCCAGGATAGATGCCAAGACTGGGATTGATTACTCCTTGGTGGCACCCCCAAGAGCTACAGCCCAGTCCCTGGATGCAGACCTGAAGGTGAGAGGCTGCCCTGGGGACACTTGATTTGGCCAATGCCATTGCCACAGGCTGGTGAGAACTAAGGTTTTGGTAAATGCTGCAAATGCTGTTCGCCAGCCTGAGTCAGCAGGTGAGCCCCAGCGCTATCTGCACCCTTTCTCCACCTCTCTCCCTCCTCCCAGGGTGAATTCTACTCCCTGGCCAACCGCTCCACTGTCCCCTTCTCACCGCTGCCACTGGCCTTCCCCTCGGACCACGACCGCATGGTTTACTTTGGAGCCTCCAGCTACTTCTTCAACACAGCTGGCATCGCCTACCGCGAGGCCGGGGCACTGGTCTTCGAAATCACGGAGGACATGGTGAGTGGCACGGGTGAGACAGGGCTGGGAAAGAGGTTCCATTTGCTGAGGTGCTCTGGGAACAGCCAGCAGTCTGAGAAGCCCCAGAGAGAGAGCTGGGGGCTGTGGGATGGGGATGGGCTGTCAGACACAGGTGTGTGTGGGGATGGGAGGGCTCACCATGGATCCCTGTGTGCCACATTGGCCCAGCGTGACAGTCCTCTCCCTGCAGATCCCAAAAGATACTGGATTCAAATTGGAAACCTCCACCTTCTCAGCCTTCATTCCCCAGGTGAGCAGTCTGGCCCTGCCTGCCCAGAGCTCTTGCACGCTCAGGCTTTGCTCTGTGCCAGGTGTTCTCTCCCAGGAGCAGGGGTTTGTGTGGCTGTTCCCATCCTCTTTCTACTTCCATACAGTTGGAGGAGATGTACCCAAACATGCCAATGAAGTTCAGGCTGTCTACTCCCACTGCTCCGTTCCTGACTATTGGACCAGGAGGAATCTCACTCAAGCCTGTTGTGGATGCCCAGGCTTATGTCATCCTTCCTGACTCCAGTCTGGCTCCACTCTTCCTCCTCAGCCTGGTGAGTTCAGGCACAGCCTGTGGCAGTGGGGCAAAGAAGGGAATTTGAGCTGTGCCCAGTCCTGTTGCCCAGATCGTGCCATGGGAGGTGTTGGGTGCTGTCCAGGCGCAGTGGGGGTGTCCCCAAGAGAACAACTCCTGAGCTAACAAATGGCATGTTTAATGCTGGCTGCAAATATGGCCCCTGGATGGGCAGGGGTCCTGCTGTGTTTCAGCTGGTCAGAGCTGTTCTCCCGGGTGTCTGGTTTGGGGTGAGGTGGGCTGAGCATTGCCAGAGCTCTTTGCTCTCTCCCAGACAGGGAATGTGTCTGCTGTCATCAATGTGAGATCCGACCACATAGTTGGGAGCCTGGATGTGGGCAGGTACAGAGGGGAGCAGCCACTGAGTGGGCAGGGCATGGCTGGGGGTGTTTCTGTTCTGGGTGCCCAGGGGCAGAGAGGGAGTGGGAAGGTCCCAGGGATGTGAGCTTGGTGTGGAGGGAATGAGTGGGGCTGGAGGGAGAGGGATCTGCATGGCCATCGATGGGTGGAGTTGCTCCCTTGTTGGGACATCCTCCAAAGCACCCCTTCTGTCCCTGAGCAGGATCAGGCTCTCTCTGAAGGATTCTGCTGTTGGGACTTTCGAGGTAAGCTATCCTTAACCATGACCAGAGCTCCCAGCACGGAGCTGGGAGCCTTCTGGGGGACAGGACAAGGGCTCATTCCCCCCTGCCTCCCAACATGGGACCTGAGGGTGCACCCAGCACCCCACATTGACCCTGCAGCCACCTCCTGCCTCAGCCTGCAAGGCTGGGAAAGGATGCAGAGCCAGGTCCCTTGCTGCTCTCACCCCAACATTTCCTACCCTGCCAGTGTGGCCAGACAAAGCTGCTGCTCTCTGGCAAAGCATGTGCCCATCTCAGCTCCTTGTCTCTTTTTCATTCCCAATTATCTTCCAGTGCCTGCACATCTCCTGTCCCGCAGGCTAAAGCTTTTCCTCCCCCTCTTCCCCCTCCCTAGGTGCGAATGATGCAGTCCTTAATGAACATCTTGACTTCCAGTACCCTGCTCCCACGTCTTAATGGTGAGAACCTGCTGGGGAGAATGGGGGTGCTGGAGCGCCTTCCACTCGGGTTGCTTCATCCAAGTGGTCCCAGCTTGCTAATTAAATCCTCATTGCCAAGGCTGATCCAGGGGAAAAGTGCGTGCAGGAGGCGGCAGTGAAGTGGTGGGAGCCTTTTGCTGCTCTGACAGGCTCCCAGCAGCAACTGCAATGGAAAAAATGAGCCCTATGCATATCCTAATGCTTTCCAGACCCTCTCCCCGAATCCCAGCTTCTCCTGCCTTGCCAGCAGTTCAGACCAGAGTGGGGCTGGCGGCTGGAGGGGCCGAGGGGAGTGTCATGGCACTTCTGTGGAGCAGAGTGGAGGAGAGGAAAGGGCTGGGGGAAGGAGGTGGCCACCTTTTCTGTGTGCTCTGTGCTCCCTTGACTCCCATTGCCATCCCAGTGCAGACCTGTGTGTTGTCTTTTCCAGCCCGGTTAGATGAGGGTTTCCCTCTGCCACTGCTGGACAGGATTCAGCTCTCCAATATCCTCGTGAAGTTCTACCAGGTGAGTGAGGGGGAGCACCTGGTCCCAGGTGGAGCCCATCTTGCTGTCCCCACATCCCTGCTTACCATCACAGCCTCCAAATCCAGTTCCCCCAGCTGTGCTAGGGATGGGAGGGTGCTCTCAGCCAAGATCCCAATGGCCCAGCAGCAAACCAGTGCCCTACTTTTCCTGTCTGCATGCTGGGAATCATGGGCACTACATCGTTCTCCAGTTTTAAACCTCGGGTCTGAATTTCCCACAACGGTTTCTATAGCAGCATCAGCCCCAAATTCCCACTCTCCCCGACTGGCAATGCCTGGATGGATGCTGTGAAGCCTGGTAGGATGCAGCATCTGCCTGCCCTGGTGCAAGGAGCTGTGCCAGGTCCTGGGGAGCAGAGAGAACCCCTGTGGTGGGGAGCCTTGGGGAAGTCTAGGGTCACCAAGGGGATGCCGAATAGCTGTTGTGAGGTGTGGCTGTGAAATGTCTCCAGAGCCTGCCAGGGTGAAAAATAGGCACAAGGTTTGGCAGAGCCACATGTGCCAATCCATTCTCCCTTCAGGGATGTGGTGGGTGCTGGGGGATGCAGCTGCCAGGACTGGTGGCAGCCCAGCACTTTCTCTCTTCCTCCCAGAATTTCCTGCTGCTCGGAGCGGATGTTCACTTCCAGCCCAAGGCATGAAGATAAGATGAGAGCCCTTCAGCACTGCAAATGCTCCTTTTTTTTTTGCCCTTCCCTGCCCCCCTGCCAGAGCCAAAGGCTACTGGTCCTGCTGGTGTCCCACACTGCTGCCTTGGCCTGGATCCCCAGCTGGGGCCTCACCTGGTGCTACAATGAGCTGGGGGTGCCCTGCCCTGA
Source organism: Erpornis zantholeuca (assembly GCA_013400515.1). Lineage (NCBI taxonomy): Eukaryota > Metazoa > Chordata > Aves > Passeriformes > Timaliidae > Erpornis > Erpornis zantholeuca. The sequence goes on along the minus strand of VZTN01025418.1, from coordinate 158,236 downwards.
GCCACCCCCTCCCTCCCTCCCTCTGAGCAGCAATAAAGGTGCTAGTGCCAGGGTTGCGGTGTTGGTGTCACTTTCTGTGCCCAGGGCTGCACTGGGCCAGATGGGAGTTGGAGCTGGATCAGAACCACTTCCTTTGGCTGTTTCCATGACCATGGCAAGGCACCATGGAACACCTGTGTCCCACTGTCCTGTCCCTTCACTCCAGACTTGGGGCAGAGTGGCTGGAAAGAGCACAGTGGAAAAACCCTGGGGGTGCTGGGGAACAGCAGCTGAACATGAGCCCCAGGTGGCCAAAGGAGGCCAGGGGCATCCTGGCCTGTATCAGCCATGGTGGGGCAACCAGGGACGGGATTGTCTTTTGTCCAGTTCTGGGCCCCTCACTTCAAGAAGGATATGGAGGTGCTGGAGCATGTCCAGAGACAGGCAATGGAACTGGGGAAGAAGAAGGAGCACTAGGAACCTCTGAGGGAGCTGGGGGGATTCAGCTTGGAGAAACAGAGTCTCAGGGGGGATATTCTCACTCTCTACAACTCCCCAACAGGAGGGTGCAGTCAGGTGGGGGTCAGGCTCTGCTCCCAGAGAACAAGGGACAGGACAAGAGGACCTGATCTTAAACTGCACCAGGGGAGTTTTAGGTTGGATATTAGGAAAAATTCCTTCACAGAATGGGTCATTAAACCTTGGAATGGGCTGCCTAGGGAGATGGTGGAGTCACCATCCCTGGAGGTGTTTAAGAAAAGACTGAAGGTGGCACTCAATGCCCTGGTCTAGTTGACATGGTGGTTCTGGGTCACGGGTTGAACTCGATGATCTCGGAGGTCTTTTCCAGCCTAATTAATTCTGTGATTTTGTGATTCCCGCGGCGGCACCGCCCAGCAGAGGGGNCTGCGGCACTTCCTGAGGGCAGCCGCCGCGGGGCGGTCGGGGCCAGCGCCGGAGCTGCCGCCTGAGCCGGGCTCTACCCCCGGGGCCCCGAAAGGTGTGTGGGTCTGTGGGGCCGGAGCTGCTGGGGTCTTTCGAACCCCGGGGCTGTGGCCTCGCTGCCGGGACAAGGGCAGCCGTAAGGCCGGTGCAGACAGTGGTGCCCCGCAGCCGGAGCAGAGTGGGAAAAATGGGTTGTTTGGGAGCTTTTGGGGCCCTGAGGTGGTTTTGACGCTAGAAGGAGTTTAGTCCTTCGCTGCAAAGTCGCGTGTGTTCTTCCACCGTGGAGCTGGTTGCCCTGGCACCTGCCCGCAGTGTGTGCTGGGTTATCGGTGGGGCTGTGGCATCATCCTCTGTGGGCGTGGGGAGGGTTGGTTGAAAACCATCTGGCAGGGGATGGTTTTCATTGCCCTGAGTGTTGTGTGTCAGTAAGGACACGGCTGCTGCTGCTCTGCAGTCACGGCCTAGCCATGTCCTCCTACAGGCCACAACAGGTTTCCCACAGTCTGTCCTTCGGTTTATTCTTTGTGGGCTGCAGGTGCAGGCGGCTTTGGTGCTGCTTCCCTGACTCCAGTGGTGGGATTGAAGGCTTCTTCTCACAGACCAGGTGATAGGACAGGTTGTGGACAGGAGCTGAGCAGGCTCCCGTGTCACACACCCTTTGTTGCAGTGTACCTGGAGACCTATGGCTGCCAGATGAACGTCAATGACACGGAGATTGCCTGGGCCATCCTGCAGAAGAGTGGCTATGCCAGGACAAAGGAGCTGGATGAGGTAAGGCAGCACCTTGGCAGCTTTCCTGGAGCACATGGCTGCGGGGTCCTCACACCCTGGCTGTGCCTGTGAGTCCCAGGTTTCCTCTGGAGTGCAGTCCTGTGGGATGTTATGAGTTTTGCAGTCTGAGTTCTGTGGAGCGAAGGGAAGTACTTAACAAGTGTGGTAGAAAGCTGTGGGTTGTCTTTTTTCTTTAAACTACTGGACTTCCTCTTGGTTGGAGAGGGATTGGACACAGCTGGATCCTCCTGCATCATCTTTGAGTTTACTTTTACCATGTAGTGGAAGACTCTGCTTGTCTTCTGTTTCTTTCTTGCACCTCTGTTTGTTGAAACCTGCCATGTACTCAGGCAGGTCTTTTTCCCTGAGTTAAGTGAGTTTTACACCACTACCTCTTCAGGTTACCTGGGCAAGGCATGAGAACTTACGTTTGGCTTTTATAAATTCTGTTCTTTTTGTTACTTTCAATTTAGGCAGATGTGGTTCTTCTTGTCACCTGTTCCGTGAGGTAAGGAAACATTTGTCACTGCTGATTTGGGACAGTTTATAAGGAATTGCCATTTAAAAACCAAGGCAATAAATGTGTTGTGTGAGGAAAGGAGTGTGCAGAGGTGAAACTGGCTGTTTAGCTGAGGGTAGGGCTGGCTAGTGCTATGATTTACAATATGAGTTGTGCCATGAATTGCTTCTCCATATAGTGAGAAGTTCTTTGGCAGTGTAAGCTCTGTGTATATGCCATGGGCAGTGAGAGAGCTGCACAATAAATGATTTTATGTTTAAATATTCTATCTTCTCTTGTAGCAGCTGTCTAGTACAGTGTCTGTACTTCAAAAATACAAGGAATATGTTTAAGGGGCAACTTGATATAAAGAGAACTTTTCTTGTTCTTTCTGAACACAGATGATACCAAATGCTCATTGTCACTGGCAGGGTACCCAGTACTGTGGGAAAGGCACTTTTTCTCCCCAGGTGCTTAGTCCCTGAGATGTTTCTGCAGTGGAGATGCTCTCAGGCAAGCAAAGTGATAGCAGATAAGATAGAGTCAAAACATAATCCCCACACCACAGAGGGCACTTTGAGGTGCCATTAGATCCATCAGGTGGATGATTCCCTGCCTTTAGCTGAGCTCTCCTCACAAAGCACTTGGGCTGCTTAGGGCTGGGGCTCTGCTCAAGCACAGCAGTTGGAATACCCTGTTTCCATGGCTCCCCAGGGAGAAGGCAGAGCAGGCCATCTGGAACCGCCTGCGGCACCTCAAGGCGCTGAAGGCCCGGCGGCCCCAGGCTTGTGCTCCGCTCCGCATCGGGATCCTGGGTACGGCCCTGCTGCGTCACCTGTGCCCCACGGGCAGCACCCGCCTTGCCTTACCTTTTCCCAGCTGGAAAGGGCTGCGGGGGAGTAACAGAGGGTGGGCACTGCCTCACGAGGACCCCTCTCCTTTGTTGGCAGGATGCATGGCCGAGAGGCTTAAGGAGGAGATTCTGCACAGGGAGAAGCTGGTCGATGTCGTGGCAGGCCCTGATGCATACCGTGACCTTCCCCGGCTGCTGGCCGTGGCAGAGTCTGGCCAGCAAGCTGCCAATGTCCTGCTGTCCCTAGATGAGACTTACGCTGACATTCTGCCTGTCCAGACTAGTGCGGGTGGCAGGACAGCGTTTGTGTGAGTACCTTTTCCCAGTGCTTGTTTCTGTGGCTTGGGTTTGGAAATCTGCTGTGCAGAGCAGATGTGTCAGTGACAGCAGCTGCCCAGGAGATGCAGTGCCTGGCTGCACTGAGTCTACAGTGTGTGTGTGTGTGTTTGGTGCTGCTTTGCTGTGTGACTGAGCCCTGGAGAGCGTGCCCTGAGCTCTGGCTGTTGTGGACTTCTCTCCTTCTCCTTTGGGAACGCCTACTCTCAGCATATAATGCTGCATTGAGTGATTTCTGTGCCACTCTCACTTTCTGAAGTCCACACCTCTCTTATCGCACGCCTTCTGTGGTGCCCTGCCATGAATTCTGCTATTTATTCTTCAAATCCTCCACCCATTGTAACTTCTGATTGTTTCATTTTGCTAATGACATTGACAGACGTGAAATCAGACTCCGCTCGGTGTGGCCGTAGCGTACAGAAGGACAGTATCGCTCTCTGCAGGAGTGGGATGTAGAAGGATCTTTGATCACTGCCAGACTGCAGTGGAAGTCTGTGCCTCATTAGTTCTTTGCAGCTTTTTTGGAAATGTGCATGAAAAATCAGGAGGTGTTAGCTCAGGACAAGCTGAATCCAGTGTGGGTGGTCCATGTGTGGAACTGGCTGGGGGCAGCACTCCTGGGCTCACCCTGGGCAGGATGCAGCATGGATGGTTCTGGAGTGGTCGTGATGTGACCTGTGCTTTACCTCTGGGCAGGTCCATCATGCGGGGCTGTGACAACATGTGCAGTTACTGCATCGTGCCCTTCACCCGAGGCCGGGAAAGGAGCCGCCCCATCGCCTCCATCCTGCAGGAAGTGAGGATGCTTTCGGATCAGGTGAGGCACAGCCTCCTCCCACCTGTCCCAAACCATGGGAGGAAGGGTGGTTCCTGGTCACAGTGTTTGCAGTGGTACTTGTAACCAGTGTCGCCAGTGTTCCTGCTTTTATTTGCAGAGATGAGGTTACTGTGCGATTCCACCAGTGGCTTTTTGATTCCCCTTGTAATACTGCATGACAGACAGGGAAGGGAGGGCTTCTGTTGGAAACACCTTGGAGTAAAACCATGGCTGCCCTTGCAGCTCAGCCATCCTGCCTGAGTTATATTTCTTCCCCTGTTTATTTTGTAGGGAGTGAAAGAAGTGACCCTCTTGGGTCAGAACGTCAACAGCTTTCGAGACCTGTCTGAGGTGCAGTTTCAGTCAGTGGCTGCCCCAGGCCTCAGCCGTGGCTTTAACACAGTCTACAAAGCCAAACCAGGAGGTTTGCGCTTCGCACACCTGCTGGACCAGGTCTCTAGGATTGATCCAGAAATGAGGATCCGTTTCACCTCTCCACACCCCAAGGATTTTCCTGATGAGGCAAGTGTAAAATAAACACCTTGGCCTCTGCTTGAAGGCAGGGAGGCAGCTCTGAAATGTGAGGTATGGGCTGTGCTGCCTTCCCAAAGAGAATGTGGGTTCCCAAACTGGGAACAGCAGCTCCTGGGAGTTGGGTTTTGGGGCTAAAGCTGGCAGGTTTGCGGTTTGCTGGCTTTTAGCCAGGGAAGACTTTTCCCTTGGTAAGAGCTCTTACCAGGGAAGAGGTCTTCCATGTTAGAGTTAAGCTGTCTGAGATATCTCCTGATCATTTACCACAGGTCCTGCAGCTCATCCAGGAGCGACACAACATCTGCAAACAGCTGCACCTCCCAGCCCAGAGTGGGAGCACACGAGTCCTGGAGGCCATGCGGCGAGGGTGGGTCAGCCCATGAGGAGCCCTGTGTCCTGACCTCTGATTTGGGCTGCTGGTTTCTCCTCACTGATGTCATGGGTTTCCAGGTAGCAAATCCATGTGCTGTTCATTGCAGATACACAAGAGAAGCGTATTTAGAGCTCGTGCATCACGTGCGTGACTCTATTCCAGGTGTGTGTTCCTTTGGCTTGGTCTGAACTTGGCACAGCTGCATCTCACTGTCCTTTCCTGAGTGCAGCATTCCTCTCTTCCATGAGGGAAGTGTGCAGCTGTGTGTCTGTTGCAGGAGTGAGCCTGAGCAGTGATTTCATTGCTGGGTTCTGTGGAGAGACAGAGGAGGATCACCAGCAGACAGTGTCCTTGCTGCGGGAAGTCCGCTACAATGTTGGCTTCCTGTTTGCCTACAGCATGAGACAGGTGAGTGCAGGCACTGGTGGAGAAGGCTGTTACCTCTGGGTGTGTCACCTAAACTCCTCAGTGCTGTTTCTCACAAAAACACATTTTTTAAAAAGCTGTTGAAAATCATACTCAAAGGTTTGGTACACTGGTAGATTTCTCCCAGGAAACACTGGCAAGATATGTGGTTCTGCAAGGGCTATTGTGCCTGGAAGGCTTCTAGCTCCTCTGTAGGAATGTCAGGGTTGGTAACTGCTCGGTGGCCTGGCTCTGCAGATGCTCCAGGGTTGTTGCAGGGCAGCAACTGTGTCAGCAGAGGCTGCAGGTACATTATTTGCTGATGAGGAATGTGCTGATGGAGCTAGGCTGGAGCCCAGCTACAGGGACTGTCAGTCAAGTCTGAAGGGAAGTGAATTTTTGAGAAGGTATTTCCATGAAAAGAGTGAGTAGTTGTTAAGTCTCCGTCAGGGTGTTCTGATGTATATGATCATATGAGTATTGGATTCTGTTGGGGAAGAGGGCAGAAGGTTGGGAAACATAAGGAAGCAAAGATTCAATAAATAGATTAGAAGTAGTAGAATCCATTGCCTGTCTATGGACAGACAGGCACAGGCACATCCCGCACAGGAGCTGCAAAGCTGTTCCACAGCCACTGATACTCGGTGCCCTGCATGAAACCCCCTGCCTAAAAGGTGGAGGAGAAAGATGTGGGGAGCACAAGGACATGGCTGGCACTGGAATAGTTCCTTTGTCATACAAACTGAAATTCTGGGAAGCTGTTGCTGGGAGAGCAGTGGAGCTGGCTGGGGTCAGGCACGGCTCTGAGCTCAGTCTGGGTGCTGAGGGGCCGCGCTGGCTCTGTGTGTGCAGAAGACCCGGGCGCATCACCGGCTGCAGGACGATGTCCCCGCGGACGTGAAAAAGCGGCGGCTGGAGCAGCTCATTGCCACCTTCCGGGAGGAGGCTGCCAGGGCCAACGCGGCGCTGGTGGGACAGGCCCAGCTGGTGCTGGTGGAAGGGGTGAGTGTGCCTGGAATGGAATTGTCCTCCTCCCTTCTTGCTGGCTCTGAGGCTGTGCACAGCAGTCGGCACTTCTGCCTTCCCTTGTTGCTTTCCCCATGTAATCCCAGGACTCCCAAGACTGTTTTTTCACACTTAAGGAGACAGCCTGACTTTTCCAGAGCACTGAGCTGAGCACAGGAAATGGGATCAGTTAGGGATGCATCTCTGGTCAAGCACAGAATTTGTGCTTTGGTGTGTGTGCCACCCAGCAGCTCTGGCCACAGTGCTCTGTTCCAGGGCTTGGTTAATGTGGCTTTAATATTGTCAATAGTGCTCAATTAATTCCTGAGGCAATAAAGCCCAGCATTGAATCAGAGCAATTGCCATGCAGGTAATGTTCCCTGTCCTCTTTCCAGCCCAGCAAACGCTCTGCCTCGGAGCTGTGTGGGAGGAACGATGGCAACATCAAGGTCATCTTCCCTGATGCCGAGCTGGAGGATGCTGCTGAGTTCGGGGCTCCAGGCAAAGCCCAGCCGGGGGACTACGTGATGGTGAAGGTGACCTACCTGCAGTGCTCATTTCCTTGCACAGTGCTGTTCTCTAAGGCAGCTGCTGCCAGAAGAGCCTAAAATTAGAATGGATCCTCCCCAGCTTGTCTGTGCCTGAGGACCTGTACTGTTTTTTTCAGGTAACCTCTGCCAGCTCACAGACCCTGCGAGGAGTTCCCTTGTGCCGGACCACCCTGTCCCGTGCTGCTGCTTCTCACTGAGGGATCTCTGCTGCCCCTGGATGGAAGCAGCACATATTCTTCAGGGAGAAGCAAGGAGGTGTGGTCAGGTGGAGATATGGTAGAAACAGGGAGATATATATGTATATTAAAATTTATTTATGAAATAATAAAATACAGATATATTTCTGCTTTGCTACCAACTTACCCCTCACGGATGGTTCAAAAGGGTAGAAGCTGCATGTGAATTTGCAAAATCCAGTTACTGTGACTTGCCCTGAGGCTTGTCCCACCCTCAGAGTGCTGCAGGTCTGTCCTCTGACTGCTATCACGTCCTCTGACACAGCCCAGCCTGGAGATGGATGTGCAGAGCAGGTCCTTCCTACTAGCTCAGCTGAATTTAGGAGCTGCAAAAGCTAGTAGTGCCTACAAAATACAGCTTGAATAGCTGCTGGAGAATGGCAGGAGTACTGTCAAGGAGTAGAAAGAACTGAAAGAACAGAAGATTGATGAATTCTTTACAAATATTGGCAAAATGCATGGAAAGGGGATGCAAGAACCCACACCAAGCTCGTGTGTTGGAATGTGGTGCTGGACTGTGGAATGAAAAATGGTGTTTAATGTGCACCCGTGAATCTGTTGTGTCTGGGGCTGAAGGAATGCAGCCTTGCCCTGGTGATGGGGAGGATTGGATCTTGTCTAGAGAAGATTTCTTTGTTTCCAGGCCTGGGGGATGCATGGGAAGAGATGACTGATACCTGAGGGTCATTTCTCTCCTTTTAAAACCTGGTGTGCAGTTTTGTAATCCAAACATGTATGGATGTCCTTCCCTTTGCTCGCTAAGAGAAGCAGTTGTACTGATTTAAATGGCCAGTAAGTTCTTCAAGTGCATCTGACAGTTCCTTGTTTTCATCAGCCTGCAGCTGACCCTGGCTGCACAGTGTCACATTCCAGCCTGCTCTGTGAAATTCAAACAAGGACCTGTGACCTGCACTTGTGAGTAAACTGAGATGTGAGAAAGGATCACCCCTTTTCATAGAGATAATCATGTCATTAAAATAAATCCTTGTAAGAGGCTCTATCCAGTGACCAGTTTTGAAGGAACAGCTGGTAGCAGGGCAGACATGAATTTGCAGAATTTTAAAATAAACATGAAAGGGTTTTGCTCGAAAGCTGCCTCTCCTGCTCATCTCTTTCTGGGCTATAATTGTATCTCTTTGAAAACAGCATGGTTCACTGAATATTCATTAGGCTTCAAAAAACAAATACATTTTGCTTATTATCTCAGAGCCGAGTCCCTTCTAGAAGTGAATCTGCACAGTCAGCGCAGTCTGTGTGAGCTGAGGTGCTGACAGGCACACAGGGCTGGTCTGCCCTCCTGCTTCCACCCGGGAAAGTGTCTTCAGCCCAAGTTCACAAAGCAGGGCATGAACCTCTGCTGCCCAGTGAGGGTGAGCCTTTGGCCCAGGGGGGTTTCAGGAAGAGGCAGCAGTTTGGGATGAAATCCCAAAGGAAGCAGCAGGATGTATAAGCAACACCCTTCAGAAGTGATGGGCACTGAGGCCAACGTGCTTGGCTAATCAAGCCCCCTGGGTAGTGGCCCAATTTAACTGCCCTATGGCAAATCTTTCAGAATCACGCTCATGATTCCCAGGCATTTTGGGACCAGGGCCCAAGCCAGCACCCTGGAAATTGGTGACGGGACACCTTCCCCTGCTCATTTTGACCTCCCTAGGAACAACTATTCCAAGTGGGAAATGCAGACCACAGTGTGCCCCCCCTGCTCCATCCTACTTTGAAGCCAGCTGTGGCCGTTTTACAATAATTATTTTAAGAGCGGGAGACTAATGAGGAGGAGAGCTGGGTTTTACATTTTGATGAGGAGGTGATAATGCTCACTGCACGGGCCCCCTGGGGAGCCATAGCACTCACCATTTGCTTTGCCTCCTTAGTTTTTATAGGCCTCAGGAATGAAGACTGAGGTTTTAAGGCAGCAAAGCATTCATTAGGAAGTGCCTACGGTGACCTTGGAGGCTGAGTCAGTCCTTTGGCACTGCCTGGAAAAAGGAATGTGTTGTTTTCCTTGAGGCTTGGAGGTGGGATGCGGTTGCAGTGTCACTTGTCAGGTTTGTTGCCTGAATCCAGCTGTTGGGAAAGCTGAACTCTACCTCGTGCTCTTTCTTGCATGTTTCTGTTCCCACCCCGAGCAGGTACGAGAGCCCTGCACTGTCCCGGATCTGCCATCTCCCACTCTGAAGTACACCTGTCCCTTCTGCAGGTCGAAATAGTGCCCTTCCAGCCAGTCGTGCCCAGGTTACACCCATGGGCAAACACCTAAGGAGGCGTTTGGCAGATCAGGTTTCCCAGTACAGACCTGAAGTGCTGGGATGACATTTACTTTCCAACAGCAGCCGTGCCCTGAGGGTGTTTCCTGACATCGGAATTTCGTAACACACAGCCTGCACTTTCCTTTCTGCTGGCAGGGTGTGTGGGTGAGGCTGGACATCACCAGCACATACAAATAGCTTCACCTGGCAGAAAGGTCGCTGTCAAGAGAGAACAAGAGCTCGTTTGTTCCCCGGACCCCCATCAAAGAACAAACTTGTTTGTGCTCAGGGAGTGCAGGGACAGACAGCAGCGGGCGCTCACAGCCCCTGTTCACCGCTCAGCACTGGCTTCTCTTGGCCTAAGGACAGTCTCAAAATTGATGTGATCATTGCCTACACTTCCTGTCCAAACCTGCTCCCTTCTCCCAGACTTTTGAAGCAGCTTGGGCAGAGTAGTCAGGCTTTTCCCAGTGCCAGAGCAGGCCATGGTGTATCATATTCTTCCCCAGAACCCCTAGAGCTCTGCAGTCTCTTTTTGCTCTGCATGTCATGGCGATGGTGGACGGAAGGATGGATGTTTTCCCTGATGGAAGCCTGTGAGCACAGTTTGCTTTCGGGCAGTTGGAGCCTCGCTCTACTGAAGCAGTGGCAGGTGACAAGGCATTGCCACTGAGTGATGCCAGCAGCCTGTCAGGCTGTGCCAGGGGAAGTGCTTTCCTCTTCTTTTCTCATGGGTTTTGACTCCAGCAGACAGGCTCCATGTGCCTGCCAGCCCGTTCCCCCAGGCCTCCTCTTCCTGCTCTGGGACTGCTATGGGCTGTAGGTCCAGGGAGTTTTCCTTCAGCAGCTTTTCATTACCATTTCTGAAAGCAGCTCTTTGCACAGAGCATTGGGATTTAATGCAACAAAGGACTTTCGAAACTGTTTTCCACTTCTAAAACCAGTTCTGTCTTTAGTTCTCTCCTTTCTGGAACTGGAAGTGGTTGGGTCCTGGCAGGGCAGGTACAGCTGCTCCTACAGGCTCCTCTACAGCCAGTGGTGAGCTCTGTGCTGTGCTGGAAATGCAACGAGCTCTCCATTGCCACTGCTTGGTGCACCCCCAGACCAGCCCCAAGTTGCTCTGCAGCCCCCCCAGGTTGGCATTGTCTGTCCCCAGCCTCCCTCCATGTCCATGCACTTTCCCTGAGCACTGCTGGGCTGTGACCTGCATGGCAATGAGAGAGGCACTGGTGGTGAGTGGCAGCTTCGAGTTCTGGGGGTTTGTGAATTCAGAGGGTATCTCGCAGTCTGTCACAGGCACCACTGCTCTCTGGGGCCCAGGAGTCCTGCAGCTTTCCCTCCTCCCTTGTGAGCAATTTATTTCCTTTACTGACAGACAACTATTGACTTCTCATTCTCCTGAAGATGAGATGTCTTGTCTCATCAGGTTTAAATTAGTTTTATCTTTAGCCTTTCCTATTAATAAGCTCTCATCGCGGTGTCATTACTTGATATCTATTTTCTGATGTTTTTCATTAATGGCTCTATATCTTCCAGATATTTTTTCAAGTTTTTTTTTTCCCCTGCTGCTGAGTTATTTAACAGTCAGACACAGATCAGAGACATGAAGATGGTCTGATGCTGGTCAGAGACAGTGTGGAATGGCCCAGCACCACTGGGTGTGCAGGACAGGATGCTGGAACTGTGGTGGGGCTGCACTGAGGCTGCCAGGGATGGTCACGCATTCCCTCTCTGTCTCTCTGCATCCCTCTGATCCCAGCCTGAGCTCTGACACGCCTGGGGCTCTCAGGAGCATAAGTCAATAGAGTAATTAAAATGCCTCCCGTGAGGTGAAGGTGCTGCAATTCCTTTGGACAGCTGTATCTGTGAAAAACAGAGGACTGCTTTCTGTGCTTCGTGTGCCTGGCAGGTTCCTCTTCAGCAGAACTTTGACTAGGAAATGTGAAAGGGATTTATTTCACATTATTTCAAGGGAGCCCTTGCCCAGGGTCCCTGTTCCTGCTGGGTCCAAGCCACCTTCCCTGACAGCCAGTCAGGGGCAGCTGCCACTGCCACCAGGAACATGGAGCTGGCAGTACTGTGGTAGCCAGCACAGGGACAAGCAGGGTGGCCAGCCTGGGGACAGGCAGGGTTTTCTCATTATGTCTTCCATGTTGAAAACACCCAGATCTCAACCCCATTGCCTTACATTTACTTCTTGCATTAAGGAGGAGGAGAAAGGTGCCCAATCCCTTGAGAGCAAACCCAAGGATGACAAGAGCCCGATGCATGGTGGCATGTCTGTCTGAGCTGTCAGGGTGCTCAGGGACACTGCTGGGGGGTGTTTGCCACTTGCAGAGCCAGGTCACCGTGGGATCCCTCTCTGACCCTGCTGTGGCTCCCACGTGGGAATTACAGGGCAGCTGCAGGACAGGCAATTAGCAGCAAGGCGTCCAGCAGAGGGTTTGAGGGTGATTAATATTCAGCACACTGCTGTGAAAATGAACAGCCAGAAAGGATTGTCCTCCTCCCCTTCCTGCATCCATGAGAACAGTGAGGGGACCAGAAATGAAATTCACTTTTGGTCAGGCTGATAATGAGGTTTTGAGACTAAAGGTGCTCCATTCTCTTTGGATTATTTAGTGTCTTTTAATCTGTTTCTTCTTCCTTTTCTTTTTTTAATTTTTATGTCATCTTTCTGTAATTTAATTACAGGAAGTTTAAAAAAGAGCAGTAGGAGGCTCTTGGTTGAAGCTATCAGAACCAAACAGGAGGCAATTCCAAAACCAGTGTCTTGTTTAAAAAGTGAAACATTCTGACATTTCATTAAAATAAAGATTATTTCCTTAATTTCTTACCCAAACTCCCTTTTGAAAAGCTCTTACACTGCTGGTGGGAAAGCTTTCCCCAGTCCCATGCTCAGCAGCCAGCGCAGCAGAGCCTGGCAGGAGCAGTACCCCTGGGATGCTCCAGGCAGAGGACAGGTGTCATTGGATGCAGAGGCCTGGGAGAGGCTCAGAGCAATCGCCACAGGAGAGCCCAGTAGGGTGAGAGGAACCTCAAGACAAACCTCATCAGTGCCCTTGCAGCTAGAGCTGGCAAAGATCTGAGCTGTTTCAGTTACCTGTCCTGGCACACTGAGGCCAGGTGGTGCCAGCAGCAGGAACATCCCCCGTGGTACCATTTTTATTAATATTGGTGGGTCAGACCAGTACTCTCTCTGGGGTCCTGGGGGTCCCAGCCCCATCCTGGGGGGAGCTGTCTCCCTGGGGCCCCAGGGACGTGTTTGTTCATGTCAAACAGCTCCCAGCTCACTGGCAGCAGGCAGGAGCAGGAACATACACTGAAAGAACTAGCAGCTCAGGGACAGGGGCAGAATAAATCTGCATAAATACAAATGAGGGGAATATTTATTTGCCACTTTGACCATGTTTCTGTAGCTACTTTGAGCTGTGAGAGTGGGGGTCTGGCACCCCTGTGCAGGGCTTGGGCTCCACTCAGGCCTGACTCTGGGGCTGCAGCCCCCATGGTTCCCCACCTTCTCAGCAGACTCACCTATTCAATATTCCTCACATGTGAGTTACTCCTGTAGCTGATGGGAGTGATAAATAACAAAACCCTTGCAAATGCAAAAATCCTTTGGCAGTTTGGAAAGGAACCAAGTCACGTGCTGAATGCAGATGAAGAAAAATCATTTTTATTGTAAGGAGTAACAGAAGGGTGTGAATCTGCCTCAAATCCACCTCACCCACAATGCAGCACATCCAAATCCACTTGGAGATTACAAGGCAGGATATCGTTCACTCTGATCAGTTCAAAGCGTCGCTGTTTGGGAACAAATTGGCTGAGTGTGTGCCTGGATTAGGCTGGGGGCTTTTTTGCCTCTTTTTAACAGTATGAAATCACTGAAAACAGCAAAATTCCCTTTTGAAATGGTAAGCCAATCAAGAAGCAGAAGTAGAGCAGAGACAAAGTGTTTACAGCTCATTGCGTTTGTCCCTTTTCTCTCCTTCCTTCTCAGAAGGCTTTGTGCAATTGGTGCAAACTCATTGAATTCCTGAGGGGACCAAACCCCTGCCCAACTGTCTGCATCCACCACCTTGAATGTCTCCTCTGTGCTGAGCCATCACCTGGCCTAGACCCCAGTCCAGGTGAAGTTGGGGTGGGCGTGAGGAAGAACCAGGGGGGTCAAGGTCATCCCTCATAAGTGAGTGGTTTGTGGCCATGACAGCCAGGAGAGACACAGGCAACACCTGGAGCTCCTGCCTCCGCAGTCACAGTGTCATCAACATGGCATGGCTAATTATCAACGTGGCTAATTATCCACATCGTTCATCGTTGGCACAGATTATTATTGGCATAGATAACATAGGCTGGACAGAGATGCCAAAATCTGAGAAGGCTGAAATGTAGAGCAGAAGAAAGAGTGTTTTCTTTGTTGGGTTTCTCCATTTTCATGTCTATTCTCCACCTACTGAGTCGTTTTCCTCCCTTCCCTTGTCCTCCTTGGGAATTACCTGCAGGGGGACCTGGAGGGATACCAGAGTTGAGGTTTTAGGCAGCCCTGTGCTACCCCAGTCACCCCCCACTACCAGGTAGCAGAGTCAGGACTCTTCTCACCCAGCCCAGGTACTGGCACTGGCACAACTGGCAGCAGAGCTCTGAGCCAGGTCCCCAGCCAGCAAATCCTCCTTACCCCAGGGTGCTGTCGGCCCCACAGCTATGGATTGATCCCGGGATTGATACCTGCGACTGGGGGAGAGACACCCAGGTCAGTGCAATCCCTTCCCAGGGCCCCAGAGCCTGACAATCCCCTGCTGTCCCCTGCCACAGGGCTGGGCTCGGTGGCACCAGTGGCCTGAGAGCCCACAGCTTTATGGGCAGAGATGATTTAGTGCCCTCAGGAATATGGCTCTGGGGAAGCTGGGAAGAGTTCCAACTCTTCCTTACCTTCCCTATATATTAACTTTCCATGCATATGAAGCTGAAAGTTCTTCCAATCACCTCTGCAAATATTAATTAATCCTCGCAGCATCCTGAGGACCATTACTCACTCTTATTAAGCAAATATTATTAAATCCTTTTATAAGAGGTGAAGTGACTTTTCCAGGGCTGTGCAGGGCCTAAGTAGGAGCACGCAGACTTTCTCTTGCTACTGTATTCCAGACCTGCCACTGCACAGGGGCAAAGCTGCTCACACCTGAGCTGGGAGCCATCTCTGAGGACCAGGGACCCCAACCACCCCCAGCACTGTGTGCCCTGTGAGGTGCAAGTGCTCTGTGGGACTGTTCTGAGATGCACCTGGCAGCTCTGGCTGCATCCCAGAGCCATGAGAACCCTCCCCACTCTTAGCCACTGCCCAGGACTCTGTCCCCCATTGCAGCTACCCTGTTCTGGCTCACAGACACCAGCAGGGATCCCCAGCAGCACTGGGGCCAAACTTACTCTGAAGGAGCCAGTCAATGAAGGTGCTTGGGAACGGGGAATTCTGCAAAGAACCAGGAAGTGTTAGAGCATGTGGAGGGAGGGCAGCAGTGTGAGGACATGGGATGGAACACAGGATGAGACATGGCTGTACCTGCAGATCCAGCTCCACAAAGTGCTCAGATGTCACTGGCAGTTTGGAGAGGGCAGAGAAGATTTTTCCCAGAAGCCCAAAGGAGATGACACCTGGGGAGAGGGAGAGGCCACCAGGGCTGGGCAGAGCTGGCTGTGGGTCACTGAGCCTGCTGGAGCCCTGTGCCCACCCAAAGCACCTGGGAGAGCATTGTCCTGCCCAGCAAGGAGGAAAAACCCCTTGTCCTTCCTATAGATCTCAAACTCCATGGAGCTCAAAGGTTCCCATGAAAGCTGCTGCCCTGGAGCTCCCAGGTGCAGACACTATCACAAGGGAAATGTTGGGGGTAAATGGGGACAATTCTGCTTTCAGTGAAGCAGCAATTGTGTGCAAGGTTTGACATGAACAGAGCTGAGAAACCCTCTGGCTCTGTGGGGCTGCACCTGGGGGTCCTGACATAGCCAAATCTTGGCAGCAGCTTGGGTCTAGCCCTGGTTAGAAAAACACCCTTAAGAAGAGCAGGGGTGTGGTGTCTGGCAGTGGAGGTGAGCCAAGACTGTGCCACCCACAGCAGCTTTGCCAGCAGAGAAAATCTGCTCCTGCTGCATGCAGAGAGAGCCCTGCTCCCAGAGCTCCAGTTCTCCTGGGGACACCCAATGCCCGTGGAGGTGGCCAGACACACAAACCCCGAGTGTGACTGTAAAACTTAATATAGAAAAGAAAATGTAATCACTCACGGTTAAGGAATTGCAGATTAATGTTGATGATGCTGACCCAGGTGTTCACTAATGGGCAGAGCTGCAAAGGCAACAAATGGCACAGTCTTGGTGAGAACACCGTGGGTGCAGCAGTGCCTTCCCTGGCACTGCTCGAGTTTCACAGATTTAAATCAGGATGGGACAATCATCCTGATTTCATCCTAGAGCACAGACCCTCCAGGGAAAAAGAGCAATATGATTTGTTCAGCCCCCTTCTCAAAATGGCACAGGTTCCACTGAACAAGGCAAAAGATCCTCTAAAGGGCCCCTTTGCTCTAAATGGGGCTGTTGCTTCTGCACAACTCCACAGGGAGCAGCTGAGTATAAATTACCCTGTAACCTCGCATGATGGAATTGAAATTACTCTTAACAAATAAATTCTGATTGCAAGGAAGATCAAGCAATTTTTTGTAACTCACTTATGGGATGCAGCCATGTTTCTGTGCATGCACAAATATACATATATATATATATGTTTTATATATATTGTCCCTGCCAAAGGCAGAGGGATTGGAACTAACTAACCTTTAAGGTCCTTTCCAATCCAAACTGTTATGTGATTCTGTGTGTGTGTGTGAAAATCTGCCAAGCAGTTCTGGCAGGAGCCCTGACTGCAGCTGAAATGCAGCTTCACAGCAAAGAATATTCAGACACTCACCAGCGCAGGGACAAGGGACTTAAGAGACTTGTTCAGCAAGCTGCTCACCAGATTGGTGAGGAGGCTGGGGAGGAAAAGACAGACAAAAATTACCAGGGAAATTGTCAAAACCCAGGATTTGACATCAAGACAAAACTGAGCTCCTCTGCGCAGCTCAAAACTGAGCTTCTCTGTAGAGGAGCCCCCTCCTCTTCTCTGATATTAAGAGATGCTGCAAGCCCACAGCTCCCCCAGGCTTCAGCAGGAATTACAGATGTTCAGGACTTTGCTACCTGAATCCCAAAATCTGCTTGCTATGCTGTCAATCCGTGCCCAGATTTGAGACTGAAGTTCTGCCCCACTGCCAACTCGCAGGAGCTGACCCCCGTGCTCACCCCTTTCGCAGGCTGACGCTGAAGCCACCAAAGATGTTTTTGCAATCCTTAAGCACCAACTTGAGGTCACCAGGGGAGTCCTGGGTCAGGGCGATGTGTGATGTGATGTTTGCTTCCACCGAGGATCCACTCAGAAACTGAAAAATCCTGAAAAAAAGGAAGTAGTGTGGAGGGTTATGGAGGAAGCCAAAGCAGCACAGGAGAGCAGTGCCTGTGGCAGAGGTGCAAGCACGGCCTTGGCTGGGACTGTACTTCAGCTTTGGGACTTCTGTCAGGCTCCTGGTTCTGTAGCAGATCACAGAAGCATAGAATTGTTCAGGTTGGAAAAGATCTCTGAGATCGACAAGCCCAGTCGTCAACCCAGCACCACCACCATGTTCACTAAACCATATCCTCAAGTGCCATACTCATATTTTTAGAACACTTACACGGATGGTGAGTGTCTGTGAAGTGAGGAGAGCTGGAAATGGTTCCAGAGAGAGTCAGCAGCACAGCCCAGAGCTTTCCTCACCAGCCTCTCACTCAGTGTTTGGGGATGTTTGTCCTGCACCCAGGAGTGTCCCATCCTTCCCCACACACTGAGATCCCCGTGGCCTTGCTCTCCAGCCTAACTCACCCTGGAAAGCGAAGCACCAGCTTTGAGTACAGGTTCAGCACAAGCTCAGTCCCACGAAGGACCTTCCATGACACTCGGGCGTTCTCGAGGTTCAGCACCTTCAACCTGGGGGTTGACACCAAGGCAAACCCACCTTGAGACAGCAGGATCAGCAGGAGTAGATCCTACAATCCCATCTCTTCCTGCTCATCGTGGATATTCCCAGGAAAAAGTGAAGGTGGGGAAGGACCAACTCCCACTCTGCAAACAGCCAATCTCAAAGCTTGGTCAGCTTTCTCAAGGCTATGTCCTCCTGAGTCTCAGCCATCTCCATGGGTGGACATTCCCCCACCTCCCGTGTTGCCCGTGGCAGTGTCACACCACTCCCACAGGTAAGACTTTTCCTGTTTATGGTTGGAATTTCCCCTGTCGCAGATCCTCATGTCAGCTGCAAGCCCAGGACTGGTGTTTCGTATGAGAGGGAAGGTCTGATCCCCTGGACGTTGTGGGTCACCCTGTAGTGACCCCCACCGCAGGGCTTCTGACTCACCAGGCATAGCGTGTCATCTTCTGGGAGGCTCCACCACCCAACAATCCTCCTGCACCCAGAAGTCCTCCTGCTTCACCCAGAAGACCATTGAGTCCAAGCAGACTTCCATTGCCAAGGAGACCTCCTTTTCCAAGCAGCCCTGTGCCAAGCAGACCTGTCTCTCCAAGAAGGCTGTTATTGCCAAGGAGGCCATTGCCAAGGAGACCATTGCTGAGGAGACCATTGCCAAGTCCTTCCCCACCAAGGATGCCTGTGCCAAGTCCTTCTCCACCAAGGAGGCCTTTGCCAAGTCCTTCTCCACCAAGGAGGCCTGTTCCAAGGCCTTTCCCACCAAGGATGCCTGTGCCAAGTCCTTCTCCACCAAGGAGGCCTTTTCCAAGTCCTTCTCCACCAAGGATGCCTGTTCCAAGGCCCTTCCCACCAAGGATGCCTGTGCCAAGCAGCCCATTGCTGCCAGGTTGTCCTCCTGCAACAGCCAGAACTCTGTTACTCTCCTGTCCTTCACCACCCAGAAACCCTCCTCTCCCAACCCCACCCCGTGCCAAGCCTCCTCACCTAGAAGGCCTG
Organism: Erpornis zantholeuca; assembly: GCA_013400515.1. Lineage (NCBI taxonomy): Eukaryota > Metazoa > Chordata > Aves > Passeriformes > Timaliidae > Erpornis > Erpornis zantholeuca. The sequence continues at coordinate 139,651 of VZTN01025418.1, read as the reverse complement.
TGCCAAGGGCCCCAGCTCCGCTGGGTTCATTTCCTCCACCAAGGAGACCTCCGCTTTCTGCTCCACTTGGACTTGCTTTGCCCAGGAGGCCAGTGCCAAGCAGCCCACCTTCACCAAGAGCACCTGTGCCAGGCAGTCCACTTACTCCACCAGTGAGACCAGTGCCAAGCAGACCTGCACCAAGGGAGTCCCAGTTACTGACTGGACTTCCACCCTTGGGAGCATTTCATTGGCAGGAAGGGTTGGTTTGGCCACGTCAGGGTATTCTGCTGGTGAGTTCTCACAGGGACTCCTCACCATCCTGGGTTGGATTCCCCATGGAGATGGGCCTGCCAGGAAGCCGCTCCCAGATGAGCAGAGGGACATGCCATGAGCCCAAAATGGCACAGGACTGTCTCATGACTCTGCCTTGGAAACACAGAAAATATCTGAACTCACCACCACTGGCTTGTGCTGGGTTCAGCAGGTTGAGGAGGCCCTGAGAGGGGGGCAGGAGGGCCCCGAGAAAGATGAGACACGAGAAGGGTGGCATCTCCTGACACAGCACCTGTGGAAAGACCCACATCAGCTCAAGCACCAGTTCCACGTGGGTGTTGACAGCCTGGGCACTGGTTCAGCTCTCCATCAAAGGATGGAGCTTTATGTGCACTGCCCTGGGGTGGTGGGGAGTTTTCTCCTGGACATACAGCCTCCAGACACCATCCCCCCCATCCCAGGAGGTCAGCCCAGACCTGCAGCACCCTTTTCCCACTTCTGATTCGCAGGGAGCAGCTGAAGCCCAGTGCCACACTGCTCCAGACCTATTAGGGTCTCCATGCCTGACTGGGCTCTCCCACTGCAGAGCTGGGTGCCTGACACTGCAGGGAAGTGAAAATGCTGTTTTTAAGAGAGGAAGAGGGATGGAGATGAGGCAGGAAGACCTTGTACTGAGAGAGACGGATGGCTTGCAACCCCTCTGAAATGGCCCTGAAAGAGGAACACTCACAGGGGCACAGCCGAATAAAAAATGACGAGTGTCACAGTCATGTCCTTCTGCCTGCTGTGAAGAGCACCCTGTGTTATTAAAGCTCAAAGCACAGCCAGAATCAGACTCACTTTCCCGTGGGCAAGTTGTTTGTTTTTCTCATCTTGCTCCACTCAAGCTGTGAAAAGAGCCTGTTTTCCCTGTGTTTGATCTGCCCCCATCCAAAAAAAAGTACCTTCAAGGACCTTCTGTTCCTGCCCAAGCTGGGCTTCTCAGGGTGACAACACAGGCTGGGGAGTGCTTGTTTATGCATGGAAAGGTGTTTGCAAAGAAATGAGAAAATGGTGTCTCTGCAGCAGTGCCAGGGGTCCAAGCTCTAGGAGCACTTTCCTGGACAGCCCATGTCCTGGACAGACACCGCCGCTTGTCCCTCCAGAGAAAAACTGTACAGGGTGCAGATTGCAGAGGTTCAGCACTGAGAAATAACATTATTTAGGTCAGACTGAACAACTTCTTTATCTCTTCCAGATACTTTTAAAAAATCCCTCTATGACAGTTCTCGGCACAATTAAATTAGACTTTAATTCACTCGACTGTCTTTTACATTTTCCCTTTGATCAGCACGTAATGATGCACAGCTCCTGTAGCTGCGATTATTGAGCAGGGGAGAAGGAGAGAGGCTCGAGCAGCTTCTATTGAAAATCGTGTCAAATAAAATCAGTGGGATTTGTTGGAGGGGCTCTGAAAGACGTGTGCAGCATTGCAAAAGGGTACCAAAATGGATGTCAGGGCTCTTAGAAGAGCTCTTAGAGAGAATACGTGACCAAGCAGGCACCTATCTCTGCAGTTATTAACAGTATCTACCAGGGTGCTGCTCCTCGGTCACACACATTTCAGTGAGCCGAGCATCTTGCACATGCAAAACGAATGTCTGGCTTTGCAGATAAACACTTATTTTACACCAGCTGAGATGAGGATTGGAGAGCTGAAAATCACTCTGAATTCTGGTCACCAAGATCATGGAAAAAACTCCCAGTCCTTTCTACCAGCTTAGTCATTATCACAAACTTAACAACAACAGGAATAAACGTGGAATTTAACAAGCAAGAGCTCTGCTAGCTTTAAAAATTAATTTTCATAAATGATTAAACACGGCTACAGAAATCAAAGGACAGCATCATTAAAATTCCTACTTTTCAAGCGGAGTTACACCGTTCCGTAGGTCGCCTGATGGAGCCGGCACGGTGGCCACGGTCCTTCAGTGCCACTTACCTGGACCCTTTGATGTGGAGGTGGAGCTGCCCATGGTCACGGCTGCTGGCAGCTGCTTTTATATACCTGAGCTGCAGGAATGAGGAAAGCCGAGGAAAGGATGGAGCAGGGATGGTTCCCTTTCGCTGGCTGTGAAGTGTGACCCCTGCACCAGCCTGACCCTGAGCACCACACGTTGCAAGGCTGAGCTGTGGCCAGCAGCACCCAGCCAGCCCAGCAGCTCACCCCTCACCCTGGGTGTGGTGCCCACCAGCTCTGGGGAGGGTCTCAGGGCTGGTTCGGGACAGCTCTGCACCATCGTATGGAGCAGGATGAGTCCAAGGACAGTGAGAGGTGAGCAGTTACCTCCCAATGAGTTAATTACACACAGAAATATCACAAATTGCAGAATTAATGAAAGAGACCGTGGGTTTGTGGCACGCTGTCTCCTCTGAGAAAACTGCCTGTGCCCCAGAGGCAAGCAGGAGCTGGCTGTGCATCCAGGGATCTCCACAGTTTAAAGGAGGTTTGAGAGACAACAGATAAAAGAAAACAGGGAAATAAATACAGAGGGAAAGAAAAAGGAACATCAAAGATGACAGAAAAATCGAATTCTGGTGTTCCAGGTGTGCTTCAGGGTGGATCTGGACTGGACCAGGGCAGGACAGTCTCACAAATGCGATGTAGCTGTCCCAGCTACTCCCTCTCACCCAAGGTGGCTATAGAGCCTTAAAGGAGCAGAAGTTTAATGTGGTTCATGCAGAGTTCAGGGGCATGGCTGGGTGATTTCCCCCCTGAGTCCCTAAGGGCTCACAGGACAGAGCCCCAGTAAAGCCCAGGGCATGTGATGGTGTGATGGGTGCTCAACATGAACAAGACACCCCACAGATCCAGGTCAGGCCCTGAAGAGTCTGATATGCATTTGCACCCCCTGAGCTGGGGATGGACAAAAGGCACTGCAGCCTTCCCACCTGGGGTCTGTCCCAAGCCCAGGGGTTTCCCTAGAGCTGGCCATTCCCACGGGCTCGAACACCTGCTGAGGCTGCAGAGAGGGCTGGATTTCACTGAGCCTGAGCTCAAGAATGTGAAGTACACCCACACCCTTCCGAGCACCCACAAAAGAGTGCAAACCACAATGTTCCATGGAAAAAACACGTGTGTTCCTTCTGCCCAAGCAATGCAGGCAGGATGCAACATTTACAGGGATAAGACCAAGCTGCTGTTGTGCCGTGTTGGGTATGGAGAGACACTCAGTGGGACCCTCGGGCAGGTGAAGTCAATTTTCAGCAGCCTGGGGAGGGGAGTCCCCTCTCCCAGCACACCTGTGGGACACAAGCCAGCCCAGCACAGTGCCACAGGAGGGGAGGGCACTGCTGAACTTCTCCCCAGGTCTCAGTCCCAAACTCTATCCCCTCTGTGTGCAGCCCCTGTCTCCTCAAGGAGGTGTCCTGTGGTCAAACAAAGGGGTCAGGGCTGGGGTGGCTCCTCCAGCCCCTGGTCAGTCTGCAGCCCAGCCATGCCACGGTGGGCACAGGTCCCATCTATGGGGAAACTGTCCTGTGGCAAGGGGAAACTATGGAAGGAATCTCTGCATGAGTTGTTCCTTCATACACACAATATTCAGAAGGCAGAGGGACATCACCAGGATGGATCACCATCACCTCTGCTGTAGCTGTGAGCTGGATCACACCTGTACTGTTCTTTAGGGTCACCACAGGTGCTTCAGGGACCACAATTTCCATCAGTTATTCATGTGGCTCAGGGTATGCCTGGAGAACCTGCCAACATCCAAAAATGGAAAGTTTCTGTTGGCGGGAGCACAAAGAGTGACCAGGAACCGCAGAGTGCATTACCCACTGACACAGAAATGCACAGTGCTGCCCTCCAGGACAGGTCTGATCCCGAATTCCTGCAACCCAGCACAGCTCTGTCTCACCTGAGGAAGTTCACCAAGAGGCCCAGTGGGAGGAGCTGGTGTCCAGTGTGGGTGGCAGGGGTGGCATGGGGGCCCATGGGGGTTTGGGGACAGTCTCTGGCTTTCCTAGTGGATAGTGCACCAGGCCTCTGGCCACACACCCAGTGACAGTCTGGAGTCACAGGGGAAGGAAACACAAGTCAAAATGTTTGCAATATTTGCCTTTACGGTCAACTTCATGTTCTGTCGCTGTGAAATGGCTGCACACACAGCCAAGTCAGGCCCCGTGACACTTCCTCCTGCAAGAGCTCGTGAAACCTAAAACCTGCTGTGCTCTCCCATGACAGAGGTGAGAGCAAGGCACAAAGCCAGCACCTCTGCCAGCTTCCACAGCCCCCTGCCCAGGCTGAAGGAGACCTTGATGAACCCAAAGGGAAATATCCCAAGCACAGATGGAAGGAGAAGATGCAGGACTCACGTTCAAGTCCACCTCAAGAAACTGGCCAGTTACCAGGGGAAGGCTGGACCTGATGTACTGGATGCTGCCCTGCAAATCCAGGGGCACCAGTTCTGGGGGGAGAGGAAGGGAGTCAGTGATTCCTTGTTGGACTTGGCTGCAAATCCCCCCGTCCCCTACCTGGAGCTCCTTTCCATCCAGAAGAGCCTGGCTTTCAGGTGGGCTGTGGGCAGGGAGCTGCTGGGGACTCCTGCTCCCAGCACTGGGCAGATCTGGGACAGGGTGGATCAGAGTAGGGAAGGATGCCCCAGCCCTCACTCAGCTGGAGTGGGTGACATATGGCACAAGGTAGGACAAGGTGTGGGACACAGTGTGTTCTCCCAGCTGGTCACTGATGAATCCCAAGGCAATGCCAAGCACTGGGCAGAGCTGCAAGAGCTGGGGAGGGCTGGTGAGAACCCACATTCAGAGCCAGAGAAGGACACACAGCCCTGCTTGGCTCTGCCAGGCTTTCCCTGGGAATGGGAGCACTGGGCACCTGGAATGGGAGCCCTGCTGGTGACTCCACCAGCTCTGGGTCTGGTCCTGGGCACGTGGCCCTTTCTCAGAGAAGCAGGTCAGAGCTGGGACCCAGGAGCCCATGGGGGATGGCTTGAAAGACCCTGGGGCTTTCAGGAGGAGGAGAGATTCCATTAGGCCATAGCACAGTCCAGGGCCTCATTAGAAACTCTCAGCACTTGGGCAGACCTCACATTGGGAAGGAGGGAGAAGCTTCTCCTGAGCTGATGGAGACATGGAATGTGTCCCCCACTAATCACCAGTGGTGGATGGATGCAGCAGCCCTGGGACAGTGGCTGTGCTCTCATTCCAGGCACCAGCAATGCCAAAGGGAGCTGCACCACAACTTGTCAGACTCATCGCTCCTTCCCAGAATGTTTTATTTTTCCAACTTACCAGATTAGGAAGAAGTCTGTTCAGGACACTTGCCAATAAATTATCCACAACTGGGAGCAGGCTGTGGAAAAATAAAGGAGCACCATGAAAACAACCTGCTGCAAAGTAAATGGGTCTTGTTAAACAATTCCCTGTGAATAGCGTGGAGCACAGACCTCCCGGAGCAAGGCAATTGCAGCAGCAGAGTGAATCGTTTCTGCTTGGATTTTGCATGAGATAACTGTAATTTGCATCCCAAAATAGCCAGTGGGAAATTTATTGCTGCCTTTTATCTACTAGTGTATAGTCTCCTTAAATGAGCAGAGAAAATCTCAGCCTGAGTGGTTCCTACACTACGTGCTCACATCTCAGAAAACGCCACGCCACGTCCATTAAAATGAACATGACACACAGGGCAGAATTGTGCCCTGGGACCTCTGGGACAGCACATCACCTACTGTGGCTGTGTGAGGGGCACACAGACCAGCAGCACCAGCCCTGTGACGTGGCCAGTGAGAGGCTGTCACCTGCAGGGATGGTGGGATGGAGAGGTGGAACGGGACAATGCCCTCACACCTTTGCCATTCACAGGGTGTGGGCTGGGGTTGGCAGAGCTGGATGGCAAGGTGGCTCGTGCTAGCAGGGCAGGACACCTCCACCACCCACCCTCTCAGGAGTCTGATTTTAATGCCACCAAACAGCCACAGCACCAGCCCCAGCCCGACCCACCTCTTGGCTTTGAGGGCCACTCGAGTGTAGGGGTGGAGGTAAGTGCCAATGCCAGGCATGGACACCCTGGGGAGCACCAGCTCCACGATCCTCAGCCTCCAGGGACACCAAGAGGGACACTGAGAGTGACAACTCTCAGCCCAGCTGGCCTCCACTGCTCACACACAGCCGTGCTCAGGGCGTCAGGGAGTCCGAGGCCAGTTAAACCAGAAATGATAAAAGACACCGGGTTTTATCAGTTATTTTCCTGTTTAAGTTACTTTCCAGTTTTAACAGAAGGTTGGTTCTTTTGCCTTGTTATTCCTTCTGCTTCTGCTGGGCTCCCAGCAGAGTTGTGCTGGTGGGCTGCAGACGGGAGCGGTGGCTTGGCAGCCGCGGCCAGGGCACAGCTCCTGCCTCCTCTCTGGGCACAGGCACCTCCCCTGCCACCTCCCCTGCCCTTCCCTGGCCGGCTCAGGAGCCTCTTCTGCCCTTCAGACCTGCACAATGGATCTGGGAACACACAGTGGGGAAAGGGGGAGTCTGTACGTCCATCCACAGGGAGGTTTCCAGCCAGCTCCTGCCCACACCAGCCCCTGTTTTGTTATTCCTGTTTATGGTCACCCCCTAAATCCTTTCCGTCCCTGGGCACCAGGACACCATTTATACACTGTGAAATGATTCCTCGTAACCTACAGCCCAACCCGTGCCCCCCTCACCCTGAGGTGAGTTGTGCAAATTAAAGCTGAAATTATATCAGTGACTCACGTTGGCTTTTCTTATTAAAATGCCCCATTTTAACCTTATAATGATAAAAATAACCAGAACCTCTAAAGCATATCACTACGCAAAACCTCCTGAAATTTTCTTGTCAAATGAATGGGTTTTCCAGCAAGGGGTTTTCATTTTGCTATAACAACCTTCTTCTCTGATTTTTCACACTAGTCACTAAATATAAACTAGAATTACTCACCTGCATTTCTACTATTGTTGGGTTTATTCCCACATTTTTTTCTTGGCTCACCAGACTATATCATAAGGTTTGGGGGTAAAACAGGGGGTCTGTCCCCCCAAGCTCACAGCACCTTCTATCACTATTTGGACTCTTTTTCTTTACCTGACCTTATCCTGAATTTCAAGCCTGGCTTTGCTCAGCTCCTGGTCAAGGTGAGTCCTTATGCTGGTCTGTGGGCAACTCTTCCTTAACCCACACAGCAGATCCTTGCACAGTGACCGTGCTGCAGGAAAAGTGGAAAGGGGCCTAAATTTTCAACCCTGGGCTAGTGGATTGAGGGTGGAAAGCACCATTTGTGAGTTTCATATATTCTGATATAAATAAGGCCTTGCAAACCAGGGAAAAGCATTGAGCAACAGGGTACTGGGCAGCACTGTTACCCAAGAGCCCAGGGCTAAAGGGAAGGAAAAGGTGCCTGAGATTGTGGCTGCCCTGACCTGAAAGTGCCATGCTGGGAAATCAGCTGCCTGCAGAGAAATCCCTGCTGACACTTGCACATGGGCTGGCACACAGAGGTTACCAAATCAGGGGGAATTCTTTAACTTTCCAGCAAGTGCATGGGGAGGCTTTGGAAAAGTGCCAGGAGATTTTTGTCTCCTTTAGTGCTCGAGGAACCTTGAGAAGTGGTTCCTGAGGATTGTCCCACCCATCCTGCATCTGCCAGTTCCTTCCTGGCAGTGTTTCCTCCAAAAAACCCTGTGCTGGGACACCCCCACGGCCACTCTTGGCCATAAGGGTGCTTTTGTTCTGGTGCCCTCAACTCTTAATACTTTTATGAGATCAAATGTGCTTTTTTTTGACAACCTGCTGCGTCTTACACAACAAGGGGATAATGCACACCTAAATATATCCCTGTGGAGTGTGTGCTCAGGTTATCTGTGCCTGGCTCTGGACAGAACCTTGCACAACCAGCACCAGCAGGCACCATGTGGGACCTGCTGCCAGCGGGAGCTGCTTCAAAGGGCTCCAAAGGAGAGAGAGATATCAGCAAGAGCTGTGCCAGCACTGCATTGCCAGCTCCCCTCTGCCCCCCATCAGTCAGGCACCAGAGAGGGCTCCACAGGGCACCCACGTGCACCCAACCCAGTGCCCCTCTCACCTGGTGCCACAGGCTGAGATTCTGAAATGCTCTCTTTAAGTACCTGTTCATCCTCTGAAGGCACAGCCTCCCCACCCTTCCCTGTGCCATGTGGCAGAGGGGAATGGGGCAGGAAAACAGGTGTGGGGAGCCAGAAACACTTACAAATAAATATCCAGAGTGGAAAATACTGTGACAGTGAGAGATTTTATTGAAAGAGCAATACAAGAGTAACCCGCATGCCTAAGAGCTCTGCGTCCCTGCTGTGGATGTTAAAAGTGGCCTCAGGAACACACAAATATCCACAGCCAAGGAGCTTTCCCACCCTGATGCTGGCTGGAGGCTGTTGCCTGTCCTGCTCAGGCCACAGCCCCAGCACAGGGCAGGGCTTGAGAGAAAGGAAGAGGGAGAGAGTGGAGCAGGGCAGGGCTTGGGGTGCATGTGCTGCCTCAGAAAGGGAACAGCATGGAGGCTCCTCCCGAGCAGGATCTTCCTAGAGTGGTCTGGCCAGAAAACTCATCTGTCTGGAAGAAGCAGCACAAAAACTACTCAGTTGTCTCATTCACTCTTTCACCAGCTTTTTCCCATATCCAAGGTGGGGTTTTCCTCTGGGTCCACACCAGCAGAGGGAAACTGGGAGCTGCCCATGGGAAATGAGGCTGCCCAGGGTGGGATGGGGATGTGGGATCTGCATGTCCTATCCCTGGGTGGGCACACTCCCAGTACACAGCACAGTGGGAAAAAGCAATCCTTACCTCAGTGATGTCAACTTCAGCGTTCCTGAGGTTGATATTGAGGACATTGGGCAGTGGGACTGACACACTGAAGGCATCTGCAAAAACAGGTGTAAGAATCTCATCACGGGGGTGAAACCCAGAATGAAGGCAGCAAGGGGAGGGGGAGAGCCCCGAATCCAGCTGAATCTGAGATGAGAGGGGACCCTGAACCCCCATACCTTTAACAGAAGGTACATATACAGCTGTGAGGACCTTCTTGAGCCATTCTGAGAGCGAGGAGGCCTGCAGGGAAGAGGTTGTGTCAGCAGAGGAGGGCAATGGTTATTGGGACTGGGACATGTCAGGGTTGTCAGCTGAGTTCTACTCAGTTTGCTATGAAACACAAGCACCAGGAAGCTCCTTCCTTCAGTGAAACACTCCCAGAACTGAGGGTGGATATGCTCTTTGGGTAATTTCCTTTTAATTATTCCTTCCCCATTCCCAGCACCCCCATTGTGCTGCCAGCAAGTGAGGAGAGACACCCAAGTGTCACTGCTGTAGGGCACAGGGGGATCTGCAGGGCAGAGAGCAATTGCCCTGTGCCAAGAGAAGTAGAAAGGTGAAAACTGAAGAAGAATTAGCTTTTGGTTTTCCTCCCCTACAGAGAGCCTCTGGCCATTGCATCACTCACTGCAGCACCTCCATCCAGCTCAGGCACTTACGGTGGGAGCATCGAGACTCGGGGGGAACCGTGTCAGGTTGATGCTACAAAAGATAAAAACAAGGAAGGGTTGGGGTGTGTTGGTGCAGCCTCCTCAAGGCCCTTTCTTGGTCTTGAATTTTCCTCACCCTCATAAAGATAGAGGATTTTAAAAATAGAACAATTTTTGACAGCTCTCTCATCACGTCAGCTCTGCGTTTGGTCTGAGGTTGGGGCTGGGAGGAGGCAGGTAGGCTCCAGCAGCCCTTGGCATCTTTACCGTGGCTGCATCACTGTCCCCCATCGCTGCCACCAGCCCCATTTGTCCCCAGGCAGTGCCCCCCACCCGCAGAGCTGGGCTCTACCTGTCAAGAGCCAGGGAGGTTTGCAGTTTGCCATCAGAGACTGATGGGGTGATGTTCAGAACGATGTCCTGGAAATGGAACAATGAAAGAAATGAGGTTATTCCCCTGCACAGCTCCCAAGACTGGAAAGTGTATTTGTAAATTACCCATTCTGAGAAAAAAACACTTGTCTGTGCCGAGAAGCCACATTTTTGTGACAGATGGCATCATGTATCTCTCTCCCCAGGGTTCACCTTCCTGTCTTTATTTTGTGTTATTCCTGAAACATTTCATTTATGCTTTATGCTGGGTTATGAGCTTGTTTAAAGGACTGGGCATCACCCTTTTGATGATGCAGTAAATACAAAAGTACAAATGCTGCAGGGCCAAGGGTAGGGCAAGCCAAGGGGATGCCAGCAGTCACCCAGCCTCAGCCATCACCCTGTAACAGGGAGCTCACTCACCACATCAAGGGAGAACAGGAGCCCCTGGGGGGTCTTCAGGGCAGGACTGACAAAGTCAATAGTGGCTTTGAGGGTGACAGTGGCTCTTCCATCCCTCACAGTCACCACTGGCTCGTTGCTCACTCGGACACGCAGCTCCAGTGGCAGAGAGCCAGGGAGGACCCGGGTGAGCTGCAGAGGCAGAGGAGGTCAGGGCAAGGGTAGGGTGAGCGGGGAGGGTTGGAATCAATGCACATGGAGGAGGTGACTGACCTGGGGGATGAATGGGAAAAGAGCCGACATGGTCAGCGAGCTGCTGTCGGGAACCTGTGGGAACAGCACCGGTGACATCGCTGCCCGGGAGGGTCTGGGCAAAGCCCACGCTGGGCTCAGCTGGACCCCACAAACACAGGCAGGCAACTCTGGGGGTCCTTGGGTCACCCAAGAGCAGCCAGGGCACTAACCTGGCCTTGCAGAGGGGATGTGCTGCCCATCAAGCTGCTGATGTTGAGGTTGAGGGCTCCCTGCCCCTGGACCTGCTCCAGCAGGGCACTGAGGGTGTCCTGGGAGAGGCTGAGCCGTGGCAAGCGGCCAGTGGCCAGCTGCAGGCTGGCAGTGAGGGGCAGTGCCTGCATGGGGGTCTTCATGCCACCCCTGGCATTCTCAGAGAGGAGCTACAGGGAACAGAGCAGGGAGGGAGGTTGGTGGGGCTCAGAGGATTGCCCTGGGCACCCTGCCTGGTGGAGAGGCTCACATGAGGTTTGTCAGCACTTAAATGATCACAGGGCTGCTCCAGGCTGCTCTGGCACAGGTAAGGGCTGCACCTGCTACCCCTTCCCCATTGAAACACTGCCACGTATGCGTAGTGGAAAGACACACTGCTGGTATTTTATGCATGATTCTGGTCCCTGTCAATTACCAAACTTTGACACCACTTATAAACAGAGCATGCCCTGGAGCAGTGACTGCTGCTCTTGTATGAAATTAAACTTTTCTGATTAAAAACTGTGAGAGTGCTACAATTATGCTTAATTAAGTGGCATCAAGCCACTCTTGCTCATGACACAATCAAGGGTTAACAGGCAAAAAATAAGGTAGAGACCCAGCAGTGGCAATAGCAGGGATGTGACCAGAGCAGACTCATAAGAACCTTCCAGTGAACACGTGCCTGAGGGCAGCTGAAATCTGAGTAGCTTTGGCAAACAGCCACCATGTTCCAATGAATCACCCAAAGTCAGAGGTTTTGGGACCAGGGAACACAGTGGCACTTACATTCAGATCCATCTGGATGGCATCACCACTGAGGATGGAGAAGGGGGGAAGGTCCCCTAGAGCCCCGAGTGGAAGCACCTCTGTGAACACAGGGAAGAAAGCTCTTCAGCTGCAATGGCAGGGGGTGCTCTCAAATCCCATGCTCCTGCTCACAGCATTCCCAGCTAGAAAAGCCACTAGAAAACAGTAGTTTGCAGCAAAAACGTTGTTTTTAAAAGAGACCATTCCTGCAGTGGGTTTCTGCAGGAAGAGCTGTCTTCTGCTGCTGGGGCAGGGAAACTGAATGTTGGGTTTGAGCTGGGAGTTGCTGTTTCAGAAAATTGTTAAAATATTTATATTTACGTAATGTAAAAAGCCAAGCAGTGCTCAGGGCAAGATGTCACTGGGAGGAGGGGAACAGGAGGTGTCAACACTTACGGTTCCTGGAGCCGAGCAGGGAGCTCAACACCCTGAGCTTGGCGTTGATGATGTTGCAGCCCTGGGGAGGCAGAGGGAAGTGAGAGAGTCCTGGGACCTGCTGCAGCAGGCAGGTGGAGAGCAAGAGTGGGCTCTGCTGGGCTGGATATGTGGGCAGAGCTGCTGCAGGCAGGGCTGGGGGGGACACCCCATCACACAGGACTCAGCACTGGTTGGGCGAGCAGCCCCTCTGAGCCAGCGTGGGTCTCACCCGGGTTAGTGGCTGCTAAACCAGCACTTGGCTCAGAAATCTGTTTGCCAGCAGAGCCTGGCACAGGTGATGGTGCTGGTGCCTTTCAGCAGAACAGGCTGACCGCCCCGCTGAGCCCACAGCTGTGCAAATATCCACGTCCATGGGGCAGCCTGGGCTTCTGCCTGCCCTGCCCAGGCTGCCTGCCCACCCAGCACTGTGCTGGTGGGTCGCAGGAAGGTGGCACTGCAGACTCACCAGATCCTGCAGGAGGCGTTTCAAAGGCTCATCCAGAACTGGGATTCTGGGTCTGGTAACAGGGAAATAGGAAATAACAAGTGACGTAGATTAACGCTGGAAAGTAAGAGGACTTGACACAAGAGAAACATGAGGCCTTGCTTGGATTGTCCATACTCAGTGCCAAAACATTACCATTCCCAAGCCCTCTGAATCCTGCCCACTGCTAGGTTCCCCACAGCCAGAACTGCTCTTTTCTTAGCCCAAATTTTTAAAAAAGGTCAACTGTTCCCCTCTGAGCCCAGCAGCTGGATCACCTTTGAGACACCAGGCAGAAAAACAGGACTCAGCACTGGGTGGGTGTTGCCATGAATGACCAACAGCACCAAGGTGTCCCCCCGCTCACAGGGAGGTTACCTCACACCTGAGTCGTACCTCACGTGGGTGTTTATCTCAACAGTCTTGCAGTTCGGAGAGCTCCGGTGCGCTGTCCACGTGTCCTGGACCAGCATGGTCACATCTACCTCCACCAGCTCGCAGAGCGGCTGGCCCGGCACGCTGCCCAGGGGAAGCACAGCAGGCAGATCAGGACTTTTGGTGACCATCTACTTTCCAAAGAGATGGTGACCCCCTGCCCCAAGCCATGGCCCTGATGGACACGCCATACCTGCTCTCTACCAGCAGCTGGGTGTTGAAGTCCACCTGGTGCCCAAAGCCCGGCAGGGAGTGCAGACTGATTTTGGGGAGGGTGTTGTTCACAATTCTCAGTCTGGATGGATGAAATAAGGAAAAGGCAGTGAACAGCGCATTTGCACAGCCCTGTCCCCTCAGCCCCCTCTCCCCACCTGGGTGATCAGGGGCCCACATCAGCCAGGAGCAGCTTGTGGCACATGCAAGGCACAGATGAAGCCCTGTTTATGAGCCTGCCCCAGGAGGGGAGGGAGGGGGCCCTGTGTCTGCAGGCTCCAGAACAGGACCTCCTTTCCCCAGGATGGCTCAGACACACTGGGCTGCTCAGGGACACCATCTCCCACTCTCACTCACCCCATAAGCTCTTCACCATTTCTACCAAGAAGCTTGCCAACGAGACCGTTTTTGCCAAGGAGACCATTTTCACCAATGAGAAGTTCAAGGACGGTGTCAAGGAGAGTATCAACAAGACCATCTTTGCCAAGGAGACCATCAACGACACCACCTTTGCCAAGGAGACCACCGAGGACGCCATCTTCATCAAGGAGACCACCAACTACACTATTTTCACCAAGGAGACCACCTAGGAGACCATCTTCACCCAGGAGACCATCTCCACCAAGGAGACCACCAAGGAGACCATTTTCACCAAGGAGACCACCACCACCATCTCCACCAAGGAGACCACCAAGGAGGCCATTTCCACCAAGGAGATCACCAACAGCACTGTCTTTGCCAAGGAGACCGCCTACAGGACCATCTTTGCCCAGGAGACTTCCAACAGCACCACCTTTGCCAAGGAGACCACCTACAGGACCATCTTTGCCCAGGAGACCCCCAACAACTCCCTGTTTGCCAAGGAGACCGCCGAGCAGATTGCCACCAAGGAGACCACCCTGACGTCTCTGGGGAAGACCTTTGGCTGGTGGATCTCTAATACCTGCAGAAGAGAATGAGAGGTTGCTGTGAGCTGTGTGGACTCAGCACACAAGGTGTGCCAGCCTGGCTCTTCCTTCCCCTCCCCTGTCCCTCTTCATACAAATGAGATGGTGGCACTAGCCACTGTAAAGTATCTGAAGTGCCATCTCCAAACTGCTTTATAAATGCCCATTACTGGCATTGCCACTGCTACTGGGCAGATCTGGGCCAGCTTCTGATTTTCTGAGCATAGCCAAGAGATAAAAAAAGCAGAACTCCCCTCAAAAGAGGGAAAAATCCTGTCTCTTATGTGTACTTACCATTCATATCTGGTCTGGCAACCAAGGATGTGATTCCAAGTCCTTGTGAAGGGATCAGCAGGCTGTTGAGGAGGACAACGGTCCAAAACAGTGACATCTTTGGTCCTGATAACTGTGGGAAGTGATTGCCATGAGTGCAGTGCTGGGAGGGCATGCACAATCTCATGGAGGGAGGAAAGAGGAGGAGGGAGGAAGGAAAAAGGACAAATGCCTGTCAGGGAAGACAAAAACAGGGAGGAGGCTGCTGGCACCTCTCCTGCCTCCTCATCACACTGGTGATGATGGACAGTAGGACTCCTGGTGGCACTTTCCTGCAGGAGGAACCAGAATGTCAACACCAGTTACTCCAAAGACCGATGGTCACAGCAGCCAAGGGGAAGATGAGTGGTTCTTGGGGTGTTCCTGCTGTGACCCCCTCAGCGCTGGTGAGCAATGGCACAACTGAGCTGCATGGTCTGGGGTGCATCCATTCTGGATGGGGATTTCACCAAGAAAAACATCCTGCATTATGGGAAAATATGACATTTCTGACAACATGATTGTCTCTGAAAGAAAACACCAACATCTACTCAGTACAAATGCACCAACATATCTAGCAGGGAGAGGACCTCCAGTGTGAATGTCATGATTTCTGCATAAACATCAGAATCTGAGGCTTACCTCTGCGTGGAAACACCTGACAGAATTGTAAGAAAGAGAAAGTAAACTTTAACATTTCAGTGTCATTGAAATATTTCTGTGGGACCTACAACTTGAGGTAGCTTCTTTTTCTTTTTTAAAGAACCAAAATGAACTTCATTGCTCCAAATCTATTTAAATGTAAATAACTCATCAAAAAGGGATCAAAACAAGTGTGAGAGGTCTAATTCACCTTAGCTAGAAATCTATGGCAAATAATAGAGTTATACCAAAGATAATTTAAGTGATAATTGTTTAGGAAAACCCTGAAATAGCCTTTCTTCTGCAAGGACTACAAATTCAATGAACACACACATATCTTCTGGAGAAACTTGCTCTGAAAGGCACCATTTACTTCTTGGAGCATAATTCAGGCAGGCAGCAGGCAAGAATAACAATTTTTGTTAAAAGGCCAACACTCCCAAAGGAGCACTGAGGATTTGCAGAGGAGGAAGCAAGGAACACACTTTTTGAGGAATAAGTTTGGTCTTACCTGACCAACCTCTCTCTCCAGCCGATGTCCCTGTCTTCTGAAGATCACCGGGATCCAAGATCTTCATATATAGAGCTTCACAGCAGGAAAAAGGCAGGTGATGTCATTTGGGACATCCAGAATAATTGGTGGGGAGCAAAACAAACAAGGTCTTGTTTCTGGTGACTTCCACTGCAAATATTTCCTTGGAGATATCAGGAGTTAGGTAAATCATTGAGCAACGATCTGTAGGCACAGAGTCAGCCAGCAATGGGTCCCTGCTTTGGTACATCATCCTTTCAGCCTGTCAAGATGTGGACACGGCTGAGATGTCACGCCCTGATAAAATACCTACTTTTTTTTTTCAAATAAAATTGATGTTCTGACTGAAAAACCAATCAAAACTCTGGCCACCCCTGGCTGCTCACACGCCTGCAGTTCTCAGGGCTGTGGTACTGAGCAGTAAGCCCATGTGTGGGGATGTGCCACGTGTTATGATGAATGAACAGCACCTTTTCCAGTGTAAAGACAGACTGTGGAGATGGTAATAGAGCCAGGTATTCCCTGTCCAGGCCAGCAGGACATGCCCAGCATTCCCATCCAATTTGCCTACAGCCAGACCAGATGTCTCGTCCTAACAGATACCCTGAGCTGACAGACTCTTCAGAGAGACACCACCTAACTGGAAAATGCTGCCCTTACCTAACTGATGTGGAATTACTTCCAAGTCCATCACCTCTGCTCGGAGTGCTCCAGAGGACTGGAGGTGGGACGTGCTTTAACAGGAAGATACTGTTGAGAGGCTGATGCCATTCACCTGGAAGCTCCCAGGCCAGAGCTTGTTGGTTTGGGGTCTTTTTGAAGTCCTGGAAGGATTGTTGATCCCATTGTGGGCACACCAAGAGAGGCACCTCCCTGACATACTACCCCATGCAACAGATGTGCTGCAGCTGCCCAGGGTCTTCTGCCTCCTCCCTGCAGCTCTGTCCAGGCCCCTACCCTGACTGCTGCCCAGGAGACACTGCACCAGAGCAGCAGCTCTTCAGGGCAGGGAAAAGAAACCTTCCTCCGTGGGCCCCAGACCAAATGCAGTCCCCAAGCGTGGAGTACATGCCGACAAGCACAGCAAAATCTGTCTGTACTGGAGGGAAAATGCACCAGCTGAGGGGAATGGGGTGAACTCTTCACTCCCTGATGTCCTTATTGTCAACAGCAGTTGATGGGGATGGCTGCTACCCAGCTCTGCTGAAAAATAATCCAAAAAAAATGCTTGCTCTGTGTTAATACTTTCTGTAAACTTGGAAATA
This sequence comes from Erpornis zantholeuca, assembly GCA_013400515.1. NCBI lineage: Eukaryota > Metazoa > Chordata > Aves > Passeriformes > Timaliidae > Erpornis > Erpornis zantholeuca. The sequence goes on along the minus strand of VZTN01025418.1, from coordinate 122,587 downwards.
AATATTTCCAGCAGATTAGCCAGCTTTGGACACACATTATTTCCAGCTTTGAAAAAATACCTTAGTTAAAGGCCAAGGAAGGGGTGGCAAAGATGTCAAAGCACTGAAGGATTTGTCACTCTCCTTGCAACCTGATCAGCCAGGACCTCTGGAGCACAAAGCCCGGCTGTCATGGTGAGATCATGACCTTTGATAAGATGGACGAGGGTGTTAACAAGATGGTATTAAGTTATCATCCATCCTGAATCACTTCAGACTCCGGGAGCCACTGTCCAAAGCCTGAATTACCACGAAGACAGCCCCGACACTGGTCAGTGCACAGGGAAGGGGCAGGGTGGCACCTCCGGAATAGCTCCTGCGCAGTGACCTTTCAGGCATGACAGCAACTTGGCCTCTCCCCAGCAGCTGCTGAATGCAGAAGTCTCTGATCACTGGATATTTTGGAAAAATCAAAGCAGATTCCCATAAAGAGAATGAAACAGCAATGTCCAGGTCTCGCTAAAGTGACTTTCAAAGCCCCAAGAACACAAAGCCGAATCACTGAGTGAGGACAGAAACATGGAGCAAAGCAGAACGGATTTGGTCAGAGGGAGAAGAATAGGACTGATGTGAACAGACACGTTCAGTTCTCTGTTCTAGGATCACCTGAAATGGAGCTGTCAGGCAGAGTAAGGAGCATGGATCCATGAGAATAGTCTGAGACCTTGATGGTAGCAGGAGGTCAGCAGGCTGTGGTCAGTGCAGGCTGGGGAAATGTCCTAGCCGTGGCTGGAAAATGAGGTGGCTCTGTCCTGCTCTCCAATTGATGGCACCATTCAGACATGGCCTGTCTGTCTGAGGAAACCGAGGTTTGCCCTGCCATCCCTGTGGGACCACTGAGAGACTGGTACATCCCTGCTGCTGAGGGATCAGAGCTGCTGCGTCTGTGTAGGGCTCCAGGGGACAGTGCTGGCCAAGGCTGCACATCTGCCCCAGAGCACCAGTACAGTGACACGGCAGCGTGGCTCCACAGCAGGGCTGCTTCATGAAAAATCAACTAGGTGCTCCCTGGGATTCCCAGCCTTGAATTCTCTAGAAAAGCTGTGGACAGAAATTTGGATTAGTTTTTTTTCTCTGCTCAAAGGATTGAGACTCAAATCCTTTAATTTGTTTGTTAGCTGACGTAAGAGCAATAGGAGAAATCTGACCCAAGTTTGCAGTGATATGAAGAGAGATATCACAAACCCCAGCTTTCATGGGGAGCTGGTTTTACAGCTCCTTCCTCACTGTTGGGAACCCCCAAGGAGAATGATTCCTTACACGTGATGCAGAACAAATCCCTGTGGAGAACAGGCAGGGCTCTTGGAGCCAGCCTCCCCAGCAGCTTTTCCTGGGGGTAATTTCCTAAAAACACCACAGTCTTTCCAAAGATATCCTTGATTCAGCGCCAGCTCCCTGTCACCAGGAAAGATGTTCAAATCATGTTGGCTCGATGAAGTCAGGATCAAAGCTGTTCATTGACTTACTAATGACAAGAAATTATCCAGGAGTCAGTGACTTACACACTCAGCATCAATATCACTGAAACAGCTGATAAATCCCAACACCAGCCCAAACCTAACTCCTTCTGGGGTCCTAATCCCTGGGCACACTCCCCACCCCTCACAGCATGTGCACCCTGGCAGCAGGGCATCACCTTCTTGCACCTCTGTCTTGTGGGAGGTGTGGATGATGCATCCTGATGATGCAAACATGATTTATTTAGGGATCAGCTCTTTCAGGACACACGGCCTCTGCCCAGCCATGCCCAGCTGGCTCCAGCAGTGCATGGAAGGACAGTCTCACTATGGCATCATGAGGTCTTTTCATTTCAGCTTGTGGAGGCACTCTTGGAAAGCCAAAGAAAGGAAGAAACACCCCAGGAAGCCCAGCACCCTGCTGCTCCCTCCCTCACCCATTCCCACTGAGTGCTGGCCAAAGTGGGGATTGGGGATTGTGGCCACAGAGTCCCCATCCCTCAGGCCTCAGTGACAGGCATGTCCAGCACCAGCATGTTCTATGGATTTAACAGCAAAAAGCACCTGAGTGGGATTTAACAGCTGATTCTATGCTCATGTCCAATGGACTAATGGCACAAAGTCCAGGGGTGGCCCAGGGCATGGCAAAGTCACCATGGCAGAATCCCTACCTTGCCCCCACTGATGCCATAGGTGCTGCTCAGGAGCTCGGAGAGGATCCCTGCACACAGCACCCCTGGAACGAGTGGGAGACACTGTCAGAAACACCTCGGCCATGGTGAGCACTGCCAGCATCTCCAGCATTTCCCTGCCTACCAAAGGATTTTGGGAGTACTCAGAGGGAAAATTAACAGGGTGGGAATTCTCGGGCTTGTGTACTTTAGTCTCTGCTTTCGGCATACTTCCCACGAGTTAAATAGATAAATGGATGCTGCAAGGTGGGGAATTTTACTGCCATTTCAGCTGGTTTTAGGTGTGGTTAAGGGAGATGTGTGGATTTTTGGAGACTTCAGGAAGGCAAAGAGCAGTGATAGCAAGGGGCTTTGGTTCTGAGGACCGGAACAACGTTCGAGGAGAAAAGCTGTGTGCATCCTTTGCAGTGGCTCTGAAGGAAGGGCAGACAGAGCCTGACTGGAGACACTGCCCAACACTTTCCCCTCCAGGCCCACTGCAATGGAATGGCCAGCAAGTGACTGTCCTAACAGAGCCCCTGACAGTCCTAGGGGTGGGAGAAATGTGCCAGGTTTCCCACCCCACAAGTGCCACACCAGAGAGAGTTACTGGTGGCCAAAACACTCCCACGAGTTCACATGGTACATTCTGGAGCAGGGATCAATTCCAAGCATTTGTGCTTGTGGGAAAATGGTTTAGGAGGCTGATATATCATTTGTTATTCCTTGAAATGTGATTCCTTGAAATGTTATTCCTTGAAATAACATTTTCATTTTCAGGAATCACTCTGGTTTTCCTGTGGGTTTTTTTTAATGAATCTGGTATTGTTAATGAAAGCAGCTGGAGAGGCCGTGGGGAGAGAATTCCTGGTAGAGTGTTATGCAAACTGAGATTCCCAGCAGCAATCCAAGCTCTGCAAGACCCCTGATTCACATCAAACATGTGAATCAGCAGGGAGGGAGCCAAGGCCACCTGAGGCAGAGTGCAGGAAAGAAAAACTCAGCACCCTGCTCAGCCTCAGCAAACTTTTCACCCCAGTCTTGGCCTCCAGAATCCCCTTTGCACCAGTGGTGCTGGGGCTTCACCATCACCTTCCAGAGAGGGGCAGCTTCCCACACAGAGAATTTTCTCTGCCCTGAACCAGGACAGCTTCCTCTCTCCAGGTTTTAGGTCAGCTGGATTATGTCATGGTCACCCTCATCTATTTTTAATCTGCTGTTAGAATAAGCTGTAAAAAACTCGGGCAGAGGCAAACGAGGTCTCTGTGACAACACAGGAGTGAGATGCAGTGTGTGCCCTCTCACACCCAGAGGGACTGTCCCTCTGCTGTGCTGGCACCGGGGAGCAGCAGCCACCTTCCCTTTGCAGAGCGAGGGAGAGCCTCAGCTTTTCTTCTGAAATGTCCAACTCTGCCTCAAAATTGCTGTGCTGCAAGGGGAAAGGGGAAGGGGAAGGGGAAGGAGAAGGAGAAGGAAAAGGAAAAGGAAAAGGAAAAGGAAAAGGAAAAGGAAAAGGAAAAGGAAAAGGAAAAGGAAAAGGAAAAGGAAAAGGAAAAGGAAAAGGAAGTCCCTGCCAGAATCCTAGTCCCCCCTGACTGCTCCATCCCCATAGGACTCCCCACACAGACATATTCCTACCCACCATCTCTGTCTGCTGCCCCACATCTCCCATTTTTCTTAGATCTTCCAGGAGCTGCATTTGGATTGGGTGCTGGGTGTTTTGCTCTGCAATGAAATGGAGAAACAAAAATCCACAGGGAACACTGCGCTGAGGGGAAATCAGCACCTCTGAAAAAATGGATTTCAGGAATGTCTCTGCTCCAAGACCCAGTGCCAGCCAGCAGCACCCACCTTCAAATCCAGCTCTATGAACGTTGCACTGCTCAGCAGTGGGGTTCAGCAAAGGGTACTGGAGAGTCTCAGCAGTTCCCAGAGAGATTTCGGCTGCATGGAAGCAAAGAACCAGAAGTTACCAGATCTGCACTTTGCTCTTTGACAGGGGAAGGGAAAGAGAAGGGTGGGATAGATGGATGGATGGATGGATGGATGGATGGATGGATGGATGGATGGATGGATGCATGGATGGATGCATGGATGGATGCAGCTTACAAGTCATGGTGGTGAATTTTGCATTCACAAGGTCGAGCACTATATCCACAGCTGGACACAGCTGCAGGGTGAGAAGAAAGGTGTGAGAGAGCCTTGCACAGACACTTCTGGTGGGAGCAGAGCTTTGAGGCTGCCAGGCCATTGCAGATCCCACCTGCAAACACCAGGAGCCTCTACTGTTGGTTACACAGACCATGACTTGCCTCAGTTTTCACTGTCCCTCACTGAATTGGGTTATTCTGGATTAAACCTGCCTTAAGCTGAGCAAAGAGCAGGGCTAGATCCCCACAAGTATCTGACTAAAAATGACTGAGTTTAGGACATGTTAGGAGGCTGCAAGTTGCCCTTTGACAAGCCTTTGGGAACCAGGTGCTCAGGCTCAAGGGCAGCTCTGTCATCACATCCCTACCCACCAAGGGCTGGGACAAGGAGGCTTCCAGCAGCACCAGTGCATTTGCTGAATAAACCCAGGAATGGCTGGAAATGCTCCTTTTCACCAGTCTGAAAGCTCCTTTGTGTGGCACAACTGTGAAACCTGTTNAGGGAGGAGGAGAGGGAGGAGGAGATGATCTCTGAGAAACAAGGATGAGAGGAGGATGGGATTTACCAGAGCTGGCAGCACTTTCTGAAGGGTGCTGTGAAGGAACTTGCTCATGACTTGGGTCTCATGCTGGGCAAGGAGAACACGTCACCCTCAGAGCCCTCGTGCACACAGCAATAATTATTTATCCAAGATCAAAAGGTGGGGAAGTCACACTCTAAAGAAACTGATCTGGTATGGATTAGGGCAAAGCACGCCTCGTGTCTAATAAAGTGTGTTTTCTCTCTTTGCAAATCTTTTCTCAAGAATGCCATCTTCTGGTTTTAAACGAAGCTGAAGGTTTCTATCTCTGAAAGAAACTCTGAGAGTCTGGGAGTACAAAGCAGACCAATATGCACATTGCATGGAATAGCACAACTAGAGCTGGTCTGAATTTGTCCATAAAACCTTTGTTTAGTGGAAAAAAAGAACTGCAAAAAGTATTTGTGTGCTGCAGAAATCCAAACCTGAAGACTGAAACATCTAACAGTGCTGTTACCTGCCCCTTAGGGATTGTCAATCCCAGCAGATCAGTAATGTGTCCTTTGGGACTTACCTGCTGGGGGTGTTGGTTCTAACACTGGCAAAGGTGATGTGGGAGCTCCTGGGGCTGAACCTGGGGGTGCCCATGGTGTCCTGTCCCAGCCACCCTTGGACTATCAGGTTTGCAAGCAGAGCAATTTCCATGTTTCCTTCTTAAAGCTGCTCAGAGCAATGTTTGGTCAGCACAGGACACACCCCAAGGACAAGCGAGTCCCCCCAGATCCCCCAGCTGTGCTCTCCATGGGCACTGCCTCCCATTCACCTTGTCCCAGTGATGCTCATTTGGACTAAGCCGTGAAGAGCCCCGAGCCAGGGGAGAACACCAGAGAGATCACCAGGAAACAGAAACTTTTCACCTTCAGCCTGAAGGAAAGACAGAGGAAAAGAGCTGGGTAAAGGGGAGCTGGGCCTGATGCCCGGGATTTGATGCTTGCAACAAACTCACATCTTGCTGATATTCTCATTAGCTTTCCTTCCCCTTTTAAATGGAAAGTTCAAACTTTCAATTTAAAACTATTTTTAAATTTAGAAATGTGTTTCTTCCTACCAAAAAAATCACAGTCTAATTTGGAAAAAATCAGGCAAAAACTGTTTTGGCATCCAGACATCTCCATGCCCCCATCCAGCATGGATCTGGGGGATGGAGGGTCAGCTCTGCTCCCCCAGAAATTCGGAGTTTCATTGGGATATCATGGACAAAAGCTGGGCCCAGCCCACACTGCAGAGCTACAACACCTGCCCTGGACCATGCTGAGGCAGGAGCTGACATGCTTTGTTGCCTTTAAGTTACAGTTTCTCCATGTGTTTGTAGACACAACCAAGCAGAAAATCACCAGCTTTAATACCCCACTTGTTAGCAGGGAGTGATTCGTGGCTGCCTCCAGGCTGACACTTCCCAACCTCCCACTTTTATTTGCTTGTCCCTGGTTCCGGGCTCGTGGTGCGAGGCTGCAGCTCATCACTCACCCCGAGATGCCTTTCGTGGGTTTGGTGTTGGGCTTTTTAGTCATGCCTTCCTCTGCCATTTTCTGCAGAACATCACTCCCATTTAGAGCAGCTGGGACTGCTGGAGAATTTGCAGAATATGAGGAGCTCAGCACAGATCCCCCAGGGAGGAGCCTGTGCCAGAGGGTGAGGGGTTGCAGTGCTCCCACTGTACTGAGTAAAACATCTCTATTAACATATTCCATCCCAACACACCCAGGACCCCTGCTGATCTTCTGCAGAGAGGTAAGGAACAGTCAGGCTCTAAAATCTGACTGAGAAAGAGGAGTAGTGAAAGAATTAAAGGGCTGGGTGATGCTGTCGTGTGAGCTGGTCCCCAAGGGTGTCCAACATTCTCCAATACAAACAATTGCACTGATAAATTGAAAAGTCTGGGTAAGCTCTCAGTCTCAGGTCCCAAATGAGAGCTCCCAGCCAACAGAGCCTTGTGCACCAAGTCCGAAGGAAAAACCTGATCTGCTTAATTACAGACAGAAGTGGGAGTAGGGAGAAACCTAAGATGGGCAGTGGTAAATTCTGCTCTTGGAGACACAGGTGTAATTGTGACTCTTGGATGAGCAGCTCCCACTCCCCAAAGGCTGATGGGGTTGTTCAAACACTAGGGGAGGACATGGACTCAGCTGGGGGACAACCCAGTGAAAATTGTGATAACCTCGGTAATATTCTTACAGATTTCAGTCAGGGTTGGGGTCAGGATGAGAATGAGGTCCTTCACCTGCCACGAGAATGATGTCCTCAGCCCAAGCCCTGTCCTAACTCCACCATGGGAGATCCACACATCCCACCAGACTGCACACAACTCTTCTCCAGGCTGCTGCTGTCCCTGTGGCTGCCCTTTAGACTTGTGGCCATCACTATGTCCTCACCCATCCTCTCCTGGGTACCCCACCCAGCAGGACCCAGCTCTGGGAGCTCAGCCTGGTGAGGTAATGCAGCACAAAGTAATTTATTTCCTCTCTTCATTTCTGTATAAAACTTGTCACGAGGTTTAATCCGTCATTACCTCCCTCCCAGAGCTGTGCTCAGTGGCCCACTGCTAAGCCCAGACAAGGAGATTTACATCTTATCTAACAGGAGTGTAAGATTTATGGATAACTCCCGACAAGGAGCACATCATGCCAGAAAGACACTTTTCGTCTAGTAACTTGATCAGTCATTATGCTGTGAGTTGACATCTAATTAAGCCTCCACAGGCATCATCGGGTCCAGAACAGCTCTTCAGGAGGAGAAAATCCACCTCTAAGCACCGTGGTGGCAGCTTATCCCCAACCCTTGCACTGCTGGAAGAGATAATAACGCTCCCCAGAAAATCCCCAATCTCACAGAGAGCTGCTGATATCACCTGCACTGGAAAAAGGAATCACAGGGGCAAATTCCCAACTGCTGCTCTAAAACACAGCAAAGACTCATTTCTCAGAGACTTTCCCAGGCTGTGTCCATGTTCCTACCAAAGCCAGATCCCACAAAACACCTCCTGTGGCTGCAGGGGACTCGTCTGAGGGTTACAACCTTCTCAATGGATTTGCTTTTCTGAACACATTTCTTGCCTCCCGATGGGCTGCCAACATCAGCGTGGAAGTGTAAATCCTGCTCTCCCTTGGCAGGCTGCTCCATCTTCATATTTTCTCTTGACACTGCTTCCAGGATGCCTTCCATGGAAATGCACAGGGTGGCTGGAGTGCTGCTTTTCTTGGCATTTCCCTGTCACGCTGAGCAGGAAAGCTCAGCACTGTGACACGGTGCTGGGGAGAGCCAAGGGCTTCAAATGTGCCAAGAGGCACCTGGAACCAGCACCCAGCACCTCACATCACCAATGCACAAAGGACAACGGCTGCTGCCCAGGCTGCAGGTGTTTCAACAAGCCCTGAGCACCTCACCCCTCTGCCAAGGCAGCTGGACCAAAACGGGCAACTCAACCCTCTTGGGGAGACTGGTCATGCCACAAAGCTGAGGTCACAAGCATTGGGGAGGGATGGGGGGAAGTCAGAACACAAAGGAGAGCTGGTGAGGCCATGGAGGGTGTGTGTGCTTGGTGTGCTTGGTGTTTGCAGGGGGTCCATGCTCAGTCCTCCAGGCCAAAAGGATGCCAGGAGAATACAGTGGACATCAAGCTCAGGAAGGAGAGGAATTCTTATTCCCTTCCATGAGTGTATTCACTGTTTGTAGAGACATTGTCAAAGAGAGGGGATGTCACCCACCGTTTTTTCAGCCAGTTGAAATAAATATTGCCAGTGGCTTCTTGTTGAGAATGGGTTAAAGAAAGGAAGGGATTATTGCACATGGGCCATTTCAGATCTTCTGTCTGGTCTAAAACTCGCTGAACCCAATAGAAACACTTCTGTTACCTTCAACAGACTTACCCAGGCCTGATGGAAAAGAGCATCCTTAATAAATTGCCAGGATCTCCTTCAGGTCATGTGCTGATCCCATCCCTTCTGGTCTGAGCTGCCCAGCTGGGAGAGTGACACAAACCTCAGCAGCCTCTCATAGAATCCTGGAATAGTCTGGGTTGGGAGAGACCTTAAAACTCATCCAATTCCAAACACCTGCCATGGGCAGGGACACCTTCCTCTAGACCAGGTTTTTCCAAGTCCCATTCAGCCTGATCTTGAACACTTCAAGGGATGGGGCAGCCACAGCTTCTCTGGACAACCTGTACCATGGCCTCACTACCCTAACAGGGAAGAATTTCTTCCTAGTCTCTAACATAACCCTGCACTCTGTCAGTTTAAAGCCATTGCCCCTTGTCCTGTCATTCCATGCCCTTGTCCCAAGTCTCTCTCCAGCTCTCTTGGAGCCCCTTTAGACACTGGAAGGGTCTCTAAGGTCTCCCCAGACCCTCCTCTTCTCCAGGCTGAACAACCCCAGGTCTCTCAGAGTGTCCATAGCAGAGGTGAACATGGAAGTGGCTGTCCCTGTGGTGTTCAGGAGAAAGGGTGGCTGCAGGGCAAAGAAACCCACCTGTTTGCTTTCTAACAGTGATTTATTGTCACTCTCCACACAGAGACCTTTCTTTGTGCTCCTCTGGAACACCACAGTGAAGACAAGCTGCCCCAGCACCTGCTGTTCAATCCCTCACCTGGCCAGGTCTACAGCCAAAGTAATCAAGTCTATGGGGAAACAATAAAAATGGCACAGAATACAAAGCGTCCCCCCCAGTGCCCTGGTTCCCAGCCCTCTTTGCCAATTCCTGCCCCATCAGCTTTGGTTGGGAGGATATATAAAACCAGCAGAACTCCTCGGTGTGGCCACAGCAAGACATAGACTGAGCCAGAAGAATGGGAACACCAGCCAGGAGAGGTAAAGATGCTTTTCAAACTGAACAGCTTGATGTGGGCATTGCTCCTACTTACCTTTGTGTGTCTCCATAAGGGTCAGCACTCACCAGGTGTGATACTTTCTGCAAAGACTGACATAAATATGCATATTTTCTGCAGGTTCAACTTTCTGAATTACTTGGTTTTGTAATATTGTAAGAGCATTACAGACATTACAAACGATTCCCAAATGTTTCTCAGAGACAGATAACACTTTCACCTTTTCATTTGGCTTTATAACTCCTCCATAACTTCAATTCTTTCCTCTATTAATTTTAGCTTCTGTTTATTTGCTGTTTTAATAGCAGTTGTGGCCGTTCAGTGCTCCTCAGTAAGTGAGATATCGCTGCAGGCACTGTTCTAGCTCACAAGATTGCAGAGGCTCTTCAAGGCTAAGCCTTCTGTCAATGCTTTTAAGGCACCACCTGAGAGCTGTGGGTTGTGACTGCACCAAAGCTGACAAGCTCCACACCACACCCTTATCAAGGAGCAGATCTGTGGCTCTGTGCCTCAGTGGCCAGGCAAGGCCCATGCTATTCGGACCAGGCTGCTGTGGGGGTCCTCTTCCTCTTCCTTGCCCTCCTCTTCTTCCTCTTCTTTCTCCTCCTCGCCCTCCAGGTGCCAGCATGGCGATGCTCCGCACCCTGAGCATCCTCCTGAGCCTCCTGGTCCCAGCTCACACCACCAGGTCACCCGACTGTGGAGGCATCCTCACCCCCTCTGGACTGAGATACCGTAAGTGCAGACCTACATCTCCCACGCCAGCAGCAGGGAGGGGAGGCAGAGACGCCTTCCACTCTGGTGGTGAAACACCAAACGCTGGCAGCAGAATCCTGTGCCACTACTCAGCTCACCTGCCTCACCCCCTGCCTGTTGCTAGCAGCAGGGGACTAGTAAGGGATGGAAATGGGTTTCTGTCTGTGCATCAGGACACAAGCTCCAGACACTCTCATAAAACATCTGCCTTGTTTTGCAGTTGCTGAGGTTTCAAAGCCACATGCAGAGTCAGTCCTCAGGCAGGACCTCATGGCCCCGCCAGCCCCAGCCCCATCTCCCATCTCCCCAAGCAGGTGAGTTGCCCTCTCTTGCCCAGGCTTTGTTGCCACACCCCCGGTTCACACTGGTGTTTGAATATTGTCGCAAAAGGAACTTTGCCAGCAGAATAAAAATCCTCCTGGAGACCAGGAGGTTTAGAAATGAGCTCCTGGCTCCTTCTTTGGTGACCAAGGGTAGCAGAACCCATGCTGCCCTCAGGGCCTGTATTTATCTGTGCAGATCTTGTGAACTTTTGGGGTTTCTCAGGGTCCATGCTGGTCTCCCAACACCTTCTTTTCTGCCCCAGCAGGAACCAAATTACCTCTGTCAAAGTTGACAAGTTTTCCCTGACCCTGATCCCTGACACCGGGATGCGGCTGAGTATTGAGGTGGACCTCAGCATCACATCTGCCCCGTGAGTGCTGCAGGGCTGGAAGCAGCCCAAGCTCAAGTCTGGAGTGACACAGCACCTGCAGGAGCAAGGGCAGCCTGGGGGGAGTGTGGCCGGGAGCACACCCAAACTCCAGCCTCCTCCTCTCCTCCCCATGGCAGCTCAACCCCCAAGGAGATGAGACTGTCCATCCTGGCAGACCTCCACGTGGAGATGAACCCTGAAGGGAACCTGGAGCTGGTGACCTCTGACTGCAAACCCACCCTGGAGGAGGTGCAGAGCAGCGAGGAGACAGACAGGTCAGCCCCACAGTTTTCCTCCTTGCGAGATTTGGGTAACAGGTGAAAGAAGAAACTGAGGCACAAGGGTTTCTAGGCAGGAAAGTGATTGGATTGAGACTTGCTCACTGCCCTCAAAGCTAACAAAGGCCAACACTAAAACTTTATCTTCGTAGGAGGAACTTTCCTCTACTTTTGGGGTGGTTTCCCCATTTTAATAGCGTTTTGGTCTGACACAAGGGAGGGGTACTTTTAGAGTTGTGCAGCTGGAATGCTTTTAATGCAAGTCCAGTGGCAATTCTCCAGTGGTTTGGGATTCTGAATTGTAATCATAGCTTCACAGATGATAGAAAATCATGGTAGTTATGTCTCTGGGTGCCTTTTGGGTCAGATAAAAGACACTCACCCACCTTTGGCTGATCTGGTTCTCTCCTAACTTCTGTTCTGTTGTTTTCCCCAGCAAGTCCTCAGGATCGGATGTGGAGAAGCAGATCAACATTGAAAAAGTAAGATAAATTTTGTAACGGCGTGAGACAGAGTTGTACAGCTCTGTAAGAATCAGCACTTTATGGTGCTTTTCCAGATCTCCCCCACAACCCTGTCCTCACTGGACACTGCCATCATCCCCTGGCTCCTGCTACCAGCTGATGGCAACACCCACCTCAGAGGCATTCCAGGGACACCCAGTGCCCACTGACCCTCATCCGATGTGCATCCTTCACCTCTCTTTTTGATCTTTTCTCCACAGATTTGCCTGGAAGTCTCCAAGTTGCTGCTCTTTCCAAATGAACGTCTGATGTCCCTGGCAGGTGAGCAGTTGGCTTTCAGTCCCAGTATGGACTGAGGGTTTCAAGGATCATTTTGGAGCAGGTTAATGAGGGGGGATGAATCCCTACCCTGCAGCAGCAGAGGCTCTGCTGCCATCATCTCCCCAGGGACCTGCTCCCTCTGCCCAGCTCTTCCCCTGTCTTTGTTGCTCAGGAAACCCAGACACTTCCCAGAGCCAATCCCCTGTCACTCCTTCCCTTCTCTTCCTGAGCATTCCTCTGCTCCATTTGCAGCTCCATTCCCCATCACACCAACCTGCCAGGTCCAGTACCTTCCCCTGGCTGCCCCCATGTACTCTGAGCAGGGAATCATCATCTCTTTGCAAGTAAGTCCTCACTTTCCAGCTCTTGCAACCCTGCTCCAAGTCCTTGGAAGAGCTGCTTCCTCGCAGTGCTGCTGAGACACCTGAAACTCCTTTTCTCCTTTCCTGTGTCCCTGCAGACGACTTTCCAAGTGGCAGGGGCAGTGATCCCCCTGCCAGTCAGCCCTGTGCCTTTCAGCATGCCTGAGCCAGCGAGATCCAGCCCTTCCCACCTCATCCTGGCCTTCTCCAAGCACTTCTACACCAGCTTATTCTCTGCCTTGGAAGAGTCTGGAGCCCTCAACGTCAGTCTCCTGGTGAGTGGAACAAGGGAGGCAGGAAGGAGTGGGAGATACACATTTGGAGGAACAGCTCTGCCCTGGGAATGTCTTGGAAGAGCCACATGCCCTGCACAGAAATGAGAGTGTGTCCAAACACCTACAGGAGTCGCAGCCCCTCACCCCCAAGCTCCTAAAAATACCCCTGGTCTAATGGAGTGTGGAGATTTTGCCATGAGGAGTCACCTGCACCCTGCTGCTGGCGTGGGCTGGTGTGAGGAGGGCTCCTGCACGTACCCAGGGGTGGGATGTGCTCATCAGGGGCTGCATGGCCATGCTGAACTCGAGCCCTGGGAGCAGCAGCTCTGGGTCTGACCATGGGTCTGATCATGAGCTGTGCTTTGTGTTTCAGAGCTCGCTGACCACTGCCACCTTGGCTGAGAGGATCACTCAGGTGCGTTGCTGTGGCTGTAACCCCAGCAGGCACAGCCCCAGCTCATGCAGTGTCCCTGGGGGCATGGGGATGGCCACCATGCCCAGAAACAGCCCCACTCCCTCGGCAGATGGGCTCCCTCTTCCAAGAAGACCTACCAGTGGTGCTTCAAGCTGTGACCCGGAGTTCTCCTCATGTGGTACTGGAGGAAGACAAAGCAATCGTGAAGCTTTTCCTTACTGCCCAGATCGGAGCAGGATCCTCCCTTTTCCAGAGCTTCCTGAGTGTGAACGTGGTGAGTGTAGACGCATGCCCAGCTTGGGAAGCAGGTGCTGGGAGTATGTCCATGCTGCCCAAGGGCACTTCCTTTGCTCTAAGCCCTGGCCCCACTGCAGGCATTGATTCAGCCTTCTTCCATCACAGTGCTGCCAGTCTCCAGCACCTTTTACCCACGTGGCATCATGCAGGATGCAGGGAGCACATTGCAGGAGGCAGCACATGGATGGGTTCATCACACCCCTCTATTCAAAGCCGAAGTGGGGCTGTTTCCTCACTGATCCTGCCCTCTGTTCCCCCCACAGGATGTGACTGCCCGGCTCCAGCTCAGCGTCACGGACACGAGGATGATCATCTCTGTGGCAGCCATAGAGTAATGAGCCCAGCTGCGGGAGCCCGAAGGGGACACGTCCCAGTCACAGCAGGGAAAGGACAGGCAAAGTGCTCTGGGGAGGTTTTTAGCTTTTAGAGTTTGGGCATTGCAGACATGGCTTCTTCCCCAGGGAGACAGTGAAATTCCAGAAACATGGATAGGGAGAAAAGTGGGAAGTGCAGCTACCACAATCCCAGGCTTGAGCCCTAAGCCCAGACAAGGAGTTTGGGGAAACAGGGAAACTGCTTATTACAGCTCAGCACCAGCAGCTCCTCTTCTGCTCTTTGTTTTCCAGGGATATCGAGCTCAGCCTGGCTGCCTCTGACGTGGGTCCTGTGCTGGTAGGTACCTCCAGCTGTGGCCACTCCTGGTACCATCCTCTAAGAGCCTGGTTCCCCTCAGATGCCCCATCCATCCTGGACAGCTGGGTGCCAGCAGGGAGATACAGAAATACTGACTTTGGGTGCTTGCTGCACCCAGTGGAAGGGACAGTTGGGTCCCTGTGGGATGGGAAGAGGTGCAGTGAGCATCAGGGTCTCTACTCCTCTCCTCCTGCTTTAGCCCCACACCATGAGCTGATCCTGACTTTCCCCCACAGGCTGCCTTGCTGGAGGAGCTGTTCCTGCCCACAATCCGTGAGGAGGTGCCAGCCCAGATAAATGGTGAGGAGATGGGAGCTCTGCTGGTGCTGCCGTGTGGGATGCTCAACATGGACCCAGGCAGCACCCAGCTGGCAACTTCTCCTCTTTCTTTTTTTCAGTGGTCCTGAGACAAGGTGTTTTCCTACCCCACATCGCCAGTTTCACTTACACCGATGTCAACATCACAATTCACAAGGTAAGAAATAAGACATTTAAATTGCTCCCTGCTGTGCTTGATTTAAAGGAAGCCTGCGAGCAGTGCTAACCTCCCAGCTCTGGAATAAATCAGAGCCTGATCGTCCAGCCCTGGTTACTTGCAGGACCAAGTTCCATTGCCTTAAATAGACCCAGCCCTTCTTTAGCCCTGTGGACACAGGCAGTGATTGTGTCTGAGGGTCCACAGGGTGAAGCCCTGTGTGGGCTGAGGGAGCCACACAGACACCACGCTCAGTCCTCCTTCCTTCCTTCCTTGCTCAGGACTATGTCTTGATCCCCTGTAACCTCCAGCTGGAGGCGAGCACCCGGGAGTGAAGTCCAGTGTTTGGGGTAAAACATAAGCAAAATCATTCAGCTGATTCTCACATCACACTCCGTGGTTCATCACTGCTTGAAATGTTGAAAATCTTCTTTCTTGCCTCACTAAACCACCATGGTTTTATATTCTGGATAATAACGGTGTTGCACTAGCACCTTTCTCTCCCAGCCCTGCTCCTGATAGTTTTGTTGCACAGAGGATGGATTGTAACAACGTTCCATGTTTTAATTAAACATTTCTCTTTAATTCCGCATTTGCTGCTGCGACTATTGACATTTTTCCCCCCTTAACAATTTGTACCTATAAAGAGAATAATTTTGCCCATCATGTCCAGACCCTGGATTTAATTAATTCCACACATTTACAAGGGTGCAAAACAGACTGGAGCCTCTCAGCTGCAGAACAACACAGCCCCTACAACGACAGATCTTTCATCTGCTTTTCCTCCATGTCTCATGTTACTATGGGAACGTTACTGCTAGTGGGTTTCCTGGGTCAGAAAGAAGAGGAGGGTGAGGAAATCAGTCTGCAGAATGGTTTCTAATTTTAGACCTGAAGGCAGTTATATTTTCAGCACTTGGCTTCTCATAGCAGAGAAAATGCTGAATGAGAGGTGACTGCAGGCTGCGCCGGCGCCACGGTCGTTGGCGTCGGGATGCTCTTTCCTACTGACCAAACACATCTCCCAGTTGTTCAGGAAGATAAAGGGGGGAAAAAACACCCACAACAGACACAGGCATCCAAAAGGGAAGGGTGGGTGATAACAGTGCTCCAAAAGCTGCCCCAGTCACTCAATCACTGGGTGCTGTTGGCATCTGCTCCAGCCAGGGTGAACACGGGGCTGGGCTGATGCCCAGGAGGAGCACCCTCATCCCTGATTGTGCAGCCCAGGAAAAGCATCCTCATCCCTGATCATGCAGCTCCCACCTCAGCTCTCCCATGGTGATGCTTCACATAACACCCCAGCCGTGAAACCTTATTAATTACATCTACGTCTGTTTTCACTTGCTACAACTACACCCATCATTTCTAGCCTCTGAAGCTTCTGAAAAACACTTCAAAACCTTGTATTTCAAAGGCTCAGAAACAGGAAAGCAAACAAAACAAGCCATGTTGATTTACTGCAAGGAGTAAAGAACCCTGAATGTTTATATGCCCAGAGTGGGGACCTGACTAATGATGTTAATGCCCGAGGTTGGCCATAGCAGGAACAGCTCCTAATAAAAGCTTCCTGGTAGAGCTGCAACCATTATTCTTTGACTAATATATGTTAAACCAGTTTCCCAAAAGGAATAAGCTACAGCACTAAAAAGATGCATTTCTTTGGCAGGGAATATTCTGGCTCCATGCTTCACTGCATGCCTCTGCCTCTCCAGCACAGGGCTGGAGTCTCAGGACTTGCACCCTCAAACGCCAGCCCCACCTGGGAATAGCCACAGGCTTAGAGCATTGCTGGCTCATGCTCTGCTTCTCCCTCCAGTCACACCATTTCCTGAGACCCCCAGCGCAGCCAGGGAAAAGGAATGCTGAAATAAGTGTTTGCATTAGCCCCCTTGGCATACACAAAACCCATCCCTTTCCCAGGCAGCCCTGTGGGAAGAGCTGCCTGGTGACACCCAGCTTCCCTCTCCACTGGCACATGGAGCAGCATGCACCAGCCAGATGGTTCAAACCCTGGGGCAGGGGGAACCTTCTCCAGCCCCCACAAAAGACCAGAGGGATGAAGCTTTTGCCAGGGTCATTGCTGGAGCAAGAGCCAGAGAGCTCAGAGTCCCACGCACAGCCAGCAGCACAGCCAGTCCCTGGCAATGCCTCCTGCTGCTCACCCAGCAAAAGATTTTCCAGCCTGACAGTGTACCAGTGTTTGGGAAACTTTCCTGAACAGGATTGCCCTAGCTTTTACAGGTCCTGGATTGCAGTTTCCTGCTCTGGATATACTCCTGAAGCCACTAGAAATTCAGGGCATTAGATGTACAAGTAGCAGAAGTACTGAGAAGATGCTGCTCTTTCCTTTGGAAAAGGCTTCTCTGCTGCTTCCCCCTCAGTCCCATGTGATGAGCAGCATGATGGAGGCCAGGCTCCAAGAGGAAAAGCCTTTTCCAGGGGCACAGGATGGTTTTTCCACTCTTCTGTGACCCTGGGCTCGCAGCTGTGCCACAGCTCCGTGCAGGAGCAAGCTCTCATCACATGCTCTCGTCACATTGTTCTCTTTCTCAAGACAAGCAGAGGCCTGGGACAGTGCCAGATCACAGAGCCCTCTGTAACGTGCCAGAGAAATGAATGCCTCCCAGTAGAGCAGAATACACACAGAAGTGATGGCCAAACGGGAATGAAAAGAGAGCCTAAACTTTACTTACTGTCCAGAAGGTGTTTGCTCAGGAACCAGAACAAAACCTTGTATCAACACAGCCTGTTCTGCCAACCTGTGGGCAAAAAGGATGGAGACACAAAGTCCCAGCAGTGCAGGAGCCCTGAAGTGGCATAAAGCAGCTGCCAGCACGGGTTGCTGGGGCCACTCATCCTGTCCTCCAGTAACAGGATCACACAGACCCCCAAACCTGGCTCTGCCAGCTCTGTGGGCATGCTGGAGTCAGGGAACATGAGCAATGGGATCTGAGCTCCCTGCTCCTGGCTCCTGAGCAGGTTCCAGTGCTCCACAGTGTTCACTCCTGTGGGTACCTCACTCCACAGGGACTCACCTGGTGATGGGGCTGTACCCAGGCTGCAGCTTCAGTACCCAGGCTGATGCTTCAAGGAGCATCACTTCTGCCCAGGGACAGGGCAAGGCCCATGTCAGCAGCATCAGTCCCACAGACACCATCAGCTGCACCGTGCTGGGAACCAAAGGAGCTGTTTATACTCACCAGGACACCCATCTTCAACATTTCCATGGACTTCAACTGACCCAAAGCCCTTCTGCTGGACACAAGTCAGGCCAGTCCACATGGTGACAGTGTGTGACAACTGGTTTGTGTTTGGCACAGCTCAGGAGAGCTCTGGCCAGTTCACACGAAGAGGGACCCCCAATAGGTCCAGCACCTTCTCTGCAGTGTTCAGTGATTCCTCTGCAGCAGCATCTCATGGTGATGCTGGGAGCTCATGCAGCAGCCACAAGTTTGGGCCCCACATATGCTGAACTATTCCAACCTTCAGGCAGAAACAGAGTGGAATATTGCCCCATCCCTCACCTGGTGGGTGCCACAATCTCTGGGGACACAAGGAGTAAAAAACATGCTCATACTGATGTCCAGCGATGGGAAAAACAGATATTGGAGAGGCCATTTAAAACATGAGATTTGTAATTTTTTTTTAACCCAGAATAATTTGGGCTTTTTTACATCCAAAATTCTGGGATTCTTGTCACTGTGACATGCAGAGACCAACAGGCTGTGACATCAGCCTAAGCAGACATGGTTCTGGCAGGCAGACAGGCATTCTCCGGGGCTCTCAGACTTCTCGGTCCTCTGGTAAGGAAGTTTTCTGTGCAGATTCTATTAGGAAATGCTTCATGACCTCTGGAAATTCGATTTAATTTTGATTTCTGCTTGTGGATTAGCATTTGGTCAGCAGGTTATCAGGCCAGGAGGAGCCACTGAAAACTCGATTTTTTTTTCCTCAGGAAGTTTGAATGGGAAGAGTTTTCAAACCCAAACCCAAAATATCAATAGTCAGAAAGGAACAAGATCCCAGAATCAGGAGAGAAGCTCTCCCCGAGCAGCATCAGAAACCAGAACCTCATTCCAAGCACTGAAAAAGTAGGAACTTTTTAAACTTTTATTAAAAGAGTTACATGACAAATGTATTCTGAGCTCTCGCTCGGCACCTCACACCCTCCTGGACAAGGATGGGGAGATTCACTTCAGAAGCCACATACAACAAATTCACTTTTTCATTCTATCAGGAAAAGTTTTACCTCAGAACAAATTTCCCAATTCCACTGCAGCACCACATGCAACTGCTGTAACTGTGACCCTACAATCACACCAACTTCTCTAAATAAATATTTGTACACAAAGCTGCCGATCAGGTTTGGCTTATGCAAATCTCAAACCGTACTCACACGAACCAATTCACTTTAAAGTGTCTTAAATATTATCAAGAATCTTGAATCAAGTTTAGGGGGGAAAAAAAGCAGATAATGCTGGTTCTGGCATTCCTTGCTGCTGTCTTCCTCTGTCTGCCCCCACAGCCCTCTCCGTGCCTCAGGCTCCACAGCTCACACCAGGAACACTATCAGACCCTGAAGGAGAGGAGGGAGAAACACAATAATCTCCCGTAGAGGGATGCTTATTCGCAACACAGAGCAATGAGAACCCTCCTGCACAAGTCCTCACATCCAGTTTGTGATAAGGAGGGCACAGAACCCTTTTGGAAGTGTTGGGGGAAATCCCAGTTCCTCTGGGACTGAAATCCCAGTTCCTCCAGGGTGACCAGGGCTGGAATTGGGGGCAATTCAAGACACTTTGAATGGTGCCACTGGAGAGGGCTTGCCTGAATCTCTGGATCTACATCAGAGCTGCTGCCATTAAGTTCTCCAGAAAGAAAAGAGGGCCTGGACAGGGAACTGGGACCTGGCCCGGGGCCTGAGCACTGCTCATGATGCACCTGGGTCCACAGCATGTGAGGGCATCACATCCTCAGGCAGCATTCCCTGACCTGAGGGCGGTCAGACAGAGCAGCCAGTTCAGTCTTTCAGGGATTAAAATCTACAGCTCTTGCACACACAGCCACCACTGGGAGGGTCCTGCAAACAGCCCTGGTGCCTTACCAGGGGGAACAGCCCACCCAAGCACTCACCGCTTTTATCTGAAAATCCATATTCACTAAGGGAATGCGCAGCACCTTCGGCAGTGGGATCCCGATTTCCAGGGCAGCTGCAGGGGACAAACAGTTCCTTACATGCTGAGCCAGCTCACACCCCACAGCAGAGCTGCTCCAGGGAGCACAGAGGGAGCAGAGCTTCTTGGGGCCATCACTGTGTGCTTGGCTTTCCTTAGGTTCTCCATCACTGACTGTTGCCAGAACTGATGCTGGGGTGGGATGGTGCAAATAGAAGGTTGGACATCTAACTACATCCTCAAAATGGGGATTTCAGGGTTTTAATGGCTCCTGAACTCCTAGTACATCTTCCAAATGCACTCATGAGCCCCTCTTCACTCCTTGCCCAGAACCCAAAGTGCTCCCAGCATTACAGCCATCCTGGTCACCTTACCATTGAGCAAAGGCAGGAGCGTTTCCACAAGCAAACTGCTGCAGTGGGGCTTCAGGATGGAAACCTGAATCAGAGAAGGAACAACCACATGAGCAGTGCTGCCTGGCCCATGACAGCAGCAAGCAGGACCCTTGGGACTGAAAAGCACTGCCCACTGACATAGCAAAAGAACAAACAGTCCCTCTTCTCTTTAAAGTGAATCTACTTTTCTTCTTCAATTTGTATTCAGGCCTTCTTTTAGAAGAATTTCTGCCTAGTGATGCTCCTGTTGCAGCTCAATGTGAGCTCTGCCCAAGCAGAGGTGAATAAACAAACAGGTTTCAGCTCTACATTTGCTTTATTAGAAAAGGCAAAAGGGGAAAAAAAAACAAACAGCATCAGAGGAATTGCTACAACCTAGACCACAGAGCGGGTACCAGCTCTGACCATCGGCAGGGGTAATCCATCACAGCATCCCACAGCCACTGCCTGGCTCCCTCCCTCCCCCAAAGCCACAGGGCATCACACTTGGCTGCTCTCCCTGCCCACTAAAGCCCTGACTGGTGTTGGAGACTTACATTACGGATGCCAACATCAGAGGACTCCAAGGAGAGGGAAGTGCTGCAGGGAAAAGAGAGCAAACAGCAAGTCAGACACAAGGCACTGGCCTGAGCTCACAGCCAAACCCCAGCCACCTCTGAGCCCATGGGCAGGGATCCCTGTGAGGCATCACCCACAAAGGGACACCTGCATTGTAACACAAAAAACAGGGACTGGTACACTTGCAAGAGATAAAAGAAAATAGGAAAATAAAAGCTTAACCTAATTTTAATTTACTTGTCAGTGTTGCAGCACTGCAGCTCCTGGCTGCACCTTCCCTCTCCCTGCCCTGATTATTCACTTTCAGGAAGGAGGCAGCTCCTGGCCAGCTGAGAGCAGAGCTTCTGGAACCCCATGGCATGGGGGGTGGAACTGGATGATCTTTAAATCCCTTCCAACCTAAACCATTCTGTGGTTCTATGTAAAAGCACCCAGTCTGGATTTAAGGACCTGGTGAATTTGCTACAGCTCCTCATCTATCACTGCAATCACACGACTATCCACACCTAAAATGGATGCCTTATTTCCACTTTCAATTTCTCTTTTCTACTTCTATTGAATCTTGTTATACCCTTGTCTATTGAATTAAAAGCCTTTTGACGCATTTCTATTCCCTATATTGCTGCATACAAGCTATGCCAATTTTGCTTCTAAATCCAGCTCTTTGACAAGCTAAATGGCCTGAAATCCTCAAACCTCCTGCTATAAGGGATGCTCTCCAATCTTTAATCATACCTTGACTGGCATTAATGACAGCACTTTCCTTTACTGCTTTATCATTCATGTCCAATATCAGGCATTTCAAACCACTGCCCAGGATCAAAGTCAAGCTGACAGTCTTACAATTATTCAGGTTACCTCATTCCTCCTTGTTATAAAACTGACACACTTTTCCCCCATCTCTTAAAACTTTGTAACTACTGCAATCCTCCCAGAACTACCCCATCCACCTTACGCTGTCAGTCAGGTATGAAATCCTCACATTTGGGAGATGGAATGTCTGGTTTACAGACATGGAAAACATTTCAAGTCAGAGGCCCCAGAGCCAACGTTGCAGCACAGAGAATGTCCCCACCTGCATGAGGGGACAGCTCACCTGCCCAGGGCCAGCTGCAGCACCAGCCTGCCCCCAACAATTGACACACGGACATTTAGAGCAAGGTCCTGCAAGCAGAGAGGGAGAGGATCAGCACATGGAAACATCCCCATCCCAGCCACCACTCACCCAGCTGGCTGCACACCACACTCCTGGAGAGAGCTCCATCCACACTTACAGCCTTCAGCAGCAGGAAGTTGAGGATGGATCCATCCAAGTGGTTACTGAACAGCTGAATCAGGACTGAAAGCTTGAGGGTGGCTTTGTTTTCTTCCAAGAGGATGAGTGGGTTCCCTCTCAACATCACTTTGATGATCAAAGGACTGGTCCCACGGCAGGCAGAGCACTGTGGGAATTGGGGACGCAGGGAGGTGGCTGCTGGCACCCCACACACCCCACAGGCAGGGGGATTAGCAATCCTCAGGCAGACTCTCAGAGCCCCACAGCTCCACAGGGCCTCCCCAAGGTCACACACACCTTGGACAAGCCATATTTACAGAGAAAATAGGTCTGGCAGCACAGATCAGCTCTCCATGCTGAGGGCATAAGAGGCTGAGGAAGGAAAGGTGGACACAGAGGGGGCTGTGGGTGTCAGAGGGTGCCCAAGAAAGGGGAGATACCAGACAAAGAAACAGGAGACATTTATCAGCTCTCTATGTCAATGGCTACAAGTTGTAGGAGATGAGTGTCCCAGGGAGTGTCCTGATTCAGCTCCCCTTCAGGGAGCAGGAGAAGGTTGGAACAGCCAATGGAACACACTGGGCAGGGGCTGGCCAAGTCCCCAGTCCCTTCAGCCACTCCCATCAGCTGGGCAGGCAGCAGGACAGGCTCAGGCCATGCTGGTGCAAGAGGAGGGGAGCAGAAGGCTGGGGACCTTTGGCAGGGGCACGAAGGCACACCCAGGTGTACCCTGGAGAGGTTTACACAAACCCTCCTGCCAGAACGAGTTCCTCACCCCAGCAGGAGCGATGCTCCACACGGCTTCACGCAGGCGGCTGGCACCGGAGAACTGTGGGGACAGAAGCACCAGCAGCCCCCATGAGCCCTCCAGGTAATTTCAACAACCCCCATCCTGCCAGGGCCACCCCATTACACCCACCCTCTCCATTGTTCCCCAGATGTCTGGGTGATTCCTGGTAGTGGTTAAGGTGATAGCACCCAGCCATGGAAGGTGATGTCCCCAAGAGGCTTTCAACACCTGCCAGTGTGTGGACCCCTAATATTTCCCATTGGAAGTAGAGATCAGAGGCACAGGAGATGCAAACACCCAGGGAATGGCACGTGCAGTGTCTTTTGTCAGTGGCACTTTGCAGACTCCTTGAAATGGATCGGAGCCTGCAGGGGTCCAGGGCACACCCAGTACACAACTGGTCTCAACAAGTGTCCCTGGGGGAGTCGAGGGCACAGCTGGGCAGTGCAGGTGCTGCTCCAGCTTTCTGAGAAGAGCAGGAAGGAGGCAGTGCTGGGGTCGAGCCTCTGCCAGCAAGCACACACACATGCACACACCCAGGGACATGCACACAGAGCCCTCCCTGAGCAGACCCCAGGCTGGGCTGCTGCCTGTCCCTTGTCACTCGCTCCAGAATGCAATAGAGGCCCTGCTGCACTCACAACGTCTGGCGTGCAGGGGAAGGTCTGTGGTGGCAGCTGGAGCATGAGGGTCATGACTGAATTGAGGAAGCTCTGGCGCATCACCAAGAGCATGAGCCTGTCCAACAGCGGCGGCAAAGCGGAGGGGGATGAGTCGTGGGGGATGGTGCTGCCTCCCACCTGCTTTACCACACCCTGCAAAGAGAGGTGACACAGATATCAGTCCTCAAAGCTGCGAGGTGTGTTCAGATCCTCACGGGAGTGTGGTGCCAGCTGAACAGCCCTCCCTCCTCTCCTCAGAGCTTCGGGAAAGCACCGGCTCGGAGCGGATCACTCTGTGTCAGAGATGACAGGAGCTGATAAAGGTGAGCGTGCGTAACCGAGGTGTTGTTAGCTAATAACACACCTTGTCCAAATCACAAATCACTGCTTCACTTCATCCTTGAGCTCTTGCTCCAAGCACCGAGGGGTGACAGTGCTGCACCTGGCAATCCCAGACTTCCCCCCAGCTGGGCATCAGCCACCCTCCAGGTCCACAGAAACCCACACTAACACGGATTATTTGCTAAGGAGACCAATTCTGACCATATGGGAGCCTTGGGGGCAAAGGCTCCTCCCAATGAAGTCATTGCACCAAAGCCATTGCAGCAGCATGGGTTTCACAGGCTGTGGTATTTGCTCTCAGCCCCTGCTTCTTTTTAGTGCTTGTGTCCCAGTTGCTTCTCTCCAGCTGCCTGATTTTATATAAGCTTTCCTGTTTGTGAGTAGTTTGCTTTTTGCTGGGTTTTTTTCCCCGCAGTGAGACAGAAGTAAAAAATACATCCCTTAGTCACTCATCACAGAGACTGAATGGCAAAGGCAAAAAAGCACCAACACCAGGTCTGCAGGGCAAGGGGGAGGAGGAAAACTACTCATCCCATGAGAAGGAGAAATGCTCATCCCAGCAGCTACATCCAACAGACACACAGCCTCGGGCAGACTCAGGGTAAGTTGGCATACAGAGCAGAAGAAGAAAAGCACACACAGTCACTTAGTGGTGATTTGGATAAAGATCTAAGCACTTAGGAGTTTGCATTTCCAGGACAAGTCATTAGCCCAGCTCCTCATGGGATTCTGCAGCTCCCATGGGATGAGGTGAGCACACTGAGACACACAGCATTCCCGAGGTCCTGCTGCCCAGCATTAACTTACATCTAAATCCAGCCCAAGGAACTTGCCAGAGGTGTAGGGAATGCTGGCCAGCTGGTAGTGGATTGTTCCTGCTGCACCGACAGGGATCACCGCTGCACACAGGGAAAGGATTGTTACAACACCAGGAAATCAGCAGCAACACAACCTCCCCTGTCCCCAAAGGCCCTGTCCCCACACCCTCAAACAGCATTCAGGACTGAGGGGTGCTTGCTGCTACTCCAAAAGGCCAGAACATCCCCAAATTCAGCTTGGTGAGACCTGCCTTTAGGATATAGGACCAAAAGAGCAACAAAGACAATAAGAAAAACCCAAAGGTGATGCATAAAAATGGAATAAGGAGGGTCAAGGTGGGAGCAGTTAATTGGAATGCTGGGGTGTGAATTCCAGGCTCAACAACAGCCTCACAGAAGTGTTGGACTTCTGTTGATGCACTGAGGGACTCGACTTGGGAAATGGGACTTGTTCCCACTGTGGGAAACACAGGGAAGCAGTGCCTCAACCTCCACAAGAAACACACCATTGAGAGTGCTCAGGAGATGGATGTTCACGAGGTTCATCACGATATCCACTACGGGACAGAGCTGCAACACAAAGCAGAATGGTGGCTACTCAACACCCCCCACCACCACCACCATCACCCACAGCCTGCCCAGAACCCCTCCTTTCCCTCCAGGGAAAAAGTTGCATGGCAATAGACACAGATAGGATGCTGTGAAAGGCTTGGGGCAGTGGAGCATCCCTGGAGCTGTGGGAGAACGCTGAAGGGGAATGTTTTGATCTGGGGAACATCTGAGGCATCGCCCTACGGGCAGCAGCCCTGTGGAGCTGCCAGGCTGCCCACAGACCCTCCCAGCCCCACAGCATGTGCCAGTGATGTGGGAGAGCAGCACAGAGAGATGGTGCAGCTTGCTGTGACCTCATAACCTGTTTTTCCCAATATCTCTGTGTTTCAGCTGTGAAAGGAGGACAATCCTCAGCCGTACCAAAGCAGGCAGAGTCGCTGTCAGCTGGCGAAGCACCAGCTCATTCACTGACAGGGTGAGTAAGCTGGAAAAGAAAGGAAAAAAACCCTCCAAATCAGCACAAAAAAAGCTCCAGGACAGGAGAGGAAAAGATCTCCAGCCTTCATTTTACATTGTCCTACACCCCCAGTCATCCCTTCAGGGCCAATGCTGTGGCTGATGCTCGCCAGAGCAGGGGCTGGAGATACAAAAGAGCCGCTTACCCCACTGAGGGGAGAATTGGGCTCATTGCTGAGAATCACAGAATCATTAAGGTTGGAAAAGACATTTAAAATTATCAAGTCCAACCATCAGCTCTGCACCACCACCATGTTCCCCACTAAACCACGTCCTCAAGTGCCACAGTTGCATTTCTGTAGCACTTCCAGAGGAGGTGTCTCTACCACTTCCTTGGGCAGCCTATTCCAATGCTTGACAACCCTTTCTGTGAAGAAACTTTTCCTCTCAGCTCCCAGGGAGCTTTCACTGCATGAAAGGAGTGATCCTCTCACAGTCTAACCTGTGTTTGGTATCTCCCTCCGGTGTTTAAATCAGTGCTGTAGTTAAGGGAAGAGGGAGCTGTTAGGAAATATCTTTATGTTAGTTACTGGGAACAAACAATTTGCATCGGGAATAACAAGAGGAGAAATCTGCTGTGTGACATTTCCATGCTGCTGCTGAACAACTTGCTCAGGACGTGCGATGCCTGCAGCAGCACAGAGGCTGTTCTGTCTGATAATCAATATATTTCTGGACTGTTGAGTTGGCAAGACACAGACAGGAGGAATTCATAGAGCACCTGTTATTTATGCCCAAATTCTGCCTACAAATGCATCTGAGGAGCTGCCATGGAGTCAATTGTGTATATCTATGCTTCCCTTGCCCCTCCAAGGAGTTCACTTCCTGCAAACCATCACTTTAATCCTGCTAAAAATTAAAACATGACCCCCAGAGCAGGTGAGTTGTGTTCCTCTGTTCACTCACACAGCGTTTTTCAAAGCAGCAGCTGCACTGATTGAAATGTAATGCATAATGCAAAAATTAATTAGGAGAATTTAAATGAACCTGAAAAGTGAGTAATTCAAAAGCAGTAGAAGAAAATATTTCCCATGATCAATTTACTGCTGCATTCATCAATACATGAAGTCAGCAAATCCTTGCTGTCAAGAATTTAATAAGACTGAGCAAGAGATGGGGCATTTGAATGGAATTACACACAGCCACAGCAGTCAGAAGGAAACTCCACGCGCCCAGGACAGCAGCCAAAGGCAGAGTACAAAACCAGGGAAAGTAATGGTCCTGTTTTCCTGGAATTCTCCCAGCCCTATTAATCCTACCCTTTGGATATCAATTCTCTAGCTAAGTCTAGCGAAAGTGTGTTGGGAAAGGTACCAAACCTCATGCTTCAGATCTCAAAATTTCCACAGGCAAACAGGGCAAATTAACCCTCATTCCACTGAAGCAATTGGCATTGGCAGCAGGAAAAAATTCCATCCCTG
Source organism: Erpornis zantholeuca (assembly GCA_013400515.1). Classification (NCBI taxonomy): domain Eukaryota; kingdom Metazoa; phylum Chordata; class Aves; order Passeriformes; family Timaliidae; genus Erpornis; species Erpornis zantholeuca. The sequence goes on along the minus strand of VZTN01025418.1, from coordinate 95,329 downwards.
AGGCCTGGCTCTGTATCAGCTGAGCACTGTCTGTGTACATATTGTGGGATAAAGAGGAGAGAATTGCACATTAACGGAAAACATAAATCCACAGGCACTTACCCAGAAAGGACCTTGATCTTTACGGCCCCAAGAATGCAGAGGCAGTCTTCAGTGACAACCTGGAATGTGCCAGATTCAAAATTCGTGCATTTAATGTTTGCAGTAATGTTCACCTCCACTAAGATATCAATGAGTTCCGAGAGCAGGCCAACCAAGCTGCAAAAAAGCAAATGGGATGATTCTATCTCTCAGCCTCTACCTGGAGAAACTCAGCAAAGCCAGGAGAAACAGATTTCTCCTCCACCTCCTGCAGACCATCACCAATGCCACAAGCCATTTTTTGGTGTCTGTTTTGCTCTGTGACTTTATTATAGGTAAGGAACACCACATAATCCTTAAGAGATGCAAAATATGTCAGGGTAGGGATTTCCCTCAAGGCCCATCCTGGATCCCTCACTCACCAGTTGCCTCTGAGCTGCAGCTTTGCCCCGATGGTCAGCTGGACCCCAATCCCTGGCAGCAGCACCACCGACAGCCTGGGCACCCGGACCTTGATGAGGTGCAGGCTGTGAACAACAGCAAAGGCTGGCACAAACTAAAAACACCTTCCAGCAGCTGTACCCAGGGAGGAACCTGCGGCACCCACAGCACCCCAGCCACCTCCAGCTGGAGGCACAAGGAGAAGAGATGGCTGACTAAAAGAAAGCAGCCTAGAACCAGATTGGGGTGCAAGCCAGCTTTGGAGAGCCATCTGCTTTTTCCCTCTGTGGTCTCTTTTCCCTCCCTCAGTGCTGTCAGGCATTAACAGCACCACCAGAGCTGTCATTCTGCACCTGCACCCATAACCTGCAGTGTCCCTTGCCACCCACACTGCCACCCACACAGACAACATTACTTGGGTCAGAATTTCAGTATTACAGTAAAACAAGGATAACAGCCCAGGTCAGCCCTGCCAGGGGCAGCTCAGCTTGTCCTGTTCAGAGCTGATGCTGGAGGTGCACTCACAACAAAGCACTTACTCCGTGATGCTGGTGGGAGAGTTCCGCTGACCCCCTTCACCCATGATGTTGGGAACCACGAGACCCTGCAGGTGCTGGTGGATGAGCCCATTATGAATTATGGCATCTGAGAGAACTGCAAAACATCTGTGCGTGAGGACCAGCACGGGCAGCAGCGACCTCACCCCACTCAGGCAGAGCCATCCTGGCACAGCCAAGCCCCTCCATTCCCCAAAGCTCCTCATGGAGATATCAGCTGTCTCCATGCAGTCAAATCACACAGGGATGGTATTTTACAACTTAGGTGCACTAAACCAAAGGTGCCCTTGGTGAAGTAAGCAGGAGGGGCAGCAGTGGAAAGCATCCCAGACTCCAATTGGCACATCACAGTTTGGCTGTGCACTGCCAGGAACACTGGCAGCCCCACTCAGAGGCTGGGTTTCCACTCAACTGATTTCCCCTTTGTCAAGGGGTTTTGTTTGTTGACTTTTCCCCGTTTATTTTGGCTTTTGGAGTTTTTTAGTAGAAGCCACTTGAAACAAGCCTGAACATTGTAAATATTATCATGTCTGCTACTTCACAGCAGCTGTCTGTCAAATATCAGCTGCTCCAATATGGAAATGAGAAACTGAGAAAAAGAGAGGAAAAAACCCAGATTTAGCCCTGAAATTCTGTGTGGCTGCTTGGGGCTGAAACATGCCCCAGTTCTGGAGCAGAGATTTCCCTGACCCATTAATCTGGTGATAGCTCTCGGGGGCTGTGAGCAAAGTCTGCAGCCCTGAGGAATTATGAAATAAAGGTGAAGACACTCAGGAATTTTTCCTCCCCCTCACAGTCCCGTGGAGCTCTCGAAGCGAACACAACCCATGGCTTTTTGTAGTTACCGTTCTGCATCGCCCGCGGGCTGACGGCGCAGGACAGCCCTGACAAGACCTCCTGCGAGGGCGAGAGGAGGCCACAGAAAAAGATGATTCCAAAAAGCTTCAAAACCATCATCTCCAGAAGATTCTCCTGCTGGCAAGGGAGAACATCAGAGGGGACAGTGAGGAAAAAGCCTCTCAGAAGTGACCCCAGTGTCTTTATGAGGAAAGAAGTCAAGCAAGGAGTCCCTCCTTTAAACTTTATCTGGAGCAATAGGGCCCTCTTCATGTCCACACACATGGACAAAATCCACATGTGGGTCAATACAAGCCCTTTTCTCATCCCTCGTGACTGGCCCAAAATGTTCACACAAAAGGAGCCAAACTTGATGTTTAAGTTATTTCTGTATCCCTGTGATGCAGTTACAGGTGGTTTGGTGAGGGGCTTTGCCAAGGGTAGCACCTGAGGATTATCCTTTTTTTGTTCTACCTGTCAAAAGCAATAAACTAAAGTACATGTGACAAAAAACAAGCTAGATAGAAGGTATAACTTAATAATTATTAACATAAATTCAATTATTAAATGGCAGACATAGGGAGGTGATCAGGAGCTTGGTGACCAGCACAGTCTCCAACTAAAGCAGTCGAGCAGTGCCAGGATGAGAACCCTGTCACTGTCACACCACCACCACCACACAACCAGTGCACAGAGGATGTTACCTGACTCAGCTGCAGCCAGCTGGGATGGGCTCTTGGCTCCACGCAGGCTCCTCTGGACTCCTTGAGACTCTGCGATGTCCCTTTTCTTCCCCAAGGCTGAGATGAAAGAAGTGGCCCTTATATAAAAGCTGCAGCCAAGCAGACACACCTTTTCCACTCAGCCTCCCTGGCCCAAGAGCAGCCATCCCTCTGCTCCTGCTCCTTGTGAGCAACACCCAGCTGCCACTTCTCTTGATTTATACATGGCAACATCACCGCTGACCTGACCAGCTGCCATTCCCCTCTGTGGCCTGGATCACTCGGATGCTGCTTTTCCCCCCACCCCCAGTCTGTCTTAAAAAGGATGTCCTGCAATGGTGGATCCAGTGGGGATCCCTATGCTTTGAGGAAAACAACTTTTTTTAGAAAATCATGAGAGTTACTGAAGCAGCTAAACCTGGCAGAAGGGTGATGGGGCTGCCTGTGCAGGGAGGTAGCACATGGAGCACAGGAACATGGGTTCAAGGAGATTTAGAGTAGGAAATAAAGCACTTTTGCCAATCCCTGAGGAGGCATGAGATTTAAAAGGCTCATTGCTGTTTCAAGTGCAGTCCTAGGAAAATATTTTCTTGACAAAAAGCAATGTGGAGAGGTTGAAGGGATCTGATAAATGTTGGCTTTTTCACTGATTTCCGTTGGATCTGTAAAGTGTCACCAATCCACTGTAAAAAATGAAGTCATATTGAAATGCATAAAGCCAAAGATAAATATAATTTTGAATAAGCAACACTTGTGGTAGCTGAACACTGGTAGCAGCAACGTGGATTTCAAAGGAAAGTCTCAACCTGCAGGAATGAGCCTCTCACCCCTCAGCAGATGCCTTGGCTGAGCTTCACAGAAGTTTCCATTGTGCAGGGCCCCAGGAAGATCTTATCTGGGCACTTTGTTCGGGTCTGGTCACCCATGTTCAACTGGGATGGACTTGGGGGAAACTGGGCAGCAAAGGGCTGCTGAGAGGGCTGGAGAGCCAGAGAGGGGCCAGTGTGCTCAGCCTCATGGAACACAGAGCAGCAGAGATACAATCACACTCCACAAACATGGGAGAGGAGAAGGAGAGGAGAGAGGGAGGAGAGCTGCCCAGGCTCAGGGACAAGGCTGGCACGGGAACAAACACAAGCTGATATCATTAAGGTTGAAGTTAGGAGAAAGCTGCTACCACACAGTGAGTTTAGGGCTCATTGTCCTCTGGGAATACAGAAGGCAGCAAAAATGTACTCAGGATGCTCTTCAATACTGCACAAGATGTGTTCTTGCAGCAGCAGCAAAGTGCTTGCACAGAGTCTCTCACCATGTGCTGTCCTGGGCTTAGGCTCAATGGAGCAAACTTATCTTGTCACAGAAACTTGTTCAATTTAACATTCAACATGGACTTCATTTGATGTGCTGGTGATAGTCTAGTCCTAAAACCAGGGGTTGGACTAGATGATCTTAACACACAACCTATCCATGCTGCTCCTTTTTTGCCCCTTACAAAGATCCAAACTCACCAGGCTGAGCAGTCACCCCAAACACCCACAGTGAAGTGTTCATAAGACTGCTCCAGCCATGTCCAGGCTGCAGGAATATCACTGCTGGCAAAAGCAGCTGAGCACAAACAAATGTGGATTTCCAGCTGGTTTCAGAGTGCCAGCAGTAAGCACCCAAGTCGCTGTGTACGTGCACACACACAGCACAGCCACACACTCCCACAGGATCCTCTCGTTGTTCCATGGCAAGAGGCAGAGATCTGTGTCCTCACACACACATCCTGAGCCACACCTGAACCACGGCAGTGACAGCAGCTCTGAGGAACACAGCCCATTCTACACACCCTTTCCATATGTCTCCTTGCTCTGTGACTTTTTCCTCCTCAGTCACATCCCTTGCCTCCCCTCTCATGCGCCCATATTTCATCCTCTCCTTGCAGCAGTGATTTAGATATCACTTACCAGGAGGCTGGATTCAGTCTTGCACTGACAAGGGAAGATATTTTAAAATAAAGCATTGAAAGAAATTGTAGAAGGGATTGTCTCAACACAACTGCTGGAAAGCAGAAGGGTTCAAGGAAAGACTAACACCTGCAGAGAAGAAATGTTCCAGAGCAGCCTCTGGCATCCAGGCTTGGGGTTCGGCAAGAAGGCAGGTTAAACAGCGAGAGGATCTTTAGAAGAGTAATATTAAAGTAATTAAATATAATAATTTATGAAATACTATTACTTTAACTTATTTTTTTTCTCTAATATTCAGAACCATGGAAGCCTAGGGAAAACTTAGGAGAATTGCACCATATAGGTCAAATTAAAATGCCGAGCAACACTGAAGATGAAATAAAATCAGAATTTTTGCACTACATTTTAATGACAGATGGTGGCTTTGAGACATTCGGTTTTGAGACAAGAGGTTTGCAGGCTACAGGAGCACAACTTCTCTTTACTGTTATGTGGCAAATAAAAATTAAAAACTAGAAAGAGTAACCTCAGACTTAAAATTCTTTAATGGGCTAATAGTAATTCCTTATTAAGAGTGTACATAAACTGAATCCTCTCTCTCGAGGTGGAAAGCCTAAATCTGGTGGCAGGACTTGCAGCCTGTGACGGAGCTGCTCTGTACAAATGTTCAGCCTTCTCCCTCTCAGGGACACCTCCTAGGAGTCCATGACTGCTTCCAAACAGCTACTGCCACCATTAATGAACTGCTCAGCTCAAACGTCGATGGAAAGTAACTCCCTGATGCCAACAACAAGGCGGCAGCTCAAGGGAAAGGAGAAAGCACTCAGGGAGGAAAATGACCCAGCAAACTGCTGTGCTGGAACAGAAACTGGGAAACAAAATCAGTTTTAAGCGCTGGCTGCAGCTGGGCTGTGAACTCCCAGCCTGGTCTCCGAAATGCTGAAGTGGAGGTGATAAATTGTTTTCCCCACCCAGCATTTTACTGGGGAATATGGCAACACACTGGATCTGCACTGGGAGGAGGTTGGGCACATCGGCCAGGGGCAGCTCAGCCCAGAGCCTGGAAAACAGGCACATGGAAAAGTGACACTCACTGCTCTGCTCCCTCCGCCTCACTGCGAGCTGGCTTGCTCAGGGGAGATTTCTTCCCACTCCTGCTAATGAAATTGCTCGGGGAAGTGGAAGGAAGGAGCTGTCTCTGAGCTCCCCAACGCAGTGTACCACGCTGAATTCAGCTCCAGAAACACGGCATTAGTGCAGCGCTGTCCCTGTAGAGTCACCTGTGCTCTGGTTTGTTTGGGATGGATGAATCCTCCTGGAGCCAGGCTCCAAAACGAATTTCTAGCAATGGGATTTGCCAAAACATTAACTAGAGTCCCCTAGAAAGGAGCTGGAAGGTTTTAGTAAGAACTGAAGGACTCAAACCTTCCTCAAATTTTGGGACTCGACTTGAGCCCGGGATTGACAGAAACCCACAATCCTCAGGGTCAGATTTACAGCTGGTCTAGCAGCTCCCATTGTCAGCAGCCCAGGAGGGCAGAGCAGCTTAATTAATACCCATCAGTCCTGTAGCACAGCCAGCCTTGCCAAGCTCACGCTGACCCGGGGCTGCTGCTTCGCGCACAAACCCCGGAGCCGCGGCAGGGAGTGCGCGGGCAGACGTCAGAACCCTCCCTTCCAGCTGTACCCCTGCCTGATCACTCAGCTGCGCCGTGTCCTACACGGGGCACTTGAGAACCAGGAACACAATCTTGGGGAAGGGCCACACAGAGAACCCGGGCAGGGGAAAACAGGGAGAAGGGCACAGAGACACGGGCAGCAGCTCCCAGGAGCTGTCAGTCTGTCAGGAGGAGGGAGAGCAGCAGCATTGATTGCTGGAAACATCCGCAATGCCGAGCATAAACAGCAAAGCCGAGTAAAATCACTGCCATGAGATAAGCACAAATCGATGTCTCCAGGAATTTTATAGACAGGAAATTTTCTTCTTCTGAGACGCAGACGGAAGCAGGAGGAGCATAATGTTATCAGCCCCCCCAAAAAAGGAACAAACTTCATTTGTCAGATGCAGTGCAGTGAGATGGAAAAGAAATGCATGGAAAAGTGTCACTCGCCGGACACTCTGCAGTGCAAAAATGGAGGCAGGTCTGCAGATGTGTCTTCAGCCCTTGCCCAGAGCTCCCCAACACAACACTGGCAGCAGCACAGGCTGGAGGGCTCACAGGGACACCCAGGGAAGCCTGGGCAGCCTTGCAAATCCCTTCCCAGCTCCTTCGGGCAGGCACTGGCTTCAGCAAGTTTTGCAATATTTTGTCAGTGTCTGTCACTGCAAAGACCAGGATGCAACAGAAGTGCTCCCCTGAGCTCCTTTCTGGGTGGGTATTTTGCATCTGGACTTTCAGGTTTGGCCCATTCCAGGTTTCCCTGGGGCATCGTTTCTCAGCTGGCCCCACACAAGGCACACTCGGTGAGCAGAAGAGGTTGTGACCTTCCTGAAGGACTGCCAGGAGCCTCCAGTGATGGACCAGGGAGCACACAGCAGCTGTCTGCCCCGTGTTCGGGGTGCATGGCCAGGGCCATCCCTGGGATCTGCAGTAGCTGACCTACACTAGCATCTCTCCATCCCTCCCTTCCTGCTGCTGCCCAGCACACTCTCAGCAGAGCCACGGTAGCCTGAGTTCCTCAGTGATGCAACGTGCACCTCAAAGTCAATTCCAGTTCAATGTTTTAAGCAAATGAATCCCTCTCCTGCTTTCTTCCCATCACTTCCAATCACTCGCACTGCGAGTGCTGTGAACGCCTCAATTCCTCCTCACTCTTCATTCTTCCAATTTATTTTTTGCCTTCCTCCCAGGCTGGAAAATGGATTTCTGTCCATTTCGTTGTCTCAGAAAATGTTGGCACTGTGGTGCCAGCAAAGACTTTTTAAATAAAGACAGCTAATTCTATTTGACTGAAGGATAGCAACACAGACTCAAAGCCATGTTTCTGCCTTGCTTGAGGTTTGGGGAAGCTTTACTTTACAAAAAAGAAAAGCAGTATTGAGTGAAATTGTCCTTGATAGTCTCCATTAATCCCTGGGAAGAATTAGCAGCAGCTTTATATTACATTCATACATCTTCTGGAAGTAAAGATTTCAGGCTTTCTGTCTTATTCACAGCTTTTAATAGAGACTTGACACGGTCTCTTTGGACACATCATCAGCACAGGTGGCAGAATTAGTGCCCTGCTTTGTCCAGATGCTCCTCGGGGGATAAATTACAGCCCTGCAGGCAGGCAGGGTTTGGAGTCAGCGTTATGGAAATAAATGCTTATATCCAGGAAGACACCAACTGCTCTAAAGAAATTGCAGCTGAAACCAGAGAGTGAGTTCATGTTAAACAAACCTTGCTGATGAGTTAATTAGCCTGCCGAACATGGATGAGGTCTAACTCACCCAGGTGCCATTTCCCTTCCATCAGTTTGGTGATGGTGTGTCGATCCTGTCTCGGGGCAGAAGCATCAAAACACCGATGGCTTCTGAAAGGAGGAGACAAAGAGACATTAAAGGACAAAGAGGCATTAAAATCCCGAGCAGGTTGGAGGGCAAAGAACAGTGTCACACCAGCCAGGAGGAGGCTGTTCTGCCTCCGACCCCGCGGGGCTCAGCACCCCAGCTCACACCTACAACTGGTGCTGGTATTTTGTCAGCACCCATCCCGTGTTCTGTGCACCGAGGAGATGCCACATATCCCACGCATCCTTCCCCTATGCCTCCACATCGAAGAGCCATTCCAGTGCAAAAAATGGGCGAGGAGCTCCGCTCGCGGAGAGGAAAAACTGGGACGAGAGCGAGGAGCAGCCGCGTGTCCCCAGCGCGCAGTGCGCGGGCCCAGAGCTAACCTGAGGACAGGTTCTGCTCACGGGCTGGTGACATATCCCCACGTAGAGCACAGGAGCACCAGGGGGAGGCCGTGGGGCACACGCAGGTAACAGGGAGAGCGGCTCGGCGAACACCCCGCGCGGGGCAGGGACCCGCGGGACTCGNGGCAGGGGACCCGGACCCCGCCCCGGGGGGACCCCGAGCGCCCCCGGTGACCGAGGGAAGGGGCGCGGGGCGGCAGCAGGGTGCGGGTGGAACGCTGGGGGTTTGCAGCTGGGTCCGGTTTGAAGGTTCAAAAAAAAAGTTCCCGGAGGGGATAAAGCTCCTTAAAGCGACTCCCGGTGCGGGCAGATCGACTCCTGTGCACTAAACGCTGTGGAGACAAAATAGAGAGAGACCATTTAATGCTCCTGTCACTGACAAGAGCGATTTGACACCGATCTGACACAGGCAAGGAGCAAGATGCCAGCCCTGAGCACAGATGCAGCCCAGGGGCTTGGGGAACGTGCCAGGGCCAGGTATCTCACACTACAGCATCACAGATACACACTCAGGGTGATGGGGATGGACATTTCAGCAGGGCTTGTTCCCTAAAAGAGGGAAGATTTAGACTAGAAATAAGGATGAAGATTTTTACAATGAGGTCAGAGAAGCTGCTCCTGCCCCATCCCTGGAAGTGCTCAAGGTCGGCTTGGACGGGCTTGGAACAACCTGTTCTAGTGGAAGATAGCCCTGCCCATGGCAGGAGGGTTGGGCTGGACGACTTTGGAAAGTCCATATCAACCCAAACCATTCTATGATTCTAAGTTGCAAAAAAAATGTGGCTCAAGTCTGATAACACTCACACAGTATAAGCAAAACTTTGACAGCACAGGCTGATCTGTTAGCAACATCCATTAACAAGCCCCACAGCAGAGCTCCTCACGTGCACAAGGGGACACACTCACTGGCACAGCCATGCCAAACATCCTGGACACCCCACGTTCTGTGGGATAGGACTGTGTGTGCCTCACCAGCACAGCAGCAAGGAAGGTGTCGTGGTTAAAAACACCCTGCAATACTAATTAAAACCAGAATAAGCTTCCACAGTTACTTTTAGCATCCCATCAGCGAGCAAGAAAGACCTTTTGAATAAATTTGGAGGCATAGGTTTATCGCTGGCATTTGTGCATGAAATCACCACGTGCTCAGCCAAGGTGTTTCAGCTGGATCACCCTGATACCCAAACCCTGAACCACAGCGTGCAGCCCTCCAAACTGTCTTCCAAATAAAGAACAGGATTTTTCACGGCATCACCAGGATCTGGTAATTTCCAACCGCCTCTCCTGACTGCAGATGCTCAGACCGTAAATAATCACTACACGTTTTTGCTGCCACTGATATTTTCTCGCTCGAGGCAGCCACTTGCCAGCCTGCCTCCGAGATAAAGCTGGGGAGCTTCACAGGGTTTGGGTGCTTTGAGTGGAATCTTCTCAACATCAAAGTCCCAGGAGGGTTTTTAGTGAGGCTTTAGAACCAAGTTAAGGATTTTTAATGTGCCATACAGTGCCCAGCATCAAAGGGACAGCATCTGCAGGGGCCTGCTGTTAACAAAGTCACTGATAGCATGGGAATGTGGCTGAACTAAACAGTTTTATCACCACTATTTTGGGCAACTTTTATGTACAGGAGATGAGCACTCCGGAGGTTTACTCGGAGCAGGGAGTCTGAATAAAAAACCTGACTCCCCTATTTGCCATGTGAAATCAGTCAGATGGAAATGAAGAGTTGAGAATCTCTGAGCTTGTGCCGTGCAGCTCCATATAAATATTCACGTTGAACTATGGCACTTTGCAGGCCTCACACATGGAATCAAGGTCATTGGCAGCAGTCAGCAGGAGAGCTCTGCTCCTCCAGCTTTGCTATTTCGGGATGCAATTGGTTTTTCTCTCCCAGCAGAAGTTATTGTAAGCAGGGGCTAGCTGGGCTGTCAGGGGAGGGGTGTGCTCCACACACAGGGCAGCAGCAGCGTTGCTGCACGTGAAATATGCTGCCTGTGAAACTCTGCTAACACCAGCACCCTGCAAATCCCTTCCTCCTGCTGTTCATCTCTTCCCAGGAACCACGAGCATCCTGTCACTGACACCACGTGCCTCTGACACAGGGCCCTGCAGAGCTGGTGGTGAAGAGGCTCGTGAGGAAACCCCAGGACCGAGGGCAGCACTGCACCTCCACTGCAGTGAAGGGCATGGGTTTGGCAGCCAAACACAGCTCACACACAGGGATCCAGCCCTGCTCCTGCACTGTGAGCTGGAGCACTATCAGAAACACAAGCTGTTTTTCTGAGACCCAGAGCAAATACACGTTTTCCACCAGTTGCCTCTATTATTTAGAGAATAAGTAAGACAAGCAAGGGCAAAGCAACACCCTGTGGCAGAGCACGATCCAAGGCTCCCCTCTGCAGCATTCCACACCAAACAAAGGTGAAACACCTGCTGCCTCACCCAGGTGAGTGGGCATTGAAGACATAACACAGCAAACACTATGGCAGTGGCCATTTGTCCTGCTGCTGTACAGGGACAATTTCAGAGCCACACAATTCTCACTTGTTATGCCAAGCCCTGATGCGAGGAGGAGATAAGACATCTTGAGAGTGATTTTTTTTTTGATTTTTAAAGTAACAGTCTCCAGCATCTTTTCAGACCAGTAGGCACCATCCCCACAGATGTCGTGACCCCATTACTGAGGATGACACTGATTGCATTTGAGCAAAGCAGCAGGTCTGAATCCAGAGGCTTTGGGCAGCCTGTCCCCAGCCCTCCTGCTTGGCCAGCAGCAGATACCTGCTGTGCACCACAGCTGGGAGGTTGTGGGGCTCCTGGCTGCCACACAGCTGAGAAAATCAAACTAATATTATTAAGTTAACGCCAGCCCTGGGTGCCTCCACCAGCGATCAAAGCCACCTTCGGCTTCACTGACACGCAGTGACTTGTAAAAGGCTGAGCTGAAACAGTATTTCACGGCTTGAATTGCTTCAAATCCCCCAGGAACAAGTGTCAGGGCTTTCAATAGCTATAGTGCTAATAATAAAACAGGGACCTCTTCCAGTATCACAGCACAAACAGTAGTTATTTCTCCCTCAAAGCTTTGATTCTTAAAACCTTTCTTACGTTCAGCTTGACATCAAAACACCCATCTCATTCACTCAGGCTGTCACAGGAGAGTTGTGTGCTGCTATTAGAAATAGCCCTGAGGTGAATTAAGAAGAGTCTGTAATGATGTTCCACTACAGCAACTTTATTTCTACCAAACCAAATAAATGAGCAATATTTTATCTGATGTGCCTTGGCTCAGCGGAGAACGGCAGCTGCTCCCCTTATGATTTGTTGAATTGATATTTTCTAAATAGCCAAAGCTGGTCTCTGAAGCCAGCCAAAAAATCTCCCATTCCCAACAGCCCAGCAGAGAGAGAAGAGGGATGTTCAAGTTCTGGAGAGTGGCCAGTTTGGACATTAACTATTTTATTTGCAATTTCCCACCCCCCACCCCACCCCCA